>LVYW01000006.1:593597-733549 GCA_001630435.1 Sporothrix globosa
TCAACAAAACCAGAGTGCCTACCCCTATTCCTTGAATATGCACCATCGCTTTTCATGAATCACAGCCTCCTCAACGATTTACGAACGCAACTCTATTCCATATGGCCGTCTTCACCACGCGCCGCCTCGTCCGACTGATATTGCTGTCTTGCGCCTGTTTCTTACACGCAGCCTGGCCGCTGTTTTACGACACCGCTGGAATAACATCACAAATACGGAACGTGTATCTTACTCTTGTGAGAGGTGCGAAGCGCGAGCAACGGTGAAGTGGCATGTTGTGTCTCCGCTGGCTGCAAACAGAAGCAGTAGGCGAAATGGAAGCCCGTGGCCAGGAGTCTGGTTGTTCCTGGAATTTTTTAATTGGGGCTAATGGTCCTAGCACCATGTTATCCGGTTCATTTTTGTCACATAAGGAATGCCAAGCGCTTTCGTCCTGAGGAACAACGAACATTACGAGACCACCTCGTCTGACACCTCCTCGTCATTGCAGATACGAAGTATACACAGTGCGGAATAGATTGTTTGTACGGTTGACAGGCGTCGAGCATGTGCGACTGCGCAAAGGTGATACGCGAAAACAGGAGTAAACTGGTCGACCGGCTAGCTAAACCACAACTGCTTTCAAGAAACTGATGGTTCTCATGAAGACGCAATTTATATGTCCTTGTAAATTGTGTATGTAAGATACGACGTACGAAGAAATACCTCTTACTCCGTATTGATTATTTCTTTTGCTTACCCCCACGATGGCTTTGTCTGGAAATCAATGCTCCGTTAGTCTCTTGATGCAATGCCGCAGACTAGACCTTCTATGGGACAAATAGGGGCTGTTGCAAGGATGCAGGAGAAATTGAAAATGGGCCCTCTGACAACTGTTTTTAACGAATCCACGTATCAAAATTACGTGCAAGACGTAACGTTTTTAATATAAAAAATCAACCACTTTTTTCAATTGTTCTTCAGATAACATCCTGATATATGATTGCAAAGAACAACGCGAGTGTATAAAATGACTTTGTGCAGACCGTGTTGCCAGAGCTGTGAGAAAATCATTTTGAGAAGGAGCTGCCAAATTACATTGTCAAGTAGTATCGCTAATGTTGTCATCACCGACAAAAAAAACCCAAAATCATGAGATTACTCCATCTCCGAAGACAGCATGTCGTCTCCTATTAGAGAGAGCTTGGTCGTAGTCAGCACCACCCTATTTTCGAAACTGACTTCCCAAGTAAGGCATTCTCCAACGAAGTATGTTTTGTATTAATGTCCCATACAATGAGCAAACGAGTGTGGCGTTCTTCAGCTGGTACGACGGACGACTAAGTCGACTTTTTGCCCTCTATTCGTATTCGACCACTAACGATTGCGGTTTTTTTGCTCTCTTCGTTGGAACCCAAGCAGCCATGGCCAAGCATTTTGCCGCGAGGATGCTCTTTTTCTGCGCCTTGCCTCAAAAACACCCAATGATTTTCAATGACCCTTCTTGCGGGCATCGTCTTTTGAAAGGATCATGGCATTGCAAATTTTCAAGCGGATCGAAATTGACGGAACAGCGCAAGGATTGTCAGCGAGATACCCCGGCTGTGCTGATCATAGCGGACATCCTGACTTCCAAGTTTATGTTTATTTTGCTTGCTTTGGAACTACCACAGTCAACCCCTCCAGTGCTGCGAGCGCCCTTTTGTGTGCCCTTAAGTAAAACTTGTAAAAGTTTGATTGTGTGCGTCGTATGCTGGCCTTCTCCTTCTCAACCCCGATGGCTTCGGTAGTGGCTCGCAAAGGTCCCTATTTACATCGTGGTCTCGACCATCCTTGGTCGTCACGTTTTTGGTTGTCAATGTCGTGTTTATGTACCTGCCGTTTATGTCTGTTCTCGTCTTACACCCAGTCTGCCAGTGCCACTTCCCGGTCTTGTGTAAATTGCAAGCTCATGGTAAGATACTTTTGTCTTGGCCGCCACACGTTGGAAGCGAGCACTATTTACCTCGCACGAATGACAAGCTGGTGCCTGAATGCATGCTGTTTGTCGTCCTCGTCCCTGCCTTTCTCGGCGCTGTCTCACCTTTCTTTTTTTTTTTTTTTTTTTTTTTTTTGAGGCGTCATTGCTTCTAGTCGTCTCCCTGTTTTGCTCCCTTTGCGAGGGGAGACTGCGCAAATCACTTTCGCAGTCATCTCCCACACCGTTGTCAATTTTTCCTTTCGGCTAGGGCAACCTGCCAACTACCACCATGTCTGGGAAAACGGCTGTGGATTGTGGATGACGAACGACAGAGGGCGTTCTGGGTCCCTACAGAACGTCATACGACAAACATTCCTGTCAGTCACCAACTCACAAGGGCTGGCTAGGTGAGGCCCCAATTGCGGTTCAAGTTTAATTACTGCCCCCCTTTTCATTTTGCCAAGCACGAGGCTGAAAAAGTGACAAGTAACTTACGGCAAAAAGGGGCTGACATTGGAGGAACCATGGTCTTCGGTACAACATACGTAAAGCCGGGTTGGCGCATCACTTCGTATTCATCGTCCTGGGCGCAGCAGTCAAGGACAGATTCGACCGGCGACAGGGCTCTTTTAAACACTGCATGTCGTCTTACGCCGTGTATCATCCTCGCTTTCATGTCTGATGCTATCATGCGGCTGCAGGTTCTCCATATTGACACTCGTGTCTGTTACTTCCTGAGCGGATGAAGTCCTCGTCTCCCTTCCTTCGCTTCGTTTTATACCCTTTTGTTCTCCACCTTGGGTTCGACCCTTTCCTCTCATCGCCATTGGTGTGTGCCTGACAAAAAAAAAATAGCACCAGAACGGGCCCGCCGTATGTGACAGAGAGTAGCGCCATTGTACTCGTAGTGGATCGGAGGGCATTTAGCAGCCTCTATTCTCGCGCCTCGTCATAAAATAAAACCCTAAATAGAAATGTCCAGTCGCGCTAGTATTCTCGTAAATAGGGGTTTATTTCTCGCCCCGTCCGCTTCGACAGTGTCGATCACGCCCTGTCCTCCTGCACTGTTTCTTACTCACTACAAAAGTACGAGCTTTGCTTCTGCCTCACAACAGGACTTCGCCTGTTTAACTGGAATGCCATACGTGTCCGTTCTCACTAAGTCGTACGCATGCGGAATAGTTTCGTACCCCGAAATACTTCATACGTTCGGTAGTGCTGGGAGAACCATCGCCAGATTCGGTATCATCTCTGACAGGTGGCTGATGAAGGAGTGGCGCCCTTCATAACAGCAGAGGCGGGACGGTTGGTGCGATGACCGCCTTCACGTTGTAGAGATGCCATTCGCTCGTTCCGTTCCTCAGAGCCGTATGTCGTATTTACAACGTATAATATCCCTTTTTCTTGTGTGGTGTCCTAAAATGCGTTTGTCCCCTCGTGCTCGCTACTTTCCAGCCCCTATTATTTACAATTTAGCAGGGGCTCTCCGTCCTTCATCTCCGTCCGCCAATTGACATATTCCGTATTGTCGCCAGCATCTCGTTCCACCTCCGACTGTCTCCTGGTAACGCCGTACATTTTCCAGGTACGTTCCTTCAACCCACGGAGTGGACTTGGCGCTGAGACAAGGGTTCCTATTGAGCAATGTTGCTCTTCGCCTTTTCCGTCTGCAAGTCTTGCAAGACCTATCCGGCCTTGGCCTGGCCATATCCTTACTGGGTCTACCCCCCTGGCCTGCTGCTAACACCTTTTTTCTCTGCGCAGACTTCAGCTTCCAGATAAACCAAAACCCCCCAGAGCAGTTATCAGAAACCCACAATTCTGCTCCTGCCCCTAAACCAATACACGCCAACAAATTCAGCGCGCCCGCCCCGCCAAACCTGTCCTCTATCGCAGCTTCCCCCTCCTTTTCCTTCTGCATCTTTCCCCAACCACGAATTTCTCTGCATCACCAACTTTAGACGAACCTCTGTCACCGTTTGGCAAGCTCACAATCTCCTCTCTGACACAATGGCTTCTCCTCTGTACTCCAATGGCCAGGATAGTACGTTTCCGCCCCTGTTGCGTGCGGCTCTAGCTGTTTATGAACTTGGGAGCAGACCCGTTACCCCTCCCAGCAAATTGGCAAATAAACTGACCCTCACCGCTCCTCACACAGCTGGCCGTCGCGCAAACTTCTTCGAGGAGTTCGGTGTCTGGAAGGATGCTCCCGTCCTCACTGGTAGCACCAAGTTCGAGCCCCTTCCCGATGTCAAGAACATTATGATCACGGGCGGCGCTGGCTTCATGTATGTCCTGTCTCTTCCCGCTTTTTGGGGGGCCGTCCCGCTTTCAAGAACGCTTGCGACAGCCTTGAATTGCATCGTCCCTTTTACTACCTCACGCACCTCGGTTGAAATGCAAAAGCTTCATTGTCGTGGAAACAATGGATGTGCTAAAACTCCTCCTGTAGTGCTTGCTGGCTCGTGCGCCACCTTACCATCACCTACCCCAACGCGTACAACATTGTCTCCTTTGACAAGCTTGACTACTGTGCGTCCCTGAACAACACACGCGCCCTGAACGACAAGCGCAACTTCACTTTCTATCAGGGTGACATCACCAACCCCTCAGAGGTTGTCGACTGCCTGGAGCGCTACAATATCGACACCATCTTCCACTTTGCTGCCCAGTCCCACGTCGATCTGAGCTTTGGCAACTCCTACGGTTTTACCCACACCAACGTCTACGGCACCCATGTCCTGCTCGAGGGTGCCAAGAAGGTCGGCATCAAGCGCTTCATCCACATCTCCACCGACGAGGTGTACGGTGAGGTCCGGGATGAGGATGATGACCTGTTGGAGACCAGCATCCTGGCCCCAACCAACCCCTACGCTGCCAGCAAGGCCGCCGCTGAGATGCTTGTCCACTCCTACATGAAGAGCTTCAAGCTGCCCGCTATTATCGTCCGTAGCAACAATGTCTATGGCCCCCATCAATACCCCGAGAGTGAGTGATTTTAGCCCCAGTAGAAGACTGCCTGCCCCACCACTCTGTTTTTCGCCTTTTGAGTTGTTTACTAACCACTGTTGCAGAGGTCATCCCCAAGTTCACCTGCCTGCTGAACCGTGGTGAGCCCGTTGTCCTGCACGGTGACGGTAGCCCGACACGCCGCTACCTGTTTGCGGGCGATGCTGCCGACGCCTTCGACACCATCATGCACCGTGGCGAGATTGGCCAGATTTACAACGTCGGCTCGTACGACGAGATCTCCAACTTGGACCTGTGCGGCCACCTGCTGAAGCAGGTCGGCATCCCACATGACACCCCGGAGGAGTTCAAGAAGTGGGTCAAGTACACCCACGACCGCCCTTTCAACGACCACCGCTACGCTGTGGACGGCACAAAGCTGCGCCAGCTTGGCTGGGAGCAGAAGACCAGCTTTGCCGACGGCCTGCGCATCACCGTCGACTGGTACAAGAGATTTGGTGAGCAGTGGTGGGGCAACATCGGCAAGGTGCTTAGCCCCTTCCCCGTTGTCGTCGACCGCCTCGTTGTCTCCGACAAGGAGCCCATCTCGGACAGCCCGCAGCCGAACGAGACTTCCAAGACTGCTTAAACGACCAAATGACCTACAAAGGCGCAGTGACTTTGCACTCCTCATGAGCCAAATGGAGTCACTACGCTGTCGAGAGTCAAATCCAGGTGGACTTTGGCGGCTAGGCGCACTCCGGTAACAAGGCTACTTAGAACCTCCCATCTCTCTGAAGGCGGGATACGCCAATGTTACGAATTGCCTGCTACGGTAAAGGAGGCGAGCGGCCTGCGCTGGCTGGCCAAAGAAAATTATAGACATAATGTGATGTGAATAAGGAGGGAGACGCTGTGAGTTGGGACAGGCTAGATGACTATTTCTTGGTCAAATCGTTTCGGGTATATCACACTTGGGTTTGGATGAGGAGGAGCTCGTCCTCTTTGTTTTGTCGATACAAACAGCTTCTTTTTGGATAGTAGCAAAGTCTTGGTGTAGACTTTTGTTTGCTTTGCTTTACTTCCACCATTCTTTTAAATTTGATTTCTGGACCTTCAATAGACTTCTTATAGTATTCTCCCTTTGTATGTATAACAATAATTTTGGAACCCGGTCGACGACGCGCATTATAAGCTGCTCGTGTAATGCACCAGCCGGGCCTTCCTGAGATACCGTGTCACTATTTGTATACCTGCCGTTGAGCGAATAAAAACTTTGGGAGGACGAATTATGCCGGAGAGCCAACGGGCTGAGTCCCATATTGCTTGGCGTACATAGGCGGCTGCGACCTACACTTCCGACCACGGTCTTCGAGCCCACATCAGTTGTGCCTCATCCTTGACCTGGATTTCAACGATTTGGCCATACTAGGACCAAGTGAGGTTTGGAAAATCTGAAAATCTTGTATAAAGTTATCATTGGACACTGCGGTCGATAGTTTTCCATACTGCAACCTTACTGCCCCGGTTTGTTTTCATCTCCGCTTCACGTCGACTATCCTAGCACATCAATTAGGATACCTTCGGTCAAAAGGCACAGGCGAATTCGCCTGTGCTCGGCGAGGGAAACGCCATGACACACTCTCTTCAATTTCACTTCATCTTTACTCTTTCGCATAATTCTTTTCATTGTCGCCTGTGGGCTGACATGCGTCTCTCGGCATGAGCTGTCCGAGATAGTGTGCCTATGCTGTTGGATGGATTCACAGAAGCCTTTTCTGGCTTGGCGTCCTCGTCTGCCACTCAATGCTAGGTTGGCACAGAAGATGCTACAGCACTTCTAATGGCGGAGCGCTTGAGATCTTTCTTCTAGGCCATTACGACCTATCGACTTCTTATAGAGCTGGTGCGGACTTTCTTGACCAGCGTCAGCGTTGAACCGGTGACACTTTTCTTCCATTGACTTTTACATTCTGTCTCTGGGCCGAGTACAGCATCAACTTTTAAACTGTTGATATATTCGGGCCGGGGGGTGGTAAGAATTGTCGAGAAACGAGACAAGACGCGGGGAAGACAAAGACGGTAGGGTGTCTGAGGGCAGAAATCAATCAGAGTCGAAGGATGTTCTATATTTAATTTATCGCGTTAGACCCTTGCAGGCGGCACGGCTCCCAAGAAAGGGGAAATATCGAAACAACGACGCGGAAACACAGATGAAAACCCAGATTGCTGCATGTTAGCAATTCTAGTCAGACCTGACTAACGTCCAACGGGCTCGGGAAGCCGCAAGCAAGACCCAGCCTGTCGGGAAGAGATGAAAAGGAGATGAAAAGGGGCCCGCACAAAGAGTGTAGGGAAGGGGAGGAGAGGTCGGATAGAGAGTAACCGTAAGGACTGTCTTCCGCTCTACGGAGGTACGTCGAACCATTGGTTTGTTCCCTGTTCTATCTCTGGTACTGAACTACAAGACCTGGGTTGAACCACCGAAGCGATGCCGCTCGGCCGTTTTACCTAGAAAGCCTGCCGTGGTATGTCTTGTGTTGCAATATCCGATGCATAACCATTCTGTTGGTCAGTTTTGACACCTTGTTACTATCTTTAGTCCCACTCCGAACAACAGCGCCAGGTTTTACTTTCACCGCACTGGCAGTCTTGAACGACCTACGTGAGTGTCGTTGACGGTCCTTCTTCGCTCCCTTAACAGGTGTTTTTCGGCTTGACCTGTCGCTTTTTTTGCTGCCCATGATTAGCAGAGCCTAGCCGAATCGCACCTTGCACACCGACCGAGTGTCAGCCACTCGAAAAGTCGATCTAGTTCGTCCGCGTTTCTTTACTCTACGGCAGCCCTCCAATATCCATATAGGCCTCGGCTTGTTTGGTAAATCACTTTTCGAAATGAAATGTGGCCACCATAATAAGCATCATCAGATTGCCCTCTTGGACGGGACAGCAACTTTATCAGAATGTATGAATATTCCGCGCAAAGTACATAAGATGCCATTAGGGCCTGTCCTGTACTTACTTGTGTGTACAGGTACAAGTACGACATACTTCTTCGTCTGATGAAATGCGGATGCACATATTGCTGCTTTGGTTGCAAGGAAAACAAACATGCAGGTTGTGCTTTCCGGCTTCCCCGTTTGGTGTCTTTCTGTTCCTAATGGGGTTTCTGGGTTGCGTTTGTCCCCGTTCTCTTGCAGGATGCATGTCCCAGGAGACATGGTCGTGGGTCTTTTTGCTTTCTTTTTTTGCTTATTCCATTTTTCGTGCTGCCCAGGCCTCCGGTACCCGCCCGATGTGAGAAAGGGATCCCACTTCATAAGCATACGGTTTGGGATCTTTGCACAAAACAAGAAATCCACTCCCCACAAACGCGACGCAGATTCTCGCAGAAGCAGAAAGCAACTTGAGGGAAAACGTCGATTCGCGTCGAGTGACACCCGTCAAAGGCTGTCTGTTGGCCGTGGCATCAACGATTTGCTTTTCCATTGACCACTGCGACGCAGCATGCTCTGTAGTCACCCTGTGGCCCGTGGTCTTTAGGTGGTAAGGGAGAATTGCTGGGTTATATGTCGTTCTCGCTCTCCGTAAAATAGAAATACTGCTCCTTAGAACGGCGGAGTATCGTTCGTCGTGGCGTTTTACACTTCGGTCTAGGGGCAGACTGAAATCGAAACAGAAATATGCACTAACAAAGGGCCCTAGGGTAAACGCGCCGTTCTGGCACCGGGCCAGGGGCGGGCAAACAGAAAGAGACCTAAAATGTTGACTACGTCGAAGGCGAGCTTATTAGTGTGCTTCCCGCCTTTGCATCTGCCAGAAGTGAGTCCCGGGGAAAGAGCGTTTCACTTTCAGGCGATTTGTTCCGTGCTGCCAATCCTTATTGTGCACACAAAGGGCGATCGGTAGGGAAGGAGCCATCGAGTGAAGCGACATCGCGAGCGAGTTGGGATGCCAGAGTGGAAGGAGCGACGAACGATACACATCAGACGACGGCTCAGACCATACTTTGTAGATTAACGGCTAAGAACGAGTGAGAAGCACAGGACAAGCGCATTGCGACAACAACGGCGAGAACAGGTCCAGAGCCTAGTTCAACCTGGGTAACTTGCCGTATGAAGCAAGAGCAAGAAAAGTGGGCCTGCCTCGACTCCTGCCCCACACCATCGCCCCCAAAAAGGATCACAGCTTTGGCGCATCTCGCCAAAGGCCCCTGTTCTCCATTTCCGTTTTGTGCTAGTGCTGCCAACGTGTTCAGCCAGAACGCAAGAGCTGTCTGTTGCTTCTGTTTGAAAGAGTGCGTGAAAATGATGCCGAAGTGAGGGACAGAGTGCTCCGTGGTTGCGTATACGCTTCGACGTATATCTGGCTGTTTCTCAGTCGTGCCTGCCTTTCTCTATGGGACGTATCCGCACCGTATTTGGCAGTCACTGTTTCCTCTTGCTCTCATAACAGTTACTGAGTGATCAACTTCCAAAGCGAGTACCAACCTCGAAGCTACGACATTTTACGGCATATAACCTGCACCTTGAATTTCATTTTCCGGTAATTCACCAAGCTCGCCTCATCGATAGCATACCCCCCGCCCCCATCTCTACTTACCCAGTCCCAGCTTGCCGAGGAACAGGACCCTCTTTGTACGCTACCCATTCACCAATCTCCCCTCTGGTGGCCGCACTAAGCTGCTCCTGTCCTGTCGTATCGACCAGGCCTGGGCCAGGCCCCCTAACCCTCTCAGAGCGAACCCAGGAAATCCGAAGAATCCCAGGACATACCCAAGAAATTTCATTCGGGACCGGAGCCGTTTTTGCTTTGCATTGCGACGTGAGCTCCGCACGACGACCTACGACGTGCTGCATATTGAGCCGTGCGGCGTTATTTGGCTCCCTGTCTGCGACGTATCCTGCGCTCTTCAACTGGGCCTTGCGTCTCCGTTTTCTTTTTCTAGACCGGTGGCCATTCGCTCCCTCTCTTTAATTTTGGTTCTTTTGTTTTTGTGGTTTTTTCAAACTTACACCTCTTATTTACCTGGACGGTCGGCAGCCCGCATCCTTTGCCCGCATCGTTGTGCGCTTGTCTTGCCTTTGTTTCTTTCACGGATCTTTGTTGTGTCTGTTAGTTTGTCACACTTCCATCTTACCTACTCGTTGGTATCCAGATCTTGTCTCCCCAAACGTTGCAACTGTCCTCACAGGATCTTCTCATCTCTAGCAAGCCTAGACGACTCTTCCTGATTTGCTCTACCTTTTCTCACTTTCCGTTCGTCTCAATCTTTCGCCATAACTGAGACACGAAAGCCTTTCCCCTTGTGCGATCCCAGGCAGCCAATTGCGCTCTTGTTTGCGACTCGCCTCGTACAAGGCCACGGATCTTTCCCCGAGCAATAGACTTCGTGTACATCTGCTCTTCTCCTCACGCGTCAGGCCATTTGCCTTCTAGGCTCGTTCTCATCTTGCGATCGGTAACTTGACAACGGTATATTCTATCCGGGAAAAAAACACCCCCACAAGCATATTGCGTTGGTTCAGCACCTCGGACTTGGGCGAGCATTGCTATTCTTATCCTGTCGCAAGGGGTGGCTGTTGGCTACCGGGAATGCCTTCACAACATTTGCGCCAGAACAACGGAAAGAGTCGGACTACATATGTGATCTTGAGAAAGGACGAGATACGGAAATCGACAGCCTTGGAAAAACCCCAAACCCGGGCCTGGAACCCACCCTTCTTTTCTGGAGTGCAGTAAAGCTATCCCGATCGCGGCAGGAGATGCAAACGAGCGATATCGACAGTTTTTCTCGCCCCCATGGATCAGAGCAGCAAAGCAACCACGGGCAGGAACAGGGTCAAACAGTCGGCATAGGGCCGACGGCAACGGAGGAATTGACCACGGATAACACGTTCGCAAACAGAACCGACAGCTTCACGGGAGAACTAGTAAACGACAAGCAACAACAAGGACAGCTAGGCCATCAGGAATTAGCTGCCCCAAGCCGAGCAGTGGGAAGTAGTTTGCACAGCGGGCTTAGCATATCTGAACATATCTCTCTCCTTGTCGACGAAATACGCATAGGAGAGGAATTGGCCGACACAGCAAACATGCCGCTTCCCGAACCAGACACAGGCGTACATGAGAATATTCTCGAGGTGGATGATGAAGACGGCGAGTCGGCGGAGCCACACTATGCTGCCAGCGTGTATCCCGCCATTCCAGTTCGATATCGGGCCGAGGGATTTGACGCAGCGACCATGTAAGTGCTCTCAATGCGTTATGTGCGTTTAACTAACCGACAGGAAACGCCACGCATCCATTGGGTCGCGAACTCACCTGCTAACCGTAGCTTCATCAATGTCATAGAAACTCTTCTTCTCGTTCTCTTTACGAAGAAGAGCTCGACTACGTCATGGAAAACGGCCGCCGCTACTGCGGCGACTACATGTTCCCAAATGATGACCTGGAACAAGACCGTCTGCGCGTTGTCCATCAAGTATTTTTGAATGTGTTTAACTTCGAGCTCACATCCATACGGCTCCAAGACCCCAGATATATTCTTGATATTGGTACTGGGACTGGCGAGTGGGCAATCGGCATGGCCGAGCTGTATCCTACATGCGAGGTCGTTGGCGTGGACATCTCAGCTATCCAGCCCACAGCTGTGCCTCATAATGTGTTTTTTGAGATTGATGATTGTGAGGTAAGCTACCATCTGTTTTTGAATTCGATTTACCAACTCCTTGTCAATCGGAAAATTTTCTGACTGGCAATACCAGGTTGAATGGATGCGCCCCGAAAACACTGTGGATCTCATTCACCTGCGAGATATGGCAGGCGCCTTTGAGGATTGGGATTTCATTTTCCGCGAGGCGCTTAATTGCCTGAAGCCCGGGGGTCATATCGAAGCCCTTGACTTTCACGACCAGACGGGCCAGACACACCATTTCCTCTCTGCTTTCCCCGCCGACGCCCAGATACACTCCTTTGCCCGCGCTATCGACGAAGCTTCTATCAAAGCAGGTCGGCGTCGTGGTACACATCACCTGACGGCCGATCGTCTTGAACGCTTGGGCTTCGTCGATGTCAAGATCTCCGAGCACGCCATTCCGCTGAATGCCCACAACGACTCTGTCGCCAAGATGTGGCTCATTGCCTGTTTACATACGGTCGAAGCCGGTTCGTTGCGCCTTCTCACAAAATATCTCGACTGGGACCCTGCTCATGCCTTGGAAGCATGCGAAGAGGTCTGCCAGGAGATCAAGGGTAAAGCCTTAGACCGCTCCGTACCTGCCAACAGCCTACAGATCTCGCTTCGCGTCCTGACCGCCCGGAAACCCACTGCGGAAGAACTGGCTCATCTGAAGAGCAGCAACGAAGCGGGGCCGTCTACCGCTAACCCAAGTGCCGAGAACGGCATTGTCGTCGACGATAGCTACAGCGGATACGAAAGCACCATTGGTGCATAGTTTCACCTACACCGGCACATTACGGCATTTTTTTTTCTCTTTTCTTTTCTTCATGATTGCTCATTTTCTGGGGCTGGCCTTCACTTCTCATGCCGTTCATTGTCTTGGTTCACTTTGTTTTTCCATCTTCTTTGTGACATATTCCTTTACCGTTTCTTTTGGTTGCTGCCGGGGACCAGGCTTTGTCTCGGCTGCCTTCATCTTGATACTTCCTGCGCCGAACTCTGGTACTCACTAACACCGGAGGGTCCCGGCTTCGGTCTGCTGGCTCGAGAGACTAAAATTTGTTGTTTTTACCGTTGGCGACCAGCTGCAACCGCCATTCACTTTTTTTGTGCAGATACCCATTGTTCTCTTCTTCCAGAATTGGCATATCTATCTTTTGTTTATTTCTTGTGCATGGTGGCGACTTGGTTTGGGGACTTTTGGACGGGTCTATAGAAGGACATCAAGAAGTAACTTGAATATCTATTTTCCAAGGCCCCTCTGTATCTGCGTCGCAGCTTGAACGCACAATCTGAGAAGCCGCTGTGTAAGCCAAGTAAGCCTGCGAGACGAAACAAATCTACTTAAATGGGCCTTTAGAATTTGAATTCATAAACGTACGTGGAGTAGAAGTGGCCAATGTCTAATTTAGTAGCTCCTGAATTTAGCGGCTACCGAATGCTTTTGTTAAGTGATAAGACAGCATAGCTTGGTAATGCCGCCAGTCACCGCCTTTTCTCCTTCATATCATCTGCTTTGTTGTAGGCAGCGCTTATTATTATCTCATTGTGGAGAGCTTCCATAACCGACCTTCTGCACATACTCCGGGTCGCACAATCTCTCACTTCCCTTCAGCCTCCCGGCCCGCCATCCCTACCCAATGCCATGTGAAAGCGCCCCCAAAACACGCAATGGCTTTGGATCCGTCGAGCGGCTTCTCGGCCACCTCTGGGCTGGTAGATGACAATGGCCTTCCGATCTTCGACGTGCAGCGCGTGCAAATGCAGTTCTCCATTGCGGCCAACTTTGTTGCTGCGCAAGTTGCCAACAACGTGCTCGTGCTTGCTCTCTCCAATGGCCGCATTCTTCGCATTGACCTGAACCGTCCTGAAGACATCGACGACATCGACCTTCCGAAACGTCCGTCCGAGATCGGCGTCATCGAGCGGCTCTTCCTCGACCCGACCGCCTCCCACCTTGTTATCTGCACATCGGCCGGCGAGTGCTACTACCTACACTCTCAATCGCGCCAGCCGAAGCCTCTCGCACGGCTGCGTGGTGTGCCTATCCAGTCGATTGCCTGGAATCCGTCGCTTCCCACGGCCTCAACCCGCGAGATCCTCATAGGTGCCGCCGACGGCAACATCTACGAATCGTTTTTGGAACCGTCCAACGACTTCTACCGCAAGGAAGACAAGTACATCAAGAGCTTGGCGCGGCTACCAGATGGCGCCATTACTGGCCTCTGGGCCGATGCCATCCCAAGTCGCTCTGACCAGTTTCGGCGCGTGCTCGTAAGCACCTCGTCGCGGCTGTTGCACTGGGTCGGGAAGATTGGTCGGGCGCAGGACGGCGGCGGCTCGGTGTACACAAAGCTTTTTGAAGCCGAGCAGCCGGTTATTCATGATCTTGCTTCCTCTTCTTCCGGCGGGGCAGCTTCCACAACCTCAACAACAACATCTTCCTCCTCAGCACCTGGATCCTCTTTGTCGACATCTACCACCTCCCTCGTCGTGTCGCCAGACCCAGAAACTGGCAGGCCCTATGAGACAGTAAGCCCTGATCGGGCATTCGCCTGGCTATCGTCGCATGGCGTCTACCACGGCAAGCTGCTTGTTGCTCCACCGAAACTCGAGCTCGGGACAAATGTATTTGCCGAATCGAAGCTGATCCCGCGATCCCAGCTGGTCGCTGGCTCGGATGCATCGAGCGCAGGCAGGCGGCGAGTCACTAACGACCCGGTCGACACAATTGCTCTGACGCAATGGCATGTGATCAGCCTTGTGGCGGGTCGCATTGTTGCTGCAAACCGCCTGACAGGCTCTGTGGTGTACGACCAGGTGATCCTTGACCCAGGCCAAAAGGCGATTTCTCTGAGCGTTGACCTGCAAAAGAGTACTTTCTGGTTGTTCACGGCCAAAGAGATCTTCGAGATTGTTGTCCGCGATGAGGATCGCGATATCTGGAAGATCATGCTACAGCTGCAGCAGTTTGATGCGGCGATGCAGTATGCACACAACCCAGCGCAGCGCGATGCAGTGGCAACGGCGTCTGGTGACTACCTGATTGGAAAGGGCCTCTTTGATGAGGCAGCCGGTATCTACGGCAAAAGCAGCAAGCCATTCGAGGATGTGGCTCTGGCTTTGATCGACCGCAACCAACCCGACGCGTTGCGCAAGTATCTTCTGACCAAACTCAGCACTTACAAGAAGCCGGGTGTCATGCAACGGGTGATGATTGCAAGCTGGCTTGTGGAGATTTTTATGGCGAAACTCAACTCGCTGGACGACACTATTGTCACAAAGGCCGAGCTGTCGGAGACACTGGACCCGGCACAGACGCGGGAGCAGCTCGAGCTGGTTCGGGACGAATTCAAGGCATTTGCGCGTAAGCACAAGGCCGACCTGGACCGCAAAACGGTCTACGATATCATTAGCAGCCACGGCCGCGAGGAGGAACTCCTGTTCTTTGCTGACGCCATCAACGACTACAACTACGTCCTGTCGTACTGGGTGCAGCGAGAGAAGTGGTCCGAGGCACTTGCGGTGCTGAAGCGACAGACTGACGCCGATGCTTTTTACCGCTACAGCAGCGTGCTCATGACGCATGTGGCTACGGAGTTGGTCGACGTGCTAATGCGCCAGGGCACCAGCATTAATCCGCGCAGTATGATCCCGGCACTGCTGGACTACGACAGCTCCTTCAAGGGCCCGCTCGCGCAAAACCAAGCGATCCGCTACCTGCAGTACGTCATCAACCAGCTGCACTCGACGGACACGGCCGTGCACAACACGATTGTGTCGATATACGCGTCTCTCCCGTCGCGCGACGAGGCGGCACTGTTGTCGTACCTGGAGTCGCAGGGCGATGAGCCTCGGTTCGACCCGGACTTTGCGCTGCGGTTGTGCATCCAGTACAAGCGCGTGCTCTCGTGTGTGCACATCTACACGAGCATGGGCCAGTACGTGCAAGCCGTAGACCTGGCACTGTCGCACGATGCAGTAGAACTGGCGTCCGTCGTTGCAGACCGGCCGATGGGCAACACGGCACTCCGCAAAAAGCTGTGGCTGGCGGTGGCGCGCAAGGTCATCTCGCAGCAGTCGAACGGTGGCATCAAGGCCGCGATTGACTTTTTGAAACGTTGCGACCTGCTCAAGATTGAGGATTTGATCCCCTTCTTCCCCGACTTTGTTGTCATCGACGATTTCAAGGAGGAGATCTGTGCTGCACTTGAGGACTACAGTCGCGAGATTGATGGTCTGACGAAGGAAATGGACGACAGCAGCCAGACGGCGGCCAACATCAAGGTGGACATTGCGGCGCTGGACCACCGGTACGCCATTGTGGAGCCCGGTGAGAAGTGCTACGTCTGCGGGCTGCCACTGCTAAGCCGCCAGTTCTTTGTGTTCCCCTGCCAGCACGCATTCCACTCGGACTGCTTGGGACGTCGGGTGCTGGAGCAGTCGAGCCATGGCGTTGGACGTAAGATCCGCGATCTGCAGGTCCAGATCACGAAAGGCTTGGTGACGGGCCCTAAGAAGGACGCGATGGTGGCCGAGCTGGATGCGCTGGTTGCGTCTGCATGGTACGTATTTTACTCATCTCTCTTTCCCCTTTTCTAGTTTTGAATATCTTGCTAACATTTTTGGTAGTATCTTGTGCAGCGACTTTGCCATCAAAAAGATCAACGAGCCCTTTATTCGACCTGATGAGAACAAGAATGAGTGGGTGTTATAGCGCAGCAAGCGACGATGGCTGCGGTGTGAGCCTTTGTATTGTGTTAATTATCTATTTTAGCGGCCTGTTTTATATTCAATGCATTTGTTTCTCAACATTTTGATGCATGTAAATAATGTGCGTCTTCCAATCTGCTCTCATCTACAGCTTCCGCCCCCAAGAAGATCCAAAACCAGACGCCGCGTGACAAACAAGTCGTACACATCAGTTTATATGTTAGACAGTGCACACTGTTGCGCCGTTGGTGGCATTCGTCATCATCAGAATCGACACCACCACGCCGTAGAGTCCCAACACCTCAGCAAAGATGAGGATCAGCACCATGCCCACGTACAGCCGTGGCTGCTGTGTACTCGCACGCACGCCCGCGTCACCCACAATGCCAATAGCAAACCCGGCCGCCAATCCGCACAAGCCAACGGACAGGCCGGCGGCCAGGTACATGAACCCCGTGTACAGCGCCATCTTCTCGTGAACGCCGTTGCTGATGATGACGCTGGCGACAAGACCGTAGATGCACAGGGCCTGAGCCATGATGGCGCACAGCGTGTTCTGCATCAGGCGATCGGGACGAAGGACGCCGGCCGTAAAGATGGCGGTGGCGGACTTGGCGGTGCCGTAGGAGGCGCCGATGACGGCAAAGACGATGGCGCAGGCCGCACCGATGGCGCCGAAGAAGGACTAAAAGAGGAGAGGAAATTCCTGTCAGTTGCACTTCTGGGAGAGGAGCTGTTCAGCCGGACGAGGTACTTACTGCATACACTGGACTAGAAAATCATCAATATCGTTCAGATTAGCAAGACTGAAGTAATGAGCCAGCATCCACGAGCTAGCATTTAATTGTTTTTCTTTTATATTCCTTGTTATGTTTTGGCTTACCAACGGTCCAGGTTGACATAATCAATAGAAGTGAAGTCGGTCATGGTGATGAATTAGGCTTGATATCGTGGTCTTCAATAGTACTGCAAATACAAGATTCACGGTAGGTATCAGATGTTACCTTTTTCCCATCAAAGTTGTCGATGCTCAAGACGTCGTTGATAGGACTACACGAATTAGAGAAATTAAAATTACAGGCACGATTATCTACGTAGTCGGACGATAGACTGCCCGACAAGAGTTCTTTCTGACGAGGTCATGCGAGTCAAATGTGTTGGACATGGGATTTTGCGTCAGGCAACAGTCAATTCGGTTCTTGTTGTCTTATACGCAGAGAGTCCCTCCCCTATTGGCTGATGTTGCAAGCCCAAGTTTTTCCGTTCCTGGTTTGCACGTGGGAGACAACATGCATGACGGACAGTTGCCATCCATTGCGAGCAGGTGAATAGGGAAAGTCTGCCTTTTGTATGGAGTCATTTGTGCCAATTCAGTCTTGCTTTGTCCGCCGCAAGATCCGTGGTAACATGACAATGGTTTCCACTTTACAATGCACACCTAAATGTCTTACAAGACTCCCGCGGATATCTCGTCTCCCTAAACGGTCCAAACAACTCGGCGAGCTTGGCTGTCTCTTAATGAGCAATGCCATTGACGGCAGCCAGATGGCAATGGCCATCAGAACCACCAGAGGTTATATAGGAATCCAGACCTGGCCTGGATCGTCAATTATGAGCAATGTTATGACCGACAGCAATCAGAAGTGTACACACATACACACACACAGGAAAAACGCAGACTGGGAAGTGAGGAAACAGAGGCAACAAGAACCATACAGACGAAGGCTTTGGGGGCGCAAAAGGGGAACGGAGAATATGCAAACCAGAAGATCCTGGGTCGGAGGGCCTTTAGAGAACACAAAAAGAACAGATGGAAACACAACTCGCAACGCTGAATGGCTGGAGGTAATTATAGCTTCGCAAACTATAATGTGCACTGTCCACGGATGGATTGGCACTGCATTGCTTGCGTTGAAGCACGGAGAAACGGCCTGCGCCCCAAGTCACACTGTGGTCGGTCTCTTGTTTCGTCAGGCGTCTCTATTTTTGCACTTCTCTAGCGTTTTGCAACTGATGCTCTTTGCGTGGTCGCGGATGCTGCGTGATGATCCGCCGGCCGCGTGTCAGATTTCTGATCCGGAACCAGGGGCGCTGGATGTGAAGAGCGGCCTGGCGGCATTCCTGGCTGTGTGTTTCAGGACAGCGCCAGCACGGCTCGGCCACTTGCATGCTAGTGCGTACCTCACGACCGCGCGTCCATTGTGGCGGTATGGTGGACTCGAGAAACGACACTCAGAATTGCATAAGAGTAACCCAAGACGACCATTCTTGGCCAAGACCAGCCAGCCAAGCGGCCAGTGAGGCCAAGAGAGGCTGGGCCAAGCCAACAGCCAAGCAGCCAAGGGGCTAAGCCGCCACGTAGGACAGGCCCAAGAAAGAAATAAAACGGATGACAAGAAGAGAAGAGAAGATTAGGAATTATAAGGAAGAATGAGGCGAAGAAAGGTGAAGGGGAGACTAAAGGAAGGGTGCAAAAGACATTGGCGCAATTGGCGACAGACCACAAGACGACAAAAAATGGCTGGGTTGATTGCACAGCGCTGGTACCAAGAGCAGGTCAAGTGCCGAGACGCTTGGCCCGATGCTCCTTTTTCGATTCAATGTCCAGTCGTGAGCTTTTCAGTGTTGCTGCTGTTCATGGCTTCTATCAGCTGGTGGCAGCCAAGCCTTCTGTTTAGCCATCGCTCTTGCCCTGCCATGAACAGATTGGCCCCGTCCTGCCCTGCGACATGACACTTGTATGAGATCCAGTCCCCCCGTGCCTGAGCCTTGCTGCAACTGCAGCCGCCCACCCTTTGCACCCCAGTCCGTGCAAGCATCGTCGCAAAAACAGGACATGCCCCCAACTACGTCGTGCGTGGCTATGGTTTCGTCGTTTGTTTGCACCCTGCCGACTGTACACTCGAAACGAAAACATTTCGTGGACACCAATGGGCAGGTGCTACGCCATCGACATTGGGCATGCGCCTGCATCGCTCTTGCCCTCCTGGGTGACTGGGTGACGCAAGCGCTCAGTCATCAGTGGCATCGTTGTGGTTGTTTCCTTCACAATGTACACGCATACACCTGCGTATCCTAGGCTGCTCTTGCCCCCGGTGCCCCGTTTACGCCGACAAGAGCCGTCTATTTTTGTATTCTGGCCTGTGTCTTGTGCTCGTCTTCTGACAATTCAATTTTGCGTGTCTCGGTCGTCCCTGCCATAAGAACCAGTCGTCCGCCCGCCAAGTCCGCATAAATGTCTTGCGGGCCCATGGACAAGACCTTCCAAGCCCAATACAATTCCCAAGACACTTGGCCGTTTGTTCTTTCTGCACATCAATCTGCTTTAATTGCTCCTCTCGTCCCCTTTTCTTAATATCCTCACTTTGCCCTACAACCTCTCTCCCTCGTGCCCATACTTTCGCGGTTCCATACGGCCTGGGCAGACCACATACTTCCGTTCTCTGCCCTACTCTCGCCTTGGCCTCCTTCTTTTGTATCCTATTTAGTACTATCACTGCTCCTTTCTCGCCATCGACTGCTGTGTGGTCTCGCCCTCTTTTGCTCCGGTTTGGCTTGCCTCCCCCCTTCTCACTCGATTCCTTTATTTTATTTTATATTTAGTAGCCATACTTATATCCGTTTCCCTCCTCTCCATCTACTGTCACTCGTCGATCGATCTCTTAAAACAGCACATCCCACCGTTTGTTTACGAAGCTACTTTCCTTCATTGCCTTTTACTGTCATATGTTTACAACCTCCTACAATCATTCCATAGCCATAGATCCTCGAACTGTTGACCTCCTCTTCTGTCCTTTATAAGTCTCGTACCGAGACACTTGTCTCGACGTCACACACACATCTTGCGCCATGAAGTCGGCAACAACATTGGCCGTTCTGGCCTCTGCCTTAATAGCGTCAACCAACGCGCTGGTCCTGCAAAAAAGGACTGATGGTCCTCCCAGAGTCATCAGTATGGCTACCGAGCGAAGACGAGTCGACAATCCAGCGCAACGAGACCGGTTACGACGCAGGTCGGCCACCGTGGAAGTCAGTCTGGACAACGAAGAGACTCTTTACTTTGTGAATGTCACCTTGGGGACACCACCACAGTCTCTCCGCCTCCATATCGACACCGGCAGTAGCGACCTGTGGGTCAATACACCCAGCTCGACGCTGTGCAAGCAGGCATCGCAGCCCTGCGCCTTTGCTGGTACATACACGGCCAATTCCTCCTCAACATACGGCTACGTGGGGAGCTACTTCACAATCTCCTACGTCGACGGCTCGGGAGCCAGCGGCGATTATGTGACAGACAAGGTCACCATCGGCACAAACGGGTCTACCTCCCTCTCAAAAATGCAATTTGGTGTCGGCTACAACAGCTCGTCCTCTCAGGGTATCCTGGGCATCGGTTATGCAATCAACGAGGTGCAGGTGGGCCGCGCAGGCAAGGCGACCTACCCCAATCTACCAGCCCAGATGGTTGCAGACGGCATCATCCGGAGCAACTCCTACAGTCTATGGCTGAACGACCTGGACGCAGATACGGGCAGCATCCTGTTTGGTGGCGTTGACACCGCACAGTATTCTGGTTCCCTTCACACACTGCCTGTTCAGAAGCAAGCAGGCGCCTTCTCTGAGTTCCTCGTGACCTTGACGGGCCTCCAGCTTGGCTCGGCCACGCTCGCCAGCGACATGGCTCTGGCCGTGCTTTTAGATTCGGGCTCGTCACTCACATACCTTCCCGACTCCATAGTGCAGACTATCTTCAACCAGGTCGGTGCCACTTACGACGCTTCGGAGGGTGCCGCCTATGTGCCCTGCTCCCTGGCCGACAAAGCCAACTCGAGCGTGACGTTTGAATTCTCGAGCCCGTCGATCACGGTTGGTATTGATGAGCTGGTGCTTGACTTAGTCACGGCTAGTGGCAAGCGTCCGACCTTCCGGAACGGCCAGACTGCCTGCCTGTTTGGCATCGCCCCTGCCGGCACGGGAACAAATGTCTTGGGTGATACGTTCCTGCGCTCGGCCTATGTTGTCTATGATCTCGACAACAACCAGATCTCGCTGGCCCAGACCGTTTTCAACACGACCGCGTCCAATGTCGTGGAAATCGGCACTGGCGCCTCGAGTGTTCCGGACGCCACGCTCGTAACCAACTCTGTCGCTGCTACGTCTGGGCTGACTCTTGTGGCAAACGACAGCAAGGCCAACGGAGCAGCGGCGTTTTCCAGCCAAGCAGCCGTTGCTATTTTGGCAGCACTTGGCTCGTCCGCTCTCGTTGGGCTGAGCCTGATATTGATTTGAGTCCAGTCTCTATGTTTCTTTACATTTTACTATTTTCATCTCAAGTTACATTGGCATAGCGATTGCATCTGGGAACATGGCGTTTTATATTCGGCGACGCATCCCTAAATAGAGGGCTAGAAGATGCGGGAGAAATACCATTGATTGGGATTAGACGGGCTTCTGGATGATTTGCCTGACCGGCTTGAGGATATGCTCTTCTTGGACTCTCCAACGCATTACGATCTATTTACTATTGCACAAATACCATTTGTCTGCGAACAATATACCAACTACCATCTAGGTCAATATTATCTCGTCCTAATTGATACCTTGATTTATTACGACTAACATCGTCGCTGTTACGGGTTTCATTGCCAATGGACTCACGCGAGGGACCCCTTCGGAAACAACATCAAGACAGCGTGGCGTGAGTCGGCATCATCTCAAGATTTTAGTTGAGTCCCCAGCATTTCTACATTCGATGCTAGGGACGTCCTCTCCTATTCTCCTTGTCTCCTTTGCATTGTGTTGAGGTTACGGTGTTGTATACAGAGAGTTGGGTGGGCAAGGTGTAAGACGGTGGTGTTACATTGTAAAACTAAAATCATTCCCTTTGTATATATGTTGATGTGTATGTATATGTAACGTGTATTAGGACTTCCAACTCCGCAAGCATGCTAAAGAAAATCAATGGTCTTTAGAGGGGGTGTGAGAAGAAGGTGCATTCATAGTCATCGTGTCAAAAAGTCCTGTGAAGAATGGGAAGAGTGTAAAGCAAAATATAAACCCAATGTAGTAAAAATCCACCAGAAAAAGAGAAGTCATTTCTCATCTCAATCCTCAGAGACGAGAAGAAGAGTGAGAGTGAAGAGCAAGCAAGAGCTTCAAACCCTTCATGTGATGGGAGTCAAAAACGGGCTGGCCAGCAGTTCGTCCGCACTGGGCCGTTTATTGTGATCCATCTCAAACGTTTGGCTCAAGAAGAGCTTGGCCTCCTCGCTGGCACCCTCGGGGATCGTCGGCGCCGCCTTGCTGCCACCAATCTTGAAGATAGCTTGCAGTTGCGTGCAGTCGGGGAACGGGTGTGTACCCGTCATCATCTCAACAACCAGGCAGCCAAGCGACCAGATGTCAGCCTTGCGCGTGTAGCTCGTGCGCTTGACCACCTCGGGCGCCATCCAGAATACGGAGCCCTGCATGGATGGCCGGTTCTTGCTATTGTTCGCTCCATTGAGAATGTTGGTGGCCTCGAGCTTCTTCGAGATACCGAAATCGGAAATCTTAATAGTGCCCTTGTTGTCAACCAAGATGTTGGCACCCTTGATGTCACGGTGAATGATATCGCGTTGGTGCAGGTACGACAGGCCGTGAAGGATCTGGCGGACAAAGCTGCGGACGAGCGGCTCGGGAAGCGCGCCGTACGAGTTAAGCATCGTCTGCACAGAACCGCCGGGAACATACTCGAGGAAAATGTTAAGGAAATCAGTCGAAGAGCCGCAGCCGAGGTACTGCACAATGTTGGGATGGCGGAGGTCACGCAGGAGGCTGATCTCGCGCTTCAGCGCCTCAATCATGCTCTTCTTGCGCGAGTCAATCTGGCCGTTGGCGCCAGGTGCTGGCGCCTCGACCTGCTTGACAGCCAGCAGCTCACCCGTAACGGCGTGCAGGGCGAGGTACACGCAACCAAACGAACCCGAACCAATGAGAGCGCCCTTCATCCACTTGCTCTCATCCCAAGACTCGCCTGCAAGGAAGCTCTGCAGTTCCTCGTCTGCGCCCTCGCCGTCAGCATCCAGAGCTTGGCTCACCTCCTTCAGAGAGCTCGAGCCGGAGCCGGTGGTGGTCGTCTCGTCATAGAAGCTGTGGCGGACAAGGTTGCCATCAGGGTCTGTAATGCTGACTGCAGCGGTGTCGGAGCCACTATCAGCATACGAAACGTACGACTTGCGGTTGGGCTCCATCGACGTCTGCTCCTCCTGGAGTGTGTCCAGCATGGACGAGGCAATAGAGTCACGGTAAGCATGGGGCGCACGAATACTGCGCTGATCCCGCTGCTGGACTTTGGCTAATTGCCCAGAGGTGTTCAGCCAGCTGTCTGCAATGGTCGGGATGGGAGGCGCATCCTGGATGCTGGAGGCGAAGCTGAGGTTGCTGGCCACACTAAGGCGGCTATTAACCTTGCTTAGGCGGGCTGAGCGTCTCATGGACAAGCGTGCTGTCCGGTCAATGTCTTCGCGCGGGTGGTCTGGGAAGTAAGTAGTCAAATCTGAGGCAATGAGCTCGCTAGGAGGGCGAAGACCACCGAACTGTCTTAAAACACCCTTTCTGCGGACTGGCGGACGGAGGGTCTCGACGGGTGCCGGACGTTCAAGATCGCGAGCAGCGTTGTTCACATTGCGCTCACGGTCGTCCTGATACGTGACAGGCGACAGGGGTGGCTGCTGATGCTGTAAGTTGTCCCAGCTCTCACCGAGCACCTTCTGCACCTTAAGCTGGCTTCGCTTTTCTACAGTAGGCAGACTGTGGCCGTGGCTTTGTTGCATCTCTTCCATAGCAATAGCTGAGGCTCTCTCCAACTCGGAACGACCCGGTTCGCCCGAGGGGACTCGGCGGAGGATAAGGCGGTTTCTTTCAGGGCGCGTCTGGTCCTTGATGATGCGCCAGAGCTCAGTATCGCTCAGGCGTATGCATTGGTGGGGGTTCGGGTCGACGCCGTTCAAGACCCAGAAGCAGTAGTTGCGTTCGTGATCTTCACGGAGGGCAAACTTCCGCAGCGTCACGCGCATGACTTCTTCACAGGTTTTACAATCGGCAATCTTGACGACTTTGGTAACGCCACCGGTCGAGATCACGCGGATCACGTCTTGGTTCTGTGGTAGAGCAGCCATCAGAGAACCGTCCATGCTAGAGTTGTTGCGGGTGTGGGCCACTACCAGACGACCGGAGGACTGTGCAGGTGCAGAGTCCGGGGAAGGGGCGGGGAAGCGGCTTACGGCTGTAGCCGTCGCCTGGCCAGAATATGCCTGGTTTGGGGTCGGATATCTGCCTGGGCGCGCGGTGCGCAGTTGCTCGGCACTTGACGGAGGGGAGTTTGGACGCGAGGACTTGGCACCGATGCCTTCGAGAGCCATGGACGAGAGGTCGATCTGGCGGGAGTACCGCTTGTTGGCGGTTGGTGTGGGGACCGCGGGACGGCCAGAGTTTACAAGGCGGGGGGAGCCCGATGACGGGACATATTGGATGTCCAAGCCACCAAACGATTCCTGTTGAAGGTGTGAGAAGGAGAACGGGGGAGCGCACAGGGTAATGTTAAGAATAAAGAGAGAAAAGGAAAATGAGGGGGCTCCATGGGAGAGGAGAGACAGAGAGCAAACTCGGCGAAAAAGAGTAAGGGAAAACGCAATGCGAGCAAGGACAGTGACATACCCTATTCCGTTTTTTCTGGTTTGCATAAGCCTTTGTCCGCAGCTTCTTGATGCTGAGGAAGAGGCGGACGCGATCGCCAACCTTCTCAATGCCCATCTCCTTAAGAACCTCCTTGTCCATCTCGAGGAGGTTCTCGCCGTTAATGTGATTTTTCCGGAACATCTTCTCGTAGTCGCCGCACTTGACACTGCGGAGGTATTCGCACACACGGTCCTCGTCCCAGTTCTTGACGGAGTCTGGAGCGTCCGAGTCAGAGAACTCCGAGTCTGTTGGGCTGGCAAAAGACTGATTTGTGGTGGCTGGTGCGATCAAAACTCGCCGGGTAGGGGCGTAAACTGCGGACGGTGTTGGCAGGCCTGAGACAAGGCCACCCGGCGCCTGCCCGCCGAGATTCGGCGGGTATGGCGACTTTGCTGCGAGCATCGCCATGTTATGTTGTCTGTAAAGCGTGGGTAAAAGAGAGGAGGGAGTGGTCCAGAAGCCCCAATAGTCGCTCGTCACAAGTCCTCAGGCGAAGAGAGGATGGAGTGCGATCGGCAACTTCGTCTCTTCGACGGGGTTATCGTTGATATATCGGATCGCGCTCTCAAATGCTTGCAGATGGCCGCCAGCGGACTCTGGTATCCCAAAAGGATATTTGTAATATGAAGGGCAGTTGTGAGTTTTCTTGGTTTATTCGTCTGTCGTTCTTCGTCGACGCGTCTATCTCGTGGCTCTGTGACCGAAACGACAGAGCGCGACCGACAGGAAGAGAGGGGAAACGGGAACGTCTGCCCAGTCGCGAGAACGTGGTCTGATGGCACAGACAGGCCAGGCGGGTATGCGTGAGATTTTGTCACGAAAGAAAAGAGCCACCAAGAGCAAGCTCCGGTGAAGAAAAGCAGGGTGCACCGGGTTTCAAATAGGAAGATGAGCGAAGAGAGGAAAAGAAGCGAGGAGATGGAGGGAGGGGTGCGGACCAGGGTTGGCGGCAACAAAAAAAAATAAGAGGGGGAGTCCAGAATGGAACAGGGGTAATAGAAGACGAGGGCACAGGGTATTTTGTTCTCTTAAGGGTGTGTGAGAAGAAGAAAACCACTGGGTGTGAGTAGTTGCCGCACTGCAAGGACCGCAGATCCAAGCAGAAATTGCTATGCGAGTTGTGGATGACGACAGGCGAGAAACACGCAGACGAAGAGACAGGTTAGGTTTGAAGGGGCGAGAGCAAAGAACGAAAGACAAAAGAGCAGGACGACGAGAAACAAGATGGGTGATAAAAAAGAGGATGCAGGCGCTGGAAGAGGACGAAAAGGGGGTGCCGAAGGTGCGAACGGGTTACACAGCCGGGTCGCTGTCGAAGGGCGATGCGTTGTCCCGTTGAAAACAAAGCCAGGAGCACTGGGCAGTTGTTTGCGGGCTGTCTGGGGTCAATCCCTCGGGGTTTCGAAAGACGCCTGAGATGAATTTGAGAGAGAGTTAAGATGGCAAAGGAGAAATACCCAGTGTGTACGGGAAAGTGGAGCGCAATGAGGATACGGACCTTGCTGGTGTGAGGCACTGCAGGTGAGTGTGTTTCCCTAGCCTGTCGGGCATTCTTTCTTTACTCCGTACGACTCTTGGGGGGTCCTTTCTTTGCTGAATTACAATTGGACAGGACACAGCAGGAACGACCTGCAACCTGCAACCCCTTAGCCTAACGGCTCCGCTGGGTCCCCATTTATGACCGGAAAGGCATGAATGGTGTTCTTTTGCTCCTTCCTTTCTTCGTTGTCGTTCCTGCCTTGGGTAGGGGGGTTCGAAAGGCGCCTGCTTCAGATTTTAGCGTGGCGATTTTCACTTTGGGTGCAGCGAGACGTGCTTGGATTGGCTGAACCGTTTGGGTTAGCCCTGGTCCAGGCGCCTTGGAAGAGACGTGGGCAGCAACATGAGCAAATACCCCGAACAGAAAACATGCAGACATCTGCCCGTTGGTTGCTTTTTCTGCAACGTGCGCGGCCTTAGAGAAAAGAAACGCCCCCAAATCGACCTAAAATATCCCTAAACCTCTTGTATCAACCAGTTTTCTACCCCTGGAGCCGCTTATCATAAGAACACTGCCCATGACAGCGCCTCAATATGAAGGCTCGGAAATAGCAAAGAAGTAAAAGGGGAGGGCGGTGGATTGAATTTATCAGCATAATATTCCGTACTAAAGTAGTTGCCGTACGGAAACAAGTGCGATATGTGACTAGAAGGTACTGTGACCACTATGGAAGAACGGGAACTGGAAGGAGCGACTCCAATGTCTTGCCTGCTCCTGCCCGTTCCTCGTTTGACCGGCTACAACGTCTAACTGTTGTCTCTGTCACTTCCTGACTCCACTCCATCTTCACGGCAAAATGAGAGCGTGCTGCTTGCGATTGGTCCATCGGTTGAACCCCTTAAGACACATCAACAAATGAGAGAGAGAATAAGAACAAAAGTTTCTATTTTCTGCTCTCGTGTCGGGCGGCAGCTGGTGTGAAACGTGCCAGTGCGCACAGACCAACCAACAGGCCTGATCTTTCGAGCACTTCACTTGGGCCAGTATTCGTTCTGCCTGTCTCGCCTGCCTCTTAGCGCGGCAGTCCACTGTAACCCACAAGAGCCTCGCTACCTCGCCGTGCCTGCATGCACACCATCCACATGGCGAAAAGCGATCAAAGGTTGGCTTGCCACTGGCGCTGAGTTTATGAAACACACTGTCTCCCGCACAATAACACTTGGGTCCAATAGTTTTGGGGTTTGGGGTTTCGGGAAAGAGGGGTCCAAAGTTGCGGTAAACAACGATGCCTGTCAGATAACTAACTGGACCAGATTTAACTCAAAACGAGAAAACGGCAGCAATAATCTTGAGCTTTCTATTTGCGGTGGAGAGCAATGCGCAAGGAACGCGAATACGCCACGAGGCAACGCGAGGGGCAGAATGGACAACCGGAACCGAGAGAAGTGAATGCACGGGAGGGCAACGGGCGACAAAGGGACCAGCGATGGAGGATAGGAGAAGAAAAAAGGATGGAAGGGGCGCATCCAAAGAAGACGGAATAGACAAAGAGAACGCAGCGTAGAACGCGCAAAGCATACAGCGTGTACGGAGCCGGTCGAGCCGATTAACAAAGGCACGCGGAGAATAGACCAGGACGACAAAACGCGTGGCTAAGCGCGCGCAAAGGCAGTGTCAGGCAGGTCAAAGGGACGACTCAGGGATGATAAGAGGCTTGGGATCCAGGAGACAAACAAGAGTGTCACATGTATGTCGTAGTATGTCGTACATCGTGGCAGTAGGAAGACACGGCTAATACGTCGCGAACGCAAGCGGCATTAGTAAACGAGAACAAATGTATCGCGGAGAGGGATCAAAGTCGACTCCATACAAGCAGCCATAAACCCAGTAGGAAACATGCAGCCGACAAGACGAACCGGCAGTGCAAGTGTAGTCCAGAGATGACTGGAAAGAGGATGTGGTGGGTGAGTGTAGAAGGAAGGATACAAGAAAGCATGAATGAGAGAAATTAATGTACAAGTGTCGATGCCCGAAATTGCGTAGCAAGGGGGGTGGAGAGGGACCCTGTTGGCGATCATGACGATGCAAGCTTACCGCGGAGTTTGATTGCATGGGCCTGAATTCACGAAAGTGTGTTCGGATGCTGCGATCCATCATCGACTAATTTGTTACTGAGTGACTTCCAGTGCCTGGCGACGCATTCACTACGACGTGGACTTTGGGCTAGTATGAGGAATACGATTGCCGTCGGATAGTATCTGATAGATTAATGCCGGGGAACAGGAAGTGTTCCAGACACATTCAAAGAAGCCAAGAAGGGAAAATAGAATGAAAGCCGGTGGTGGTCACAGAGGCGAAGGTGGGCAAAGGGAAACTCCCACAAGCACGATGAGAGGTAAAAGACGGATCAGTGTATGTCGTATGCGTTGCCATATGGCAGGGCGTTGAAGACTGGTAGAGCCGCCGCATACGACGTCCAGAGTGACGAGATGTGATGACGAACAGTCGCGGATCTCTGCGACGAAAAGCGATTTATGCTTCCAGGGATCGGGTCACTAGGGCTGATAAGGAGCTGTCGATCAGTGATATGAAAATGAGAGGGTAGAGTGGCAGGGGAAAAGACAGGGGAGATACAAGATGGGGAAATGCATCCACGATAGAATACGGCGGTTGAACGACACCCCGCAAAAGCAGGACACCGACCAGAAAAACATAATAAGGGCGGGAGCCTGGTGGACGTGCGTCTTGCGGATGATTGGCACACAACCAAGAAACAAAAAGTGCTCACTAGCTCCCGAGAAAAAAAGCCCTCCACAAAGAAAGGGGGCCTGTCATCTTGAAACCTGCTGTGTTTCGACGCAGGCGCTGGGACCCCATGCACACGACCGGTAGCAAAAAGAGCAGCTGGGAAGCAAATGGGAAATGGGACAAGGATGCTCCGTGGTTTGCCAAATCGAAATATGGCCATCAGGACAGCTGGCACTTCATGTATACGATGTCTGGCAAATATCATGTCATCAGGCAAATTTTTGACCGATGACAATTCAGATGCCTGGTTCACAATTGTTTATCAAACACGGTGTTTATCAAATCAATATTTTCCTTTGTAAATATGAAGACAAACAGAAACAGAAACAGAAAGAGAAATAACCCTGTACTAAAAAAAAAAAAAAAAAAAGAATAAGAAAAAAAGATGGTGGCCTTGTTGATAGATCTCTTCGTCACCTTCAACTAGCTAAATAAAACGGAGAATACGGGTTACTCCGTGCAATTCTAAAAACAAACCAAAATCTACTTCTCGTAGGCTATTGCAGATCGAAACAAAAAGTAGAAACGAGAGCATCCGTGTGTCACGCCCAGCATCGCCATGGTTTCCCGTGAGGGCACACTGGCGTCTTTGCGCGATAAACGAGAGTTAGCGGCCCATCCCCTGTGAAACAAAACATTCGCATCATGCCGACGTGGATGTTCCGTTCATTTTCGCTACTTTATCAATGGACAACTTGCTTTATCTCGCTTTCACATGACACACACGATATATATAGTTTACGATATTTACAGACAGGAGCATGGGGGACAAGAACCTGAGGTGAGCTACTGTGTCCCGCAGGGCCGCACCCTGCCATTTCACAGTCGCACGCGTCGACAGGCTGACGACAAATACGAGCCAGCATGGGTGGCCAGTCTCCCGTGCCCCGTTTTCGCTCACTATCCAGGTATGAGTGCACAAACAAAATCGCACGAGAAGATCCGGATTAGCCGTTCCCTCACCCAGCCTTGGATCAATTGCCCTCGTGCGTAGACAGACAAAGCGATACCTCCTTTCAGATAAACGTGTAATAAATAAGAGCAACACAAGGTGACAAGCAAGCGGCAAATTAGCGAGGATGCAGCCGCCACTCAGAAACAAGCGGCCCGTCGTCGTTGTTTACAAGCGGCACTTATTGCCCTTCTCTTGCTCAGCTGAGCAAACACGTTTGAATTTATGTCGCACGGCGTAATCAGGATAAAGAACTTGCGGCCCGAAACATTATGCCCCGTAAACAAACAGAGCGTAGAGCATTGATGGGAAATATCAGCAGAATAAAGGTAGTGAAGGAGCTGTGGGCCGTTGCTACTGAGTTAAGGGACTGGCTAACCTTCGTAGATCGAACTCCTTTCTCCCCTCGCATGTTTCTCTCTGCTTGGCCACCCAATTTATCTTCAGATATTCTCTATATTTTCCACCGAGGCTCAAGAACAATCCCACAACCACGCAGTGCCCCATAAGACGCGCACTAAGCATAGCCTTTCGGGCTCGTAGTTCTCCGCTCTTTCCCAGTTCTCAATCCTGTTCGTCTCGCTCATGCACCAGCAAAGCGTTCTGATTATTACACCCCATTACGTCGTATCAGTTGCAGCTCGACAGGTTTTGCTCTGCTTTGTGGGGCCTCGCAGCGTCGCACTCAGTGGAACCTAGGAACCAAGTGTCGATGAGCGAGTGCACATCAGATCACCAAAGTCAGATATGCCCGCCGTGCAGGCGAAATGCATCTTCACTCCGTCGATGCCTCGCTTCCCCTTTGGCTTCAATGACGTTTCTGTGACTCTCTTGACGAACGAGTGGCATTTCCTAATCAGGCAAAAATCTGTTGCAACCGTTCTTGACCCAAGGCGGTCAAGCACTTAGCTTCTGAGACAGGAGAATTCCTGTCGGTTCCTGATAAGATTCGCAGCGGACGAAAGCGGTCGCCGCGCCACGCAAAGCATCCACAATCTCAGACACAGGAACCCTGCGAGCCCAAGCCCAAGCCCTGCAAAACCACACTAGCCCGCCGAACGTAGCGGAGCCGTACTGTCAACATGAGCTGGGCTTTCCAACTCGGCCAGGCCAGGAGAGGTTTGATTGGCCAGTCTACGCTCCCAGCGAGTTGACTCTTGGTTCATGTCGTGGCCCCCGCGCCAATCCCATTGGCCAATGCCCCGCCTCGACTACGAGGAGACAGACGATAACATCATCGGCAGTGTACCTCGCACTATTTACTCATATTTACACAGTTGACCTTCAAAAGAGAGGAAAATGATGTCAAAGAGAGATAACCACATGGTTGACAAGAACACCTCCCGCTGGCGATCGCTCCCTCCTAGTCGTCTCGGAGAGAACTTCGCGGTCTTGATTGCTTCGTTACTGTTCGACGCCGTCTGTCGTGGACCACCATCGTCGTCGTAGCACAGCGTACGACGTATATGCACAGGACATACTGCTGAGAGCTCGTACTAGAGTGTCACCAGAGATAGCTGTGGCCTCTAGTGTGGTGTGCGCTTCATCGTTCCTGCCTTTGTGAGGGGCTATGGTCTAAGGGGAAAAGGATCGGCGGAAAGCCAGATAGCTCTGTTTCCGTCCGTTCCTGCCCTTCGCTGTTTGGTGTATGTCGTATGTTGTAATTACATCGAGGGTTCTTTCCCTTTTTGCAGACACGACGAGCATCAATCCTTACCATTCTCGTCATTTCATGTCTCCCCTCGTTCGCTCCTTCCTTTCCCCATTCCAGGGTCTGCTCGACTTCGTAATCTGATGCACGCAACTGTCACCTCCTGCCTTCATCCAAAAACCTCGTAAAGGGCTTGATGTAACCCACGCTAATGGGTTGCTTCGATGGCACTAATCCAAAACAAGGAAACTACTGGCCATGCAAGGCAAACACACCGACAGCTGAGTGCGCCTTCCCTGCTTTTTCACACTTATCGACGCAAAAGGACTAGATTATTATCGGCCCTGTCCAGCTGTGTGTGTGTGTGCATGTGTGTGTTTTGTGCTCCTTCCCAGAATCCCAGGAGCTGGTCTTGTTATTGTTTTTTTTCTTCTTTTTCTCATGGGCGTTTTCTGATCTCTGAATAGCCTCATTTCCCTTCTCCTTCGTTTCCCTCTTTTTCCTTCGTCGTCTGCTTCCGTTCGCTCTCCACCCCCTCCGTCGCCCTCACCGTCTCGCCCCATTCTACAGGCTCGCGTGGCACCGAATTCCACGCTGCTGCTGTCCACCATAGCCACCCGTCGTCTTCTGTTTCCGGCCAGGTCTCACTTAATTTTGTCTGGCACCACGTCGGACATCGTAATGCGGCTGAGACAATTGACTCGGTTTTGACAAAGCCTCTTCTACCAACGATTGCTTTGGCTGGGGCCAGTTCGGACGAAGACGAGAATTATTTGCAAAAGGAAGAACAGAGAAGAAAAGAAGAAGAAAAGAACAACGTCAGACATTTGACGGACAGAGCAGCCATCCTCGTTGCGGCATTGTCCTTCTTGTCTGTTCATCTCTGTTCGTCTCTGTTCGTTTATGTTCGTCTATGTTCACCTTATCCGTTTCGTCCGTCTCTCGTTTGCCTCGCCTTTCCACGTCACTGATGTCTTGGGCCTGTGCCGAGTAGCCCTCCCCGACAACCTCTTCATCCTCTTTCTTTCACGACGTTCTCTCATTAAGACTGCATCTCTGTTCTCTGCTCGGTCTCCCTCTACCAACTCGGCCGTTACCCGACGTCTTCTTGTGACCATCGCTTTGTTTATTGCTTTTCTCGTCTCGTTTCGTCATATTTTCGGCCTGTTTTCAACCCTTTTCTCCAAAACCAAACCGATCGCCATCTTCTGCAACTGCGGTCATTATTCTTTATTTTTTATTTGTTTTCTTTTCTTTCGCTTTTTCCCGTCCACTCCTTCGAAACCCCCTCTTTCTTATTTTTGTGGTCTTGTGCCAGTTGTTTTCTTATCCCTATTGGAAAATACTTGGAAAATACCTGCTTTGGCGCCCACTCCGGCCTTCTGTTGCTGACTGACGGCGATCCCAAGCTCCAAAACAGCTTGCATCGACATCGACCCACTTCCTTTATCCTCAATCGCCTCCGCACTCAGCTCACCTGATCGGAAAGACATCGAGAACAAAAGCCCTGGGCTGCCCACCGAGGCTTGCCTTATTTACCTCACAAGTGAAAGTTTTGGAGTTTGGCCCAAACAAACGTCGGCAGCACTTCATCAACATCTCACCAGCCTCGTAAACCTCACACAATGGATATCCTCCGCCGGAAAAGAAACAATGGCACGCAGCAGGCCAGTATGCCGCCGCCGTCTGCTCCCTCGCTCACCTTTACGCCCATCTCACCCGTGTCACCTGTTTCTCTTGACGGCGTTTCTACAAGCACAAGCAACGGACCCAAAGGAGGCTCATCTACTGCGGCCATCAGCAAGTCCAGGTCACATAATGACATGACCGGCTTAGCCACCAACTCGCGCACGAGCTCCATTGACAGCAACAAGAGCGGCTTCTTCCATGGCTATATGCCACGAGCTATGCGGTCACTGAGCCGTGGTTCGAACGCGTCGATGCGTCAGTCAGCCGCGTCCTCTACCACCTCTATGAACACGGCAGCCACCTCGCCTGACTTGACGCCGTCATCTTCTTCACCACAGCAGCAGTTCCTTTCACAATTCCCCCGCAAGGTCCTTCGCAAGTCGCACAAACGAAAGTCGTCCAGCCATGAGCTCAACGGTCGCCGCGGCTCGACTAGTTCTGATGTCTTTAGCCGCATGTCCCGGGCTTCGACCACCATGAGCGGCAGCTCTTCTAGCAACGTCATTGACTGGCGCATTCAGCCCGTCGAGATGCACACCTCGCTCGACTTCCCCGAGTCCCAGTCTTCTAAGAACCGACTAAGCTACCTCGTCGCCACAGCCGACTACATCATCATCTTCAAAACGCGCTCTGATGCCTTTGCTGCCCTCCCACAGCTAGCCGACGTTGCTGCCCAGAGCCCGGAGAGCGCTACTACGTCCAAGCCTTCGTCCATGCTGCCACCCGCCGACCCGATCCATGTTATTCCGCTACACGCCATCATCTCCGTCTTCCGCGCTGACACCATGCGTCCCCCATATGGCATCGAGATCTGGTGGCGCATGCCATATCCTGCTATTGCTACGTACAGCTCGACCATCTACTTTAAGGACGGCCGTGACCGGGAGAATTATCTCGATATGCTTGCGTCCATGGTCAAGATCCGCAACCAGGACCAGCCTGACGCATCGCGTGTCTACTACGAAGTGGAAGAGTGCATCCGCAAGGTCTTCCAAGCAGAGGAGCCAGGTTTCACCAACACCATCCCCGAGATCTTCCCTGTTGTCTACCGGAATGCGCCCGATCGTATCAAATCCAAGGCAGACGACAAGCAACTCAGGAAGGGTCAGATCGAAGGTGTCTCGTCTCACTACTTGGTCGTTGGTGTGAACCTGTGTTTCTTTATTCAGATTAGTCGCGCCTCTGCTGTGCAGTCGACTGCCCTCGAGATGAAGTACCAAACATGTGGCCTCGTCACACTGGAGTCGTTTGCAGCCGACTGGACGTCTCGCGATGAGCGGTTTGCTATGCGCTTTCGGGATCCTTTCAAGAGCCCTGTTGGCCTTGAGCTGTCAAGTCGTCATTACCGCCGCATCATCCTGACACTAACCAAAGCCGATAAGTTCCTGAAGCCTGCCTGGCCGACACAGTGGCAGATCCAAGAGGTGTTCCACGTTGCTGGCCTCCCAACGCCTCAGCACATTGTCGCAGGCGAGGATTTTGGTGGTTTCCAAAGGACACTCTCTGCTTTCTATGCTGCATACCGGTGCAACCCTGTGGACTGGGAAATTAACTGGCGCACGCCATTTGCTCCCGAGTTCCGTGTACTTCCTTCAGTAAAAGGAGTGTACACTGATCTGCAGCTGCTTGCTGTCTTGCGCGCCCTGCGGTACAATGACTACTTCAAATCTCTCTCTTTTTGCGACGTCGACCTGTCTAATCTCCTTGACAAGTTTGACAGCTCCAGGAAGGGAAACGTCGCTTACTTGAGTCGCAATGGTAAGGCTCGCCTCAGTGCACATTAGCACCTTGATTTTTAGCGTCGAGATTTTAAAACTTCAACTAATCCCTCGATCTAGGAGTCTGCTTAACACCACACGAAACTTCGCTAGTACAGAAGGCCAGCATCCTATACCAGGAGTTCCACGCTCTGGCGTTCGCCTCTGGCAAAGTCCGGCAGATTGACTTCACCAACTGTCTGCCGGCGCTTTCTAAAGACGGCGATGTGAGCAGCCGCACCGTTCAGTTTGTCGTTCCTATCATGAACCTTCTAGCTGCTGGTCTCACTCGTTGCAACCGCCTTCTCCTTCGAGGTTGTCACCTAGGGGATATTGACGTTGATAGTCTTGGTACGTCCTATTCTTACGGAGTCATATGGTAGATGGCAGGACATTGGAGAACTAACAATTTGCAAGCTGGGTGCATCTCCCCTTCAGCTAGTGATCAGCCTGATGGCACCATTGCTCCAGGACAAGAGGCTGTCAGCCTGGAAGCCCTTGACGTGGCCAGCTGTGGCCTGTCTGACCAACACATGAAAATGCTGTTCCAGGCGCTTTCACAGTCTGCTTGGACACTTCAAGTACTGGATGTGTCACAGAACTTTGGCCGTGCGCCGGCGGCTCTGATCCAGCAGTTTATGGAATCGGTCGGTAGCCTGAGACAACTCAACCTCGCAAGTGGCATCACGGGCACTTTTGAGGGCGAGCTTCTTCCGCTTGAGGTCCTCGATCGGCTTGAGTACCTCGAAGAGCTGGACATCTCGAACTTCAAGCTCAACGAGAGTTCCATCAACGCCCTGGAAACGTTCTTACAAACCCTATCGGCACGCCAAGCCTCTATGCAGAACGGCGGTTACGGCTACTCTCTCCGGCGCCTGGTCCTGAACAACTGCGGCATCACGGGGCATCTAGCTGGCCGCATCTTCAATAGCATGGCTGGCCTGTACGACATCCACCTCCACCTCAGCAGCAACCCTCTCGAGGATGGTATCGCGGACTTTGTCTCAGCACTGGGACACAACTGGGGCGGCCGCTTCGGTCTGCATCTCGACATGATCGAGTTCCAAAACGAGGCAAAGTACATTCAGCTCATGGGCGCCCTGGCTTCGAACCCGTTCATCGATTACCTGAGCTTGGTCGGTACCGCCCCGGTTCCGGTCACCGATGACGCCTGTAGCGACAACACGATCGATGCATTGGAACGTTTCTTTGAGGAGAACCAGTCTATACGATACCTTGATATTTCTGGCTACTGTGGCAAGCTGGACGATGGACAGCTGGGCAAAGGTTTCGGCCGTGCCCTTCGAGGCCTCGCGAATAACAAGACGCTGACGCACCTTCGCGTGCGCAACCAGAGACTGCACGACAGCACGGGCACGCTCGGCACAGCCGTGCAGGCTAACAAGGCCCTGCTATACCTTGACTGCGGTGACAACGGGTTTAATGCCACCAGCCTGCTCTACTTGGCCAAGAGCCTCGAGACCAACACCACCCTTCTTGTGTACCCGTTCTCATCTGAGGATCTCGAGGATGTGCTGAAGCACTGCGTCAAAGACATTCCTCCTCCGCCGTCACCGACACAGCCGGCCAACTCGAAGCACAAGAAGAAGCTGTCTGGCCCCACAGTCGACGCCGGCCTGGAGCGCCAAAAGGAACTTTTGCGAGGCGAGATCGAGGCAGCGGCATCAGAGATCATGTCGTACATGTCGCGCAACATGACCAAGCTGCAGCAGGACACGGGCTGCGTCCTCGACTTGGGTGAGGCGTACGACACGTGCGGAGAGCGGGGCTGGCCAAGCCTCCAGCTTCGCATGCCCGAGGGTGTCATGTTCACAACGACGCCTATGGAGGAGGAGGAAGAGCAGGATATGCAGGACCAGTCAGACGGGCAGTCCATGGACCAGTTGTCCACTGGTCCGCAATCTTCGTCGCACAGCGGTGCTTCAGGCACTCCCACACGCCAGCAACCCGTCAACTCATCCATGGTGGCGCCGCAGATCACGGAGGACATGCCGTATCGGGTGCAGCATGACGACGAAGCCCTCAACAGCCCCATCGATGGCTCGAGTCTTAGCTGGGACCTACCCAAGACGCCCAAGGTTGCATCGGAAACGACCATTGAGAGCACCCTTGATAGTTCGTTCCTGGAGAAGGCCTTTCTCGCCGAGCCCGATCTGTCCAGGATTCTGGAAAAGTTTACGATGGCGGATGGCACTGAGTATGTCATCTGCACGGAGCCGTAATACCCCCGTTTGGGGGACTCTCGCCCTATTTTGATTGTTTCTTTGCTGCAATATGGTCCTCTTCAAGGATATTTCGCTCATTTTGACTTTTCTTGTTGTATTCGTTACTTTACGGTTTTGGGGGATTACTTTTGGTTTAAAAGGCATGGCATTTCTGGCGAACTGAGACTGGGATCATAATTTGGGTATACCACATCATAGATGCATGGCACTTCGAACGATACCTCATATTGTTTTATTAAAAAAACTTTATTCTGTCATTATATCTTCATCAATTACGTGGCTAGGATTACTACTCCTCGTAGTACCAATCGTCGTCCCATTGGTCGTCCTCGCTGGCTGGCCATTCGGCGTTCCTTGTCGTGGGCTCGCGAGTGTCTGGACATGTAATGGCCGTGCCGCGCGCGCAGATGCTACCCCGACTGTTCTCAACCCACACATCCCACCTGGAGAAGCCTCTGCGCTGGCCGTCGCGGCTGGAGTCCTGCGTATTGCGGTGCACGCACACCTTGACCTCTTCGTTGGCGTACAGCGGCGCAAGGTTGCGGTAGTCCAGCTTGCGGATGTAGCGGTACGGTATCGGCAAGTGGCCAGTGCTAAGACTACTAGATCTAGCACCCACCTGGACAACCTCACGCAGATGGCCGCGAAGCGCCGACAACATGAGCACAAGGGTCAGAGGGCCATGCACCAGCAGGTCGCGATAGCCTTCGATGTTTCGGCAGTGATTGACATCGAGGTGGATAGCGTGGGCGTTGTAGGAGAGGGCGCTGAACTGGAAGAGCAGCGTGGAGGTGGGCGTGAAGGAGAATGAATACTGCGGTGTTCGGTTGGCTATATGTTGTCAGTAAAAGGTGTTATATTAGACAGCGGTCTTTATTTTTCATTCCCCTTTTCCTCCTCACCTTTGATGACCCGCTCCTCTTGGGTTTTGGGCTGTGTCTCTGCCGCCGCCTCGATTGCGGCACGGTCGCCAAGGGAAGGGTTGTCGTCCTTGGCCCGCAAAAAGACGAGCGTCCGTCGCTCTTCCAGGGCCGGGTCCTTCCATACGCCGTCTTCTAATTCAAGAACCTGGTCTGGGCTCAATGGGGCGCTACTTTTGGTATCGGCCGTGCCGTACCGCCGCACCACATCAACAAAAATCTTCTCGCGGCCCGCCCCGCCCCGCATCACCATGTTCTTCGTATCCAGGCCCTCGACGCAAACGGTACGCTGGCCGTTGAGCTCCAGCTGGTGGGGCTTCAGAAAGTGCAGGGAGCCGCCGGCCCACATGCGCCGCACAAAAGGCGCACCGGGCGACTGCGCTGGGTCTGTGCCGTCTGGCTCTAGCAGCGAGATGGGCCGCTGCAGCGGGTAGTACACGAGATGGTGGCCCGCGGGCAGGATTCGCTCGTGATCGGCTGCGGTACCGGTGGCAGACTTGGTCACCGGCAGGGCAAAGGGGTTCAGAAGGTCTTTGGGTGCTGCCTTTTGAAGATCAGGCACCACGCCGGCCTGTGCACTGCGTGGCAGCACATCGTAGAGCGCAATGTTTAGCAGATGTGAGTGTGTAGGCGAGAGGTGATCGTAGGTAGCGCGATGCGGCCGGCGCGCCATGCTCTCGCGGAGGTACTCAACATCAAAAGGCTTGCCCGCGGCGGACAGACTGGTCTCGTGCAGAAGGCCCTTGTTGAGCTGGTCGTCGTTTAGCTGAGTATAGAAAGCCTTCCTTCGGGGATCGGGCTGACCAGCTTCGACTGTCGTTTTCAGACCACGCGACCAGGTCGAGGCCAATGACGGACCGGCACTCGGAGCAGAGGCTGTAAAGACAGACGACGGTGCGATGAGATATGAATGCAACTGGCGGCCCTTTGCGGCAAGCAGTCGCAAAGTTTGTGACATTCTCTGTATGTCTGTGACACTGGCTGGTGACTATGGCCCTGAATAGAAGAAAACTGTTGGAATTTTGCAACATGGGCTGCGCGGCGTGGGTGCAGAGCCCGCGTGTTTATGGTGAGGTCTCAACGGCGTTACTTGTAAGAAGTGAGGTTCGGCTTGGAGAAATTGTGGGGAACTAAGGCAAGCGTTCTCGGCAGACCGAACTTCGAAAGCGCGACACACTACAACTTGTCGACACCAGCTTGGTATTCAAGAAATGACTCTTACAGAATTGCAATTGTGAATTTATAACCTTGAACTATCTAAGTGGAATTTTTGAGTACGTATCTGATCATGTCTTGCGATTGTGTCCATTTTTGTATTTATTTTATACTTATTTATTTATTTTTTCTTAAAAAACAATGAGGTATCAAACTTGTTCATTTTAGCGTCTCTATACATATGCTTTTTAATGACTACAGTTTGCCATTCATCCCTTTCGTAGACAATTCCATCTGCGCTTTTCTATCACAACAATGGCTCTGGTTTATTCCACGTGCCCAATAACCGGTGCGTCTCTGCCACCTTGGCCACCTCGGCCAGCACCCGCCGCACTCTCGCATCTGCCGTCTCTCCAGTCGATGCTGAGTCTGTCGACGCTTCTGCACCGGATTCTTTACTCACGGGCTCGTCGCCGTGCTCAAACTCGACAAAGAACAGGTACTGGAACGGCAGCACCAGACTCGGCAGACTGTTGATGCTCGTTAAGTTCAGCCGTGCCCGACGGAAACACTCCAGCACGTCTGCCAGTGCACCGGGACTGCGGTGTGGCACCGTGAACGAGACGAGCGATTTGGGGCACATTGTCGCTGGTGTCGTTGCGGGCGCCTGTGGCGGGCTCTTTTGCAGGACGTAGAATCGTGTTGTGTTGTCGGCGCGGTCCTCAATGCAGCGCGCCAGCACGTCGAGCCCGGACGTCTCGGCGGCCATGGCACTCGAGATGGCGGCGCTGGTGCCCGATTCGTCGGCGGCAGCCAGCTCGGCAGCGCGGCTGGTGGAGCTGGCATCGATCATCTCAGGCCGGCGGCTGGCATCGGGGAAGTACCGCCGAAAGAAGGCAGTGGTCTGGCCAAAGGCCTGCGGGTGGGAGTGGATGCGGGTGATGTGGTCGAGGGATGCGAGGGGCACGCCCGTAGCGGAAGGGTCCGCGGCAGCGCCGTCAGCGCCCGAGGACTGCTGCCTCCGCCGCCCGAGAAGGTAGTGGTGCACGGCCAGGTAGGTCTCACCGCAGACGGACAGCTCGCCATATGCCCCGTCGCGATCGGCGAGGCCGGCCAGTGTAAAGGTCACTGGGCCGTGTGTGGAGTTTTCAAAGGGCACGACGCCGTACGCCGCGTCGCCATTGCGAACAGCCTCAAAGACATCTTGGGTGGTCAGCGTGTATACGTAAATGAGAGTAAGTAAGATTGAGTGCGAGAGTAAGGGCGAAATACCCTTAATGGTGGTAACTGGTAACAGCTCGTTGTTTGTGCCAGCGAAGACAGACTTGGCCGCCTTTTGAGGAAGGAGCAATTAGCACCGATGAAAACTGAAAACGAAGGGAGGCACGATGGGTTCACATGTCCGTTCTTGCCTGCTATATCGAAAACAGCCACGGAACGCACCTGGTGTGTGTAAGAGGCAACGGGCCCTAGAAAGGCCACGGCCGGCCGTGTCATTTCTGGCGTGGAGGTTCTGTGATAGTCGGAAGACAGATTTTAGTTGCTGAATGAGGGTAGAACTGGAGGCGTCCTGGTCAATGGCCGACTCTTCTCTGGCGATTTCTGTTCAATGGCAGAATGTATGAAAGTTTGAAGGGGTTAGAAGACGTTCAGGAACCCAGCTTAGAGCGGCCCAGCTGAGGAAGGAGGGGGAAAGAGCTTCCGGGGCCGTCGTTTTCTTAAACAAAAAAAAATACCAAAAACAGGCACCAAAAATGCGTGCTACTTAGTTTAGTGGACACAGAGCAATATAAGGAACAGTGGAAGTAACTGAGGGTGGATACTTGTGAATTTTTAGTGGGTCTTCCCGTACACAACGTCAATTGGAAACCAGGAACGATATGGGTGTGGAATATGGTGAAATATATGGTGAGAAACTTACGTTACATGCAAATTGAACGACAATACAATAAAAAGAGAGTATGACCTTACTCGGCATGTAAACGTCCCACCAATGTGCCGCTCATGGTACTGTCTTCGAACAGCAGAACCCACGGTACGCCTTACGCCCAACATTTGACAGAACACACGGAACATGTATCGTACATTATTCATTTTCATGCAGAGGGAGACGTCTTGACGGGGCTCCTTCTTCGCTTTTTGGGCCCTATCGCGAATTTCTGTTGTTTTCTGCGCTTTTACTACTGGTTTTTTAGGTTTCTGTGTTTATTTTCGACTTCCTCCACAACCTTTTCATTCTCTACACCGCCACAAGCAAAATCTGCCCGGACAAGGGACAGTCGCTCATATCTGCAAACAAAAAATACATCTGGTCGTCTATACACTAGAGTCAGAAAAAGAACCGAAGGAGCAAGAAGAAATTCAGGTGAGCACTTACCCTTTCATTCTAGGGACTCAAGTTTACGTTGCCGTCATCATGGAGCGGAGCGGGCTCGGCCGGGTCACCTGATGGCCTCGGTCGGCGCCCGCACTAGCCGCTTTCGCAATGTCAAGACCCCGTCCGTGGGGCTTGGGGCGCTTGGCGGGCGTCGGCGATGACGGCGAGGCCGTAGTCGTGGTCGTGGCATCTTGGTGACTGGAGCGAGGCGTCGACGAGAGCTGGTCGTTGCCGCTGCCGTAACTGCCGCCGCTGTTGCCGAGGTTGTAGTTGGGGCTGCTATTGCCGGCGCAGTCTCCCACGGCAAACTCGTTGCCATGGGGGCCCATCTTCATCTCGATCTCGTCCCTCTTTGTGCAGCCGATGCTGACGGTGTTCGTGGCGGTGACTGGGGTGGTGCTGAAGCTTGTGGTGGCGGAAGCCGTGGTTGTAAACATTTGAGCCACAGATCCCTCGTTGCTCACGAGGGAATCAGTTTGTCAATCATCGTAGTAATCATCGTCGTCATCCACGTCAGCCAACTGCTCGAAGTTGACCTTGTAGCGCAGGAGACCGCCAATGCCACCAAAACCCTTGACGAACTGGTTGCCCTCGGTCGAACGGTCCGACACAAACTCCAGCGCGGTACCAAAGTCCTTGTAGTGCTCGGCGATCCACTCGAGGAACGACTCTTGCGACGAGATCTCCATCTCCTGGCCGGTCACCTTGTCGAGGAACTTCTCGCGGTTGCCTGTCTCCTGCTGCTTGGTCGTGTGCAGGACGATGTCGGCACCGTTGCTGTCCTTAAGCACCCAGCGCGTGATCTCCAGGTTCTCGAACACAATCAGCGTCTCGACGGCACCGAGCTCCAGCGCCTTGAGCGTATCCTCGATACCGTAGCAGACGCGGCCGGTGTCCTGGCTGATCTCCTCAAAGTACTTGCCGATCAGCTTCTTCTCCTGGATGAACTTGACGTTGCCGAGTGTCTCTGACGACAGCTCAATGGCCTGGTTGAAGCCGTTCTCGCCACCGTACGACACATCGACGACCTTGATGACCTTGACAGCCAGACGGTTGTCGAACATGTCGGAGGCGTTGAGGTCGTTCTTGAAATCGGCGGAACCCGCTAGAATGAGACCGGCCACGTTGACCTTGTCGTTGGTGATGAAGTTCTGCACGGCCAACTCGGCCACTTTGCGGACGTAGTTGTGGCGCTTCTCGTCACGCAGACGAGCGAAACGCAGAGCGGACTGACCACCACGACCGTGCTTCTTGGGCAGATCTACAGAGAACTTATGCACAATTTCGCGCGTGTTGCCGCTGAGCGTACCGAATAGAGCACCGTTACCGTCCATGATGATGAAGCCGAACTTTTGGTCGGACTCGAGCAGCTCGGCAAGGGCCTCGGTGTGGAACTTGTTGTCGCAGAGATACAGGGAGGTGTTGATGGGCTTGAAGGGCTCAAAGTCAATGTTGACCTTGCGCTCCTTACCCTCCTGGGTCAAGATTTCACCGCAGTACACGACAAGACCATTGGGCGGGACCTTGTTGTAAAGCTTGAGACGCTGCTGGGTCGAGGTAATGGCGGACAGCACCGACTGGCGGTTGACACGCGACTTGATGTTCGAAGCGGTACCCTGGCGAGGAAAGCTGTGTTAGTGGTGTGCAACGTGCGAGAAGCCGAGCTCTGCGGGAGCTGTGACGTACGTATTCTTCGGCCAACATCTTGGAGATCCGCGAGACCTGATCCTTGGGCGCTGCGAGGCTGTTAGTGGGCGGTCCTGTCCAATGCCTCTCTGTTCGAGAGACAACCCAAAATCCAAAGCGAGCGGGAGATGGAATATCACGCACGAATAATCAGCGAGATCATGCTGGTTCCGTTGCCGCGAGCAGCTTCGAGCCGCTTGATCAGCTTCTTCACCTTCCACATCTCGATCTAGGAGGGTGTTAGCAGACGCAAACGAGGTGAAGCTGGGTCGGGGACGACCGCATCCGTTCGCATCGGAGAGGCACAACTAACGTTCTTCTCGGCCTCATTGCTCTGGGGGTCGCTCATCTTGGCGGTTTGGAGGGGGTTGTCAAAACAATATAAAGGTTCGAGGATCGAAAAAGGGTGCGAGGCAGGAAACAAATTCCACAAAAGGCCTTGGACCTATTGATGTCGTATGCGTGGTTTACTTTCCTGCGAATTCTGTCCTCAAGAATTTTTCGGTTTTTGGTGAACAGAAAATAGACAAGGAAACAAAGAAAATAGGAGCAAACAACCAGAAGTCGTGAAAACGGCGACAGAAAGAAGGCGGTGGGTTTTACAAGCCAGGGAAGGAGGGAAGGAGGACGCTTGCCAGCACAGCAAACAACGGCAAATTAGGAAGACACGACAAAAAGCAGGTTGTGCAGTAGCCAAGAGACAGGGGAGAGTGGGCGATGGATGGCGGGGCTAAAATAAAAATTCGGGGCGTGTTTTTTTGGGCCAATATACTTGGTGAGCGGCAAGTGAAAATTCTGTCGTGGTTGTGGTGTTTGGCGGAATAGTAGGTGCCCTGGCTTCCTCCCCTGTAACTTTGGCCTTGATCTCAAGCAGCGCACTCGGCGGGTCGTCGACTCACCCGGGAAGGCGATGTGGAGGGGCACGCGCAATGCGCTGGCAAGCTGTAAGTTCCCATTGTGGTGGAGTGCAAAACGCTGCATCGAACTTTTGTGGGCCGTCGTAGTCAGCAGCGCACGGGCCACAAGCGCTGTATGACGTCCAACAGAAGGAAGGACAAAGGTACATGGTAGCTGTCGATTCAACTGTTCGCGCCTACCCACGGCAAACACCAATCGAGCGGAGCGGAATAATAGAATCGGGAAATAGCGAGCAGACAACGCCAGAACCGGGGACCGCGTTCTATCACAACCTCATCATCGCGGAGACTCGGCACCGCCGACACACTCACAATGTCCTCCTCCATTCCCTTCCAGATCGCGGAGACGCTCCAGACGGTCCACATCGTCCACCACCCGTCGGCCGAGCGTGATCTGGCGCCATCGACAGCCGCCGATGTCCGTGAGCCGGTTGTGCTGGAGACAGTAAGCGGCCGCAAAACCAGACAACATGGTGCAGTAGCGGAGCTCGACGAAGACCCGCTTGAGCTTGACGCGCTGGACGACGAGGATGACGAGGGCGAGGGCGAGGGCGAGGGCGGAGAGAGCCCGTACAGCATCATTCGGCCATGGGACCCAACCGTGGACCCGAGCACCCACTACGGCGGACGCGCGTCCTCGCGCCCACACCAGCAGCTCCCACCGCTGCCAGACCTACGTTTTGAGCAGAGCTACCTCCACAGCCTGGCGGCGGCCGACACGTGGTGGAAAGTGGGACTGGTGACGGTACGCGACCAGCTGCTGATGCCGTTCGTGCAAGGCCTGCTCTACAACCTGGCGGTGTGCGGATGGCAGTATTGGAACCGCGCCTCGAAGTTGAGCGGGCAGTCTGTGGGCGCGCGCGTACGGCGATGGTGGTGGGGAGTGAACAACTGGACGATCCCGGGAACAGGAGCACTGGCCACGGTGGCGTCGGCGGCAGAACGGCGCCCCGTACATACACATTATTAGTTGGGGAGGGACGGGGAAGGATGGTAGGCAAGCAGCACAATCTGTACATATAGGGACGTATCAGCATATACAACACCCACGGCACGGTTTTTTGAATTAGACAGGCACACGAGTTGGACAACTACTTAGAATTGCAGTTCGTTAACTCGTGGTACACGACCTCGATGGACTCCTATAACACGTTAATAATGGTATGCAGCGAGAATGTATGCCGACAATGGTGCTACATGAATTCAGAAGCAGATGACTAAAACGACAGACATGTATATATGCAGCTAAAGAGGATAGTAGAAGAACCAATGAAACCGTAGGAAAACAATAGGACCTGGTGAAACAAGAAAACCAATCCTATCTATTGTGGATGCAGACGCCAACTCGCTCCTTTCTCGACAAAACAAAACCGGCCCTATTTTGTAAAGACAATGCTGCAATGCATAATGGATTTTCAAATAAGAACGTCCGAGTAAAAACATAAAACAGAAGATGGCAATATAAACATAAAACGAAAAGCACAATTCGCTCCGACTAAATATGCACCCGGTTTCTAGTTTCCAGGAACATCCACAGGCCGCGGCGTCTGGTGCGTCTTTTCTGGGCTGCCCCGGTAAGCCAGTGCTGCCGACGTCACGTTTGCGGGCACGCCGTTCTCTTTGCTAGGCGTCTCGGCGCGGACAGGTTCCTTGGTGGCCTCTGCCGGAAGGGCGCCATTGTTGTTGTCTATGGCCTTGTCTACCAATGCTTCGTCTTTCGCTGTGGATGTCACGTGCTGCACGACCGGCGACGTTGCTGTCGCATCGCTGCCCTGTGTGATCGAGCCCGTCATCGTCGCGTCGGCATCGCCGTCGTCATGATCTTTGTTGTTACCGTTGACCGGTGTCGAGGCGCCCGAGAGCCGCTGCGTGGATGTAGCCGTTGCGGCTCCGGCTTCCGACGCCGCTGCGGTTTCGTTTGATGCGTCTCCCTTCTCCCACTTGCCCGTCCCCTGGTCCAGCACGGCCTTGACGGGGAGCTTGACCATAACACTGCTGTTGCTCTTATCGGCCAGCTCGGCCTCCTCCTCGTCATCCAGAAGCATAGCATCCTTGTCCTCGTCAAAGGCCTCCTCGTCCTCGTCTTCTTCATCGTCGCCGAGGTCCGGTTCGCTGTGGACATCCTCCTCCTCCTCGTCCTCCTCCTCGTCGGCTTGCGAGTCGTACTCGTCATACTCATCCACTTGCTGCTTCTGTTTCCAACCGTTCATGCCGTGGTTCACCGCAGCTGACCGGCGTGGCCGGCCAGTCGGGCCAAGTGAGAGCTCACGCTCCTCACCACCCGTAGCCTCTGCATCTGCGTCCATTGCCGAGTCGCCCTGGATGCTTGCCGTTGCGCTGAACCCGCCATTGAGCCGACTGGGAGCCCGGATCTGACGTCCGCTAGCTGTGGTAACGGGTTCCGCAGGGGTATGCGTACCGGTGTTGCGGGAGGAGCGGCGCAAGTCCGTTGAGTCGGTGTAAAATTCCTCGTCGTCCGAGTAAGTGTACTTTATACGCTTACCGCGCGTGCGGCCCTCGTAGAGCGAGAAACCAGGCTCTGGGCGCTTGAACCGATCGCGTTGCTGTTGCCGGTACTCTCTGCGGCGACGCTTCTCCTCGGTCGCCTCGAACCGAGGGATCTCGTCCTGGAGCCGCTTGGCCAGCTTCCGGGCCTTGGGGCCGCCATCGTGTGTCTCGAGCCGCTCAATCAGCATCTTGATCTCGTCAATGGAACCCGCAACGCTCCACCAAGTGCGATTGATGAAGCCGGCCGGGTTGCTCTCGCGATAGACACGGAACGCCGTGTCGTCGCGGCCCTCAACAAGGTAGTAGCGCCGTTTGTCACTGTCGTTGCCCCATGACTGGACAGAGACAGATACGTCGGCGTCCTCGTCTTTCCGCTTGCCCTTGTATGACTGGTCGATGATGTCGCGGATAACTTTGGACGAGGACATGGCCCACAGGACCAGGGCGCGAAGCAATGTGAGGCGCTCGGCGGGTGTCATAGTCTGGAAGGTCTTGCCGTCGGCGAGAGGGTTCTCTTTCCATGCGGAGACCCATTGCGACTTGTGCGACTGGATGGCTTCATCAAGGGCGCGGTGGTAGTGGCCGGGTCTGCAAGGAGAGGGCGTCGGTTAGCAATAGAGGGCGAAGGAAGAGAAGGCATGCGCAATACTCACTTTACGTCTTGCTGGCGGTTCAACAGAAGCTTGAGCAGAGCGCACAGGAAGTACTCAACACGCTCGCTGGGTACGCTATCAACAATGTCGCGTTCAAGCTCTTGGGGACCGAAGTTGACCATGTTCTTCGAGAAGGCCTCGGCAAAGCGGTTGCGGAACAGAACGATGAACTGGAGGTAGGCATCGTGGGTTAGCTTTCCGTCTATTAACGCGTATAAAGCGGCTTGCACGCGTTGGTTCGCGTCTGACATGCAGAGAAACAGACAAGAACTTACAGCAATGTCCTGGTTGTCGGCAAGCACGTACTCGTGCGGCGGCGACGGTTCCCGTTCGCGCTTGGCTGCCGGCACGTTGTTATCGTCGCTATCGTCCTGCTTCTTGTCGACATCCCCTCCGCTCGCCTTCTTCTTGCCCTTTTTTGCTACGTTCGCTGCGGCTGGGCCAGCGGCCTTGCCCTTGTTCTTGTTTGTAAGCTTGATTGTCGTCTTGGGCTTGGGCACCTTGTGAAAGAACTTGAGAATGCCCTTCTCGGGGCGCAATTGGAGGTCGGACTCGTCATCGGAGGGAGCTGGAGAGAGCGACGACAGCGACGAGAGGTCAGAGAGCTCGTCGTCGGACGACATGGTAGAGGTGATGGGGGAGGAAACGGAGGATATGGTTTTGTGGATTTGCGTGCACGTTGCAAGTCGTGCCGCGTTTCTAGAAATCCAGTCTCTTGTGTCTTTTGTCGCGTTGTCTTGCTTATTTGGTGTGTCGAAGCTGGTTTCGCTGGGAAAGGGAGTGTGGCGTTCAAATGGGCGTCTAGTCGAGACGCGTCGAGGTTGCGAGGCCACGGGTTCGCACAACCAGGAACGTGTCGCGGGGAAGGAGACACCGCCGTCGCGCAATGACAATACAAGTACGGTATATGCGCGTGACAATGGGCACGTGTGTCGAAGATGATAATTTGCCGATGGCGAAATTTAAAGATGCTTTCAAAAAAGTTGATTGAGAAGTCGCAGGGAAGAGTTATGTGGGAAACGGCAAAGGGCAAGGGGCCAAGAAATAGGTCGCAATTGCCCTTCGTGACTAAGGAGCTAAGGAGAGCCGCGCTTCTTACCACACTACAACTACGGAGCAGATTGCGACCTTCTTAGGAAGGGGCCAACCACACAGAACGCAACGCAAATCCCACCACGGCCGCTTTTCTGTTTTGGCTGTTAGGGGCGCCATACACCTTTTGCTGCCAGCCATAACAGACATGTCTTTATCAGTTATTGTGCACGGTTTGGAGCCAGAGCGTCTCGCACTGGATGACCAGTGCCGCAGACATGTTCAACGTTGGTATCATAGCGGCACACGTATCTCAACTGACAAACATTGCGGTTCTATCATTCTCAGGAAAATCAGACATTCATTTTTGTCTTGTGTGTCACGCCCGCCTCGACCATAGTATCGGCTTCGACGTACACACGTATTCTGCCCAGGTAGACCGTACCACCGACACTGGACTATGCGTGAAATTTGCAAATGCATTCGGATAGGCATGCGATCATGGTGCTGGTGGTGACAAGTTGTGAGATACACGGGGCTCGAAAATCCTGCTTGGAAGGAACCAAAGTCAACCCCGCTCCCCCCCAGGGGCATAAAGGGAAGAAAGTGCGGCGACGGAAGACAAGCCTGAGTGAAGGTTGATGAGTCCTATCAACCAGGTGCACACCATTTGTCGTCGAGGTAGCATCTTCTATACCGCCGTAATGTCACAATATCAGTGTCGTTACTGAGAGCAAACCCGGTCGCTTGAACAGGGCCATCAGTTGGAGCAGCTGGGAGGCACTTGCCATGCAGCTGTTTGCTAGTGGAGCAGCAACACCCCAACTGTCAGAATATCCATTTCACTTGGGCATGAAGTACAAGCCAAGGAGTAGCATTCATGCCCGCCGATAACTCGCTTGAGGTCAAAAACGGATTTGGAGAGGTTTGAGACGTCTGGTTTCGCCTTATCCTGGTTGGTGTGAAAGCCTTTTATCTGGAGCGTGAAGACCACGAAATAACAAAATCTCCACTTGTAGACACTGAGATGTTAACAAAAGTTTGCAAGAATATTAAATTGATACTCAGGAATATCAAAGCTTGAGAATAATGTTACCTCGTGTTGTGAGTGTCTGATATTATTGTGACTGGTGAAAGGCGGTGACGCGCATTCGCCAACTAGGGGCACACTTTTCAGCACACCTGAAATGACAAAGAAAAAAAAGTACTCAAAGGTCGTCTACGCGACGTTTCTGTTGTAGACGTTGGGTGGGAATAGTAATGATATATGAGTTGCGGTGAGCAAGTGAAGTCCAAAAGTGGTGTGGGTGATGGGCGCGTCAAAGTCATGGCTGAGTGGGTCCCCAATGACCCACTTAAACACAGTGACGTTATAAAACGCATACTGTAATTTAACGCTGTACGACATCTGTTATCGATAAGGAAAAATCCACGTGACTATTTCGCCAGTACGGAAAAATTGCTGCCAATTGTAGGATGACTAACATTTTAGGGCAACCCTGAATGAGACTAAAATCCCCAAGACATGAAAAAATTATTTTGGTGTGGTCCTTGTGTGGTGGTCCACTCTCCCACTCCCGCAAAAGAATCGACGAAGCGGGTGCATCTCGAAAATTCCTACTCTTTCCTCCGTCTCCCTAATCACCACCATCAACCATCCAAACGGGTAAGCCAGCACCCTCTACATTCGCACGATATTTTCGATCGCCTCGGCTTCATCGCTCGATTATTCATTGTGTGCACGACACGCGTCTCGACAGAATCGACAAGAAGGATTTTTTCGGCGTGCGGTTGTGACGCTTGCCGCCTGGGCCGCACGACGATATTTTTTTTCTTGGAACCACGATACATCGGACGACAGTTTTGCACGCTCTGGGTACTCGCTCGACGACTGCCAACGACGGCATTGCGTTGCTGCTTCATCTTCCGGACTATTTGCTAAACAGCTGTTTCTTTTCTTCTTTGCAGGACTCCGATACCCATTTTCAAATTAATCCGGAGCCATGGGTCGCGTTATTCGCAATCAGCGCAAGGGCGCTGGCGGCATCTTCAAGGCCGTACGTTACTTTCCCCGATCGAAGAAAAGAGAGGATCATGAGGAATGGACGAGAACGGTTGAATTGGCTGAGTCGATGGTCCATTCTGTGGCGTCGAGGCCGGAGACGATATACAGAGAAGGAGACACGATGACAAAAGAGCAAACACTCACACTTTTGACAGATCACTCGCCTTCGTAAGAACCCCGCCAAGTTCCGCCAGCTCGACTATGCCGAACGCCACGGCTATATCCGCGGCATCGTTCGCGAGATCATCCACGACCCTGGTCGGGGCGCTCCCCTGGCCCGTGTCTCGTTCCGCGACCCCTACCGGTTCAAGCTGCACACCGAGACGATGATTGCCAACGAGGGCATGTACACCGGCCAGTTCGTCTACGCCGGCAAGAACGCCACGCTGACCATCGGCAACATCCTGCCCCTGGGCTCCATGCCCGAGGGTACCGTCGTGACCAACGTTGAGGAGCGCGCTGGCGATCGCGGTGCTCTGGGCCGCACGTCTGGCAACTACATCACCATTGTCGGCCACAACCCCGATGAGGGCAAGACCCGCATCAAGCTGCCGTCTGGCGCCAAGAAGGTCGTCAGCAGCAAGGCCCGCGGCATGATCGGCATTGTTGCCGGTGGCGGCCGTACTGACAAGCCCCTGCTGAGTACGTTCCCACTGCACTCATGAATGATTGTGTGTAGCCCTCTGTACCAATTACTAACAAAAACAACAGAGGCTTCGCGTGCCAAGCATAAGTTCGCTGTCAAGCGCAACAGCTGGCCCAAGACCCGTGGTGTTGCCATGAACCCCGTCGACCATCCTCACGGTGGTGGTAACCACCAGCATATCGGTAAGGCCTCGACCATCTCCAGATACGCCGCCCAGGGCCAGAAGGCCGGTCTTATTGCTGCGCGGAGAACGGGTCTGCTGCGTGGTACCCAGAAGGTCAAGGACTAAAGGGGTTGCTTTTTTTGCTGTTGGGATGAGAACGTAAGGCGAGGATACGGGTACGGGCATTGGACTTCTTAAATCGAAAAAGAATACTGTCTATTTTTTGTGAACACGAAAACGTTCGGGCGGGAGTTCCGGGGCTCTTCTCTCCAGCGGACAGCGCCGTGCTTTGTCGACGCAGACGCACTGGGGTAGTTGGGGGCCTGGGAAAGATACGACCGGGAACAGGCGCCATTGTGCTATATTCTCAAAAATAAAAGAAGAAATACTCTCATTTGTTTGCGTGTGCAAAGCAATGTGCATGGTGCTGAGACTGCCAATTTTGGCTGCTCCTTTTTTTGTCTAATAGTAAGGTACTTCGGTTGGCGTTCAATGGCCAAATCGATGACCTGCTGACCTGCGGCTCAGATAACAAACGAACGATCTGTCCACCGTCGTCCCTGCTTCCGACAGCCTCCATATTTATTTCTAGCTGTCAATTGATGCCAACCATGTTCACGGCTCTCAAATCCTCATCTGCCGTGGTCACCAAAGTCGTTCCTGCAGGCCAGCCATGCTGCCCCACTCTGGCGAGAAAACCCTGCTGGCTCAGCACTATCACTATCACTGGTTGTGTCAGTAACCCCGCTACTGCTATCCTGCCGAATTGCAGCAGCTCGACCTCGACGTCTCCTTTCTCTCACTCCTTTCGTTTCTGTCGTTTTCCGAACTCATCATCTCACCAGCACCCTTCCCTCACCTCAAATACCGCCTACCTCGCCCAATTGTCCACAATGGCTGCCCAGAAGAACTTCCGCCTCCTGTGTCTGGAGAACCCTCTCCTCGGTATGTTCCTCATTCTCCATCCTCCTCTTTCTCGAATAATATCAACATCGCTCCCCTTCTCCCCACTAACACTTTGCAGACATCATTGCCGACGGCGACCAGGCTACCCTGGACACCTACAAGATCAAGGCCAACGATGCCATCCTGGCTGAGCCCCAGCACCTTGGCATCTACGAGGACTTCCTCAACAACCGCAAGGCTGCCCTCTCTGCCGGCGGTGCTGCCCAGAACACCGCCCGTGGTGCCCAGTACATCCTGCCCGATGACAGCGTCGTCTTCCTGGGCGGTGTTGGCAAGGACAAGTACGCTGATATCCTGAGCGAGACGGCCGCGAAGGCCGGTTTGCGTGTCGAGTACCGCGTCGACGAGAAGGTGCCTACTGGCCGTTGCGCCGTCGTCGTGACCCCTGGCAACCGTTCTATGATCACCGACCTCGGTGCCGCCAACCACTACGACCTGGAGCACCTGCAGTCGCCCGCCATCTGGTCCCTTGTCCAGAGCGCCGAGGCCTTCTACATCGGTGGCTACCACCTGACGGTGTGCCCGCCGGCCATCATGACCCTGGCCAAGGAGGCCGCTGCCAACGACAAGACTTTTGTTCTCTCCATCTCGGCCCCCTTCATCCCGCTCGCCTTCAAGGACGCTCTGGATGCCACCCTGCCCTACCTCGACTTTGTCCTCGGCAACGAGGGCGAGGCCGCCGCTTTTGGCAACACCCATGGCATCAGCAACATTGACCTGGCCGACGTCGATGGCACGGCCACAACGGCCGACCTCAAGAAGATTGCCCGGTATATGGCCGACCTGCCCAAGGAGAACACCAAGCGCAAGCGTGTCGCCATTGTGACGCACGGCAGCCAGCCCACTCTGGTCGCCGTCCAGGGCGAGACGGAGGTCAAGGAGTACCCTGTCCGCGCTATTGCCAAGGACGACATTGTCGACACCCTGGGTGCTGGCGACGCCTTTGCTGCTGGTTTCGTGGCCGGCCTCATCGAGGGCAAGTCGCTCGATGTCAGCATTGACCAGGGCCAGTGGCTGGCCAGCCTGTCGCTGACCCAGCTCGGCGCCTCGTACCCCTTCCCGAAGCAGACCTTCGCCCCGAAGGCATAAGTGCGGACTGCAGATATGGTCCTTTGATTTATATATATATATATATATATATTTATATTATTTTGCAGTTTATTTTGGGGAGTCTACGCAAAACGAGGACTGCCATAAATTTCCACTGGCGTCTTACAAAAGGTTTCAACAACATGAAGGCTATGATTTTACCATTTGTTTTACAACGGACATTTATACGTTACATAGATAATGCGGAGCGGGGACCAACATGAGTAGCATGTGCCTCTCCCGCGAGCAAAGAGACGGGCACAGGACCTTCTCGCTTAGCGAGGAAGGTTCTAAAGCAGCATTGAACTGCTACGACACAAAATTCAACTTATGATATCCTCCTGATTATTGATAGTCGAGAAGTTTCAAAAACGAAGAGCGATACGGCCTGGTGAATTATATTAGGGCATATTAGACAAAGAAGGACAATAGGTGTGAAAATGGCATCGTATTTACATAGACAGTACACCAGATAATTACAGTTCTAACTCGGTCAACAACAAATTATTTTCCCCATTACAACAGGCCATGGCGTCGTCCCGCTTTGATCTTTCATGTGTGTGGATTGCTTCTTGTCATATCGCGCAATCGCATCAATCAAGACAACCCCTTGTCCGGTCCCGTTTCGATAGACAAAGTAACCCTCAACTTCATTAGGTGGTTCCCGTAGCATCGTAGCTCGACCCGAAAAATGAAACGAAAAAAGATCACGCCCATAGTATATGTTGCCGAAAAAAGTATCAATGTCGGGTTGCAGTTGTCTTGTCCGTATTTCTGGCGCTTCAAGGCGACCATCTCCCCCTCCTCGTGCTTGATTTCCTTCACCGCGGCTGGGCTGAGCCGGCCTCCTCGTCCAGGGCGCTCAGCAGCGCATTGCGATCGTACGTATTCGTATCCTCCATGAGACCCGACTGCCGCATCGTGTTACGGAAATGCGTCGGGTCGTCTTTGCCGGGTGGCATGCCACGGCCCCAGGCGGTGGCTGCATCCTGCCAGATCGCGTTGGACGAGGGAGACGCAATCGCGGCACTACTGTCGCTGCCGATGATCCTGTCATCGGCAACATTGAAATCTCCGTAACCGCCGTACGCAGCCAACTGCTGCTGCTGTTGTTGAAGACTGTGCAGCTGTTGCAACTGCTGTTGTTGCTGCATCTGGTAGTCGTTATCGGTTCCGTGGGAGCCGTAGATGGACTCGTACGAGTTGTCAAAGAAGCCGCCGCCTCCACCAGGAGCACGCGAACTCTGCACCGAGGGCATGCTGTTATTCATGCTAAAGTTGCTTGAGTACACCATGGCCGGAGACGAGCCAGGAGCCGGCTGATTGTTCATGCCGCCCAGGCCAAGGCCGATGGCGCCGACGGCCCCTCCAACACCGAGCGAGGCCGCCTGGGCCTGCTGAAGCTGTTGAGGATGCAGACGCGAGCCGCTGGGATTGCCGCCGATCGCGCCGCCGCCGCCAGTCGTCACCCACGGATTGAGAAACCCAGCCGGGGCGCCATCGTTCGGGCTGTGATGCTGCTGCTTGGCTGCGCCGACGGGAGACAGGGCGCTGGGGAAGCCACGGGAACTGTCCATACCGTACGATGACGAGGATGTCTGCATCTGTACGCCAGCGGCCGAAGCAGCTGCGGCAGCCGTCGTTGTCTGGCGTTCGAGCTCCTTGGCGAGTGTCAAGTATGCCAGTTGGTCTTCAATGCTCGTCGGTTGGCGGTCCATGTTGGATATGCTGTAAGTCATCTGTTGCTGTTGTTGTTGGTGCTGCTGCTGTTGCGGGTAATACCCAAGTGAGTGCATGTAGCTGCTGCCGGCCCAAGGCGAGCTCGGAATCGGCTTGCTGGCAACTGCAGTCGTCATCGGCCTAGCGGCTGTCGGCGACAAGGAGCTGGATGCGTTGGGCATGCCGGGCGTCTGCAGTTGACCAAAGACGTCGTCGACGGTGGATGAGTGCATGCCGAACGACGGCGACGGCGACATATTGTGAGGCGCAGTCACCTCTGGCGGCTGGGGATTCAGCTCAGGCGGGGTCAAGAAGTTGGCGACGCGGCTGTAGGCGGCCGATTCAAGGAAATCGAGCTCCGAGTCGGTCGTAGTGGTGGTAGGGTCATGGCCGGCGCCAATCGGGGCGGCTGCAATTCTGTTTAGTGGCATCAAAGGAGGCTCCTTCACGGATCCCGGCAGGAAGTCGTCGTCATCCATGTCCTTGTAGCTCACACGCCGAGGAGCGGGCATAGGACGCGAGTCAGCCTGATAAGCAACGTTGACAGGACCATTACTTGGTAAGCTGATCGTGGGCTGTCCGAATTGCGCAGCAGCGGCAACAGGGGCTACCTCGATAGGTACAGATTGAGTGACTTCGGCAGGTCTTTGGCCCCGATTGCGTGGCCCGCGGCTGCGATCTGAAGACGGCGCCTGCCGCATTATAGCAGGTGCTGGACTAGCAGAGCTGGGGGCAGCTGAAGCAGCCGCATACGAGCTGGACACCATAGGGGCAGTGGCTGAGATCGACATGAGGGGAATCGTAGACGCGGGTGTTGACGTACGATCTTCGGAGTAAGAGATTTTGGTCACGTTGCGGCCATCTTCCTGTACATTTTCGATAACCCATGGGAACGAAGGGACGCCGATGAGACGCACCGTGCACTCGACGACGTCATAGATACGGGCCATCGTTTCGTACGTGCTGCTCTTACGCTCGACACCCTCCTCGTCAAAGCGCGGCTTGAATGGGCTGTTGGCATCGCCTTCCCGGAGTGCGGTCCAGCCGTCGAGGGTCGCAAGGCCGATGACTTCAACGTCTTCGGGGAGGAGGTAAGTTGTGGGTGACGCCTCCGTCTTGGTGATGAGCTCGACAAATAGATTCAAGCACCGGGTCACGGACCGATGCATGTCTGCGATATAGGGAGTGAGGTGCCCTTCAAATTTGACGAGATCCTCATAGTGGGTGGCAATCCATGCCATGCAAACGCGGAAGAGCGATAGGCATGTGTCGGATACTGACTGTTTCTGGACGTCGGCATCCGTGGGCTTCTTGGCATTGTTGTTGTTGTTGTTGTTATTGTTGTTGTTGCTGTTGACACCCCGACTGCGGCCGTTGTGTCTAGAGTTCTTGTCATTTCTGTCGCCCTTTTCGGCGGGTGTAGGCGATGTTTCCTTGGCAGATGCAGGCGTAACTGGTGCTGGTACAGCCTCTGGCTCATCTTCTGAGGCAGCCTCCTCAAAGAAACGTTGTGTTTCTGTCTCAAGAACCCGAGTGAGGACGAGGATAGTGCGTACTATGAACTGACGGATGAACTGACAAGATTGCGAACTTGCTGCTGTCCATTCATCTGTTGACGTTAGTTTATGGCAAACAACAGAGGCTCAGTGGAGCTCGTGCTGTACTCACATTGCACTCTCTTCAGGGCAATGTCGTATGCCGCGATGTTCATGAGCACTGCCTTTTGCAAGTAGGCAGGCTGCGCTGACTGCCTTAGCAGTGCCTCCCAACGATGTAGGACCTCCCGTTCCAGCTCGCCCTGTGATGAGAACTCCTCTCCCTTAAAATAGTTGGCGTGGAGGCGCACGAGCCAGGTGCCGAAGAGATCGTGAGCGTCCGGGGGTGCATTACCAGTCTTGCGAGAGTTGGAGGGCGGCTGCAAAAGCTTCTTAAACTCTGACGCCAGGTTCTTTGGGGCCAGTGGAAAAGGCTTCTGCACGGACCAGGACCGCAGAAAGTGATAGACGACATCAAAGTCACGGCGCTGCTCGGCGAGCACGACTGCCATTTGGTGGTGGGCATCGCCTTCCTGCGGCATGAGATCCTGGGCCAGTGCGTAATACGTCATGGCCACATCCGGGTTGTGGCCCTTTTGGCGAGATGCGTTGAGACGGTACCGCGCAATGTCGCCCATATGCAGTACCGTGCGGTAGCAGGCCATGGTCAGTTCGTCGCATAGCTGGGCCTCGTCAGCATCGATTACATCGCTGATTTTGAGGTTGCCCGACTGCATCGCATGGGCGACGCGCTGGAGCGACCGCAGACGGTAGCGGGCAGACAGCCGTTCGATGAAGCCCTTGTAAAAGTACTGGGCGGTCTTGAGGTGTTTGGCGTACTGCTTCTCGATGGTGCGAAATTGCACAATCTGACCTTGGCCGCGGTGGCGCTGCAGACCCTTTTTGTACTCGGTGCTGATAAGAGTATGGACGTGCCACAGCCGGTCGAGCACGCGGTTGTTGTGAGCAAACTTAAAGTCCGTAAATGTCGTAGCCATGCACGCAAGACGGAGGCTGACAGGCAGTGTGTTAGTGGGAAGGCAAAGGATGAGGGAAGAAACAAAAGAGAAAAATTTAAAAAAAAAAAAGAAAAATGAAAAAAAAAAGAATTAAGGAAAAGGAAAAGGAGACATTGCATCCTACCTTTCCAGCATATGCTCGACGGATTCGAGCTCGGCGAGGAGCTTCTTGCTTCCGGCCTCGTCTTTATCAATCTGCTCCAGCTTTTTGACCATGGAGTGTATGGTTTTCTTGGCTTCACTGCAACGGTGTTAGATATTGCGCAACGTATAAAACAAACCGGGCATAGACAACGACGACCTACAGCCAATGTTGCTCGGCCTCGCTGGCCACCAGCCCAGCGGCCATTTTGCTGTTTGTAGTGGCCATGGCGTTGACACCGACTTCGGTGGCGCGGCGCTGGGAGACTGTCACACGCGATTTAGGCGTGGGGCGCGAGGTGAGGGCAAAGTGAGATTTAATCTCAGATCAAGGTGAGGATAAAAAGAGGCCGAAGCAAAGCTGGAACTATCGGCACTATCTCCCTCTGCGGCGGTGGCCTGCGTCGGGACTAGCTGAGATCATACACAAGGAGACACTGTGCTGCAGGCTGCATACTGTCCATAGCTTGGTGGTGGCGAGCGTAATCCGGCAAGTGTGGCCTCGGCTCTTGGGCGGGAGGCTCGATGAGATGGTGCTGGCACGCAAGCAACTGATGATGGCCTCATTTGGTATGTGCAGATTTTAATAAAAATGAGAAGCGCCAACCGGGGAAAAAGCGGTGGGCCAGTGGGACAGAAAACGAAAGAAGGTTTACAAATGTTGAGAAGAAGATTGAACAAAATAGATCGCTGGAACGTTGCGCAAAAATGACCCCAGAAAGCGTGCGATGTGCAAGATTGGTGGTTTCTCAGACGTCGACTCATGCAGATCGGAAATTTGAGGCTATTCGTTCATGTGGGCTTCGCAAGCAATTTGTTGATGAAGGCGCCCCAGCGAATGGGGCGTGCTGCTGGTGCCAGACGGACGGGTGCTGTGGCGCAATTTTGTGGCGCGTGTCATGTTAACACAGTGCAAACAGTGCCATATTTCCGCTCTTTGCACGGTTGGACTACGATAGCTTTTGGCAGGTGCGACTGAGAGCACAAGCAAAGTCCTGTCTTCGTCATGAAGCTTCACATCTCAGCTGTGATGCCGTCTCACACACTTTCATACCCAATACACTCATTTAAGGGATGGACCTGAATTTTTCATCATAATTTTAATCATAATTTTTCAACACCGCGCGGCTACGACCGTCAACAAGTGCATTTTCCACAACCACACAGTACGAACCAACAGGCTCATAACATTTTCTCAACTTGCGACGAAAGACGAGCTCAGCTTAGGGTTGCCCAGCCTGACACCCCTTGTCTTGGGGCCTTGTCTTCTGATTCCATTGCTTCTATGCACATTTCCACGCTCTGCTCCTGAATTCTAGCCGTTCGGTCTCGCCGCCAGTGGCCAAAACCCTCCCTAACAAAGGAGACCGAAAACCGGTAGCCGGTGCCACCAGGCAAGGGACCTTTCAGCGACAGGAACAATAGTAAGAAGCATCTGCAAGGGAGATCTGCCAACTGTGATCCTACCAGCGCTACAGTTGCTATTGTTCTCACTCACTACGCATCCGTGCCGACACACATGGTCAGCGCAAGCGCGCGGTCCAGGACTACTCGCTACCGCCACAGGGCGGTGTTTATAAAGAAGAGCAGCGCGGCGCTCCGGTGGGCACCAGCCATGGCTTCAAACACAGACGACACTGTAGACGAAGAGATTCCCATCACAAGTGGCCGGGGCGACAGTCACGACGACAACAGCAGCAGCAGCAACACGTTTCCCTACCGCCCAGTCCAGGCTCAGCCCGACGTCATGATTCCGGAGTACTTCACCCACATGCCACTGGTGCGCGACCGCCTCATCACAGACACCTCTGAGATGCAGGAAAGCACGGCCCAGATGTGCCTGACAGACGTCTTTAGGCAGAATGTCCAGAGCGGTGATCCACCGCTCAACGAGTTCGGCGTGCCGCGCCTCGACCGCAAGCGACACGCTCGCTTCCTCCACAAGAGCTTGGAGCCGCTGCCAGGCACATTTGTCGGCTATGACCCCAGTCGACCTTGGTTCCTGTTCTGGTGCCTCAACGGTCTACGCTTGCTGGGCGAGGATGTGACGCCGTATCGTGCACGGCTAGTCGAGACGGCGCGGTCGATGCAGAACGCGTCCGGCGGCTTCGGTGGCGGCCACGGGCAGTCATCGCACCTGGCTACGACGTACGCCGTGGTAATGGGGCTGGCCATTGTGGGTGGCGAGGCTTGCTATGAGGTCACTGACCGGCGGGCCTTGTGGAAGTGGTTGTGTGCACTTAAGCAGCCGGATGGCGGTTTCCAGATGTCGGTGGGCGGCGAGGAAGACGTCAGGTAAGATGGAATAATGGGATCTAGGGTGCGAGATAAGTGAGGAAGTGGATGGATTTAGACAAAGCAAAAGCTGACGTTGAGTTTCCACAGAGGAGCTTACTGCGCGGCAGTCGTCATCTCGATCCTGAACTTGCCTTTGGACTTGAGCCCGGATTCGCCCGCCTGGACGTCCAACAAGCCAACGCTCTACACGGGGCTTGCTAACTATGTGCAGCGGTGTAGGTTCTTTCCTCCCTCCAAAAATCCCAGTCTTACCTTCTTCTCTTTCTTCCCTTCTTTGCCACTCACTCCGATCACCCCTGCTGCTTGCTGCGTTGCCTACGTGGCAGATGTCGTGCATGTCGTTTTCTTTGGTTCCCACCTTTCGTCTATTGTACTATGCTCGTTCTGTCTTGTCCTGCGTGGCCGTTTGATCCTTGTTTGACTTCGCTAACCGGAGGGGCCATTCTGCCAACTACAGGCCAAACATACGAGGGCGGCATATCGGCACAGCCTGGCTCGGAAGCCCATGGCGGATATGCATTCTGTGCCCTGGGCTGTCTGTCTATTCTAGACTCACCCGACCGTTCTATCCCGCGGTATGTACCAAGACGATTCAGAGAAAGAGGATAAGACGGTGTACTCGCAGAAAAAAAGAGAAAAACGATGAAGAAGAGAATGAGGGTCCTTGGGCTGGCCATTCACGGAGTGACAACAAGTCATGCATAAATGGGACCCGATCTGGCCTTCCGGTGCCGCCTATGGGTGTGGTAGCAGCAGGCCGTGGCTGTTTTTGTGGTGACTTTTGTTGTTGTGGTGGTGGCAGCGAGATCGAGAACGGTTTGGAGTTTGTCCGGGCCTGGACACCTTCGTTTGTTGTGTTGCTTATTGCCACTTGAGAAATCACTCATCTAACCTCATTTAGATTCCTCAACGTGCCCCGTCTTGTGTCCTGGTTGGCCTCGCGCCAGTACGCCCCCGAAGGCGGTTTCTCGGGACGCACGAACAAGCTTGTTGACGGGTGCTACAGCCACTGGGTCGGTGACTGCTGGCCCCTGGTCGAGGCCAGTCTCCAGAGGTCCAGCGGCGGTGTTCCGAAACCGCCACAGTCTCTGTTCAGCCGTGAAGGCCTGATCCGCTACATTCTCTGCTGCTGTCAGGATGAGACGAAACGCGGTGGCCTTAGAGACAAGCCAGGACGGTGTGTTTATAAAATATTAAATGTTTAACTGTTTGTTGTCTTCCTTTCGAGGAAACGAAGCTAACTAGTCTTGTCCTGCAGGATGTCAGACCCGTACCACACCTGCTACGTCCTGTCGGGTCTGAGCTCCGCTCAGCACAAGTGGGAGCTCGTCGACAAACCGGCCATCGAGGCAGATGTGGAGGAAGGCGTCGATGCAGGGGCCAACAACTACTCCGAAACCGTCTGGAAAGCCTCGCCCTTCCCATTTTCTGATGAAGGCGGGATGCAGGTCTTTGACGAGGAAGACCGCGTGTCCACCGTGCACCCCATTTACACCATTTCAGCCGAACGTGTTGACCAGATTCAGGCCTACTTCAGGGCCAAGGCTGGCTTCTAAAACACAGTAGTGACATAAGGCGACAGAAGGAGGAGCCTGGGAAACTTTGTAATTTCAAGGCTTAGTCGTTTCAAATCTACATTTGCATTGCTTGCGTGATTTTTTTTTTTTGTTTATCTCCTCTTGGATCATGCTTGGCCGAAACTCTTCGAAAACTGTTTTAAATAGGAGATTTATTAACCTTGCAAAATAAGGGAACTTTTGAATTTCATATACAAATTTAAGATTTTTTTTTAAAAAAAAAGTAAACCAAAGAGCAAAACAAAGAAACAACCTTGGCTTGTCCAGGATGAAGATAATAAACACATTGATAAATTCATAAACATAATTATGGCGACATTGATTAACGGCTGAATCGTCAAAGGGGTTCTCTATACCTAGATGCTAACATATCGTGCTAGTCCAAGGTTTGTCTGGCTCAACCACCCGTCCCCTCCTCCCTCCTTGTCAGTTTAGTCACAAACTGGTCGGCCCGTGCCAGATACGTCGATGACAATATAAAAAGGGTGAGGTGGGTGAGGGTGGGTTGCATGGCCGCCTTTTCTGCGGCCAAGGCTGAGTTGGCGGCCATGCTGGCTATATGAGACTTAACTGAAAATCAAAATAGAACAGAACTTCCTACGGAAAGCCGAGGAAGAGAGACTGGAGAAATAAATAAAGGATGACGCGGATAAAAAATAATCAACAAATAGACAAAACACAAACAGGTGAACGAATTGCATGCGGCCGAGGCCATAGAGATAATCGGAATTGGAGGCCGATGGAAAACGAGGCCGTGATGACGATATATCGGAAGGCTGGGGGCCGTCTGTTAATCACGGTGAACATCCAGAACAAAAAAGCAAAGATACAAGACAGAGATTGGATGCACCAGTGCAGAGGTCATGCTCACGAACTGCTACCGCCTGGCACCTCCTCTTTTATGTATGTGTTGGCCCTGCATCTGTAGACAGTGAAATCAATACAAAAAGAGCAAAGGAGTAATGTAAGACAAGCCAGCCTGCCCAGTTTTCCTCTGAGTGGGCCCGCATGGAATTGCTCTCGTACCGAGCACATATTCATAGCAAGATAATGGACAGTAATCTCCATAAATTTCACTCCAATGTATTGCCACATCCCATTTCGATCTCGAGTCAAGAGGACAACCCGATGGAAAGATGGTGCAAACGGAAGGCCCCGTCCTGTCAGGAAGAATGATTTTGCTCACGACATCTCGGCATGACAAACAGGATCGCAACATACCATTAGTCGTCCTGTTTCCCTCTCCTGCCTATCATGATGTGTATGTTGGCCGTCACAACTTCCTATCGTTCTGCCGTTCCCGGGGGAGGAGCTCGCAGGCCGGGGCCTATCCCGTGATGTAGAGGCAATGGCCGGGGATATTGTCATTTGGAGGATGAGATCCTATGAGACACGATGGAAATAATAAACCTGAACTATGTCATCAAACACGGGTTCATGTTGGAGCAACACCCTGTTGATACTGCGTTGCCTATTCCGGGCCGTTTTGATCCTCGCGTTATGTTGCGAACTTTTAACATGCAGGCGAAATCATTCTAGGCCTTGGCCTTGTCTCTCCTGCTATCACGAGTAGAGACCTCGTATGCAGCCATAGATGAACATGTTGCAATACCCTCCATCTGTATGTCTTGTGTGCCCTTGTGACGCTTGCCTTGTCTCCATCGCCCTTCTCTGCACCCTCGCAATGCATATGTCGCAGACAGGAATGACATGCACGTTTCTCCTTTCTGCTTTGTTCTTTTGTGCTCCATCCCCTTTCCTTCTTGCCTTTTGCCACCGCATGCACTGCATATCCTGTACGCCCTGCATTTCCTGCAGAAAACCATGTATCAAACCTGGCCTGGCCGCCGTAACGGGCCTCGCCTTTGGTTGTGTGGCTACGCCAGCACATGCATGTATCAGACGATCACTGCCTGGGCTTTTCTCCATTCTGTTGTATGCCCTTGATGTTTCTCTCTTCTCGTGCGCCTTTTGTCGCTTTTCTCCGAACGTTGCACGCCACTGTGGGTCGTAAATCATGAATTTTGAAAGCAAAAGTTGAACAAAATAGGCAAAGAGAAATCCCGGACAGAGTCAAAATTAGGGAAGTCTGGGAAACGATTAAGGGCAAAACAAAGAACGGGAGGGGCCTTGCAGGGCCTAGGGATAGGCATAAATCGACCAAGAAAATTAAAACAGAAATAGAATGCGTTGCATTGGCCCATGACTTGCATGCATGCACACTGCTCATATTTCACCGTTGGGGGCGTGAATGTACCGTGTGCTGCAACAAAGGGCGGTCGGCATCGAACTCCGTTCCGGTACCGCATGGCCTGAAAAGAGAGGCTGTCTGGATCCTGGCATTTCTCATTCTGACGAGGTGGGCTTTCTGGTCGGTGTCGAGTTAAGGCTTCGGAACCAAAGAAACTGAAGCATCAAAGGGGACAAAGAGGCAAAAATGGAGAAAGGAAAAACTGCTACCAAAAACAATACCAGAAAGAAGTCAACACAACAACACATTTTTGCACTCTTTATTTTTTCGCCCGTGGCTCTCACCTCTCTGTTCCGCCTCCGCCTTTTGGATGTTACCCTGGCCCCCATGCTATCCGTTTCCCGTGTTTCGTGGGATTTTTCGGGAAGACAAATAAAATGGACGGCGAATACGTTTACAAGCGTGAAAGAAGAAAACAAATAAGAGTCAAAAAGAAAAGAATCACAAAGAGGCCTTCTGGGCTGCATACTTCACACACCCTTCTGGTGTTCTTTGCCCCACTGCGTCTGGCGTCGCCAGTTCTCGTAGAAAATTAGAGAACATGCAATGGTCGCAGTACCGCTGTGCCGGCCCACGGTGTGCAGTGGCATCCATCTTTGGGGGTTGTTGAGGAACACCACATCGTCACATATGCATCTACCATGGATATGAATGTCGTTGTGCCCAGAGCGTGCATGGGACTCCCAATAGGGTTTATATCAAGTAAGGGTAGACGAAAAAAAAGTAATGAGACTATGAGACGACAGGAATGTAGTGTGCACAACCAACAATATGCTAGCTTCTCAAAGCTCATAGATGCATTATTGGTGTTCCCGTATGGCTGTCTCGGTGAAAAAGGATCGCACACGTCAAGTTATTCGAGGAGTAGCAGGTATCCGTGCCATTAAATCGGAGACGACTGGCAGCAAGTAGAACCAAACGAAGCGTGGTGTCGAGTCCAAGACTGCCCCTTGCTTCCGAGGCACGCATCTCTGCGCAGATGATGGCCATGCCCTTCCCATTTGGTGTTTTGTTCGTTACTCAGCTTTCTGACAGAGCACTTTGGCAAAACACTTCCCACAACCAAGAACAGTAAGGAATCAAGGGGAAGAGAAAACGTAAGGGCAGCTACAGAGAAATTGAGCCGAAGGGTTTCCGTGGTCGCATAATAAGCCATGACAGGCTTGTAATGCAGAAGTTATCGACAACAGTGGATCAGCCACTGGCCTCGCGTAGTCGTTTTGCTTGCTTGCATTGTGCATGTTGTGTACGAAGCTGCCTTCGAGGTGCTTGCGAAGCAACATAAAATGGCTATTGGTCATTTCCCCCTCTCTTCCAGCGCTCTTCCATGTCAGAGATCCACACAGGCTGTGCGAAAAACGGAAGGTCGTCCTTCTCTTCCCCCAACGTCCCACTCGACCGCTTCGGGCGCGTTCGACATTGACCTGCCTCTAACCCGCCGTTCCACCTTCTTTCTCACTTTTCTTTCTTTTGTAAACCGGCTCTGATTTTTAGCAATGCGCGCGATTTTGTGATGAGATGAGACGAACCGATGAGATCTCAATGCCCTCATTCTGAGAGGTGCGGAGAGATTTGCCGAAGACGGCTCTGGCGCGTCTAATCAGCAGTGTTAGCAACAGAAACAGACTGTGCCAGCATTACGGAGGGCAATTGTTGCAACTCCGATTCAACAAGACTCATTGGGGAATCTCCACCCCTGCTCAAAGGTTCTTCTAGCCTCGCTTGCCAGCGAAGCAAGCTCCAAAACCGTCGAATTTTGGCCATGCAAACGACGCTTATGTGCTCCATCCGGGGATCGGGGCCAGGCCAGCGGCATCTGGTGGCTCCCTTGCGTAATACTGCCTCGTCTAAACCAGACTTCCCCCGTTTCCTTGCATGTCGCCGAGCACCAGTCGTGGAATTTTGCTTGCACTGGCGCTGATGCCCTGCGTCGAACTTGTAAAACGAGAGACAAAAAACCTGAGAAGGTGCAGCAAAGGCTGCAAAGGGGCCCTTAAATATGCTTCGTTTCTGTCATTAGTTCTCTGATTCGACCTTTGTCGCTTGCTTGCCATTGTCCTTTTCTCCTCGGTTCTCCACGTCAAAGATGCCATTGAAGTCTCCAGAGGCTGTCGCTCTGTTAGGGTCTGGTCCGCCTGCAGGACCCCTACGTACCCTGTACCGGCTGCGCCGACCGTCGTTTGCTGTTATTCGTTTCTTTTCCTCTCCTGTTGTATGCTGGTGCTGGGTAATACGAGACGACTCAAATCAATCCTCCAAGGCGAAGGTCGATTTTGGGGTTTGCATCTTCGTTCTTGACGTTTGTGTAAAGGGGTTTCGTTTCCAGTTGAGGCAAGAGCGAGGGCTGGCGTGGGCCATGACCCCCTCAAATAGCATTCTCGTGATGTATGCGAATGTCGTCTCCGTCGTATTACGGCTTTTCTTGCACTATGTTTCACGTTGAGAAAGAGCGGACGAGAAGAAAGCAACGCAGAAGCTGTGGCTAATCCATTAAGATGCACGAGGGAGTTGAGAAAGCAAAATCCATTGCACGTGCATTATTTTGTAAAGGGCGTAACTTCCGCAAACAGAGCAAAAGCTTGCTGATTCGTTCTTTCCTACAATTTGACTCACAGCGCCTGCCTCATGTTTGTCGAAAATCGGGGAGGAAGGTGCATTATATTGGTCTATTGAACAGAATATCTAAACGACCGCCGTTTTTATTTTGGCTCCCCGCAGTTGTCGTCTCGTCTTCTTCCACCATCCACGTTCTTCGCCCACTTCGTTCTCGCGCATTCTCAACGTTGCCAATGCCGTCGCCACCATGCCGGCCGTTGTTTCGTTGTTTAATATCAGAGAAGCATTGCCAACACATCATTGCATGAGAACTGTGCATAGGGTTGCTTGCTTTACCACGCCATCCGTGGGTTTCCAATTGAATTTGTCCAAACCCATTGACCACCCCTTCCAATCCGCACGCCCCCTCCCCTCATTGTTTTTTCTTCTTTGCGGTGACTTGTTTAAGTCATTGCTAGGGCCTCTCATTCAAAGACTGGCTTGATGATCAATAAGTCCCAATGATGTGCGCCAACGGTGTCCGGTCCCTCCTCCTCCTCCACCCTCCGCACATCTGTCACCCCATGCAACGGTTCTCTTGCGCCCTGGTCGCTGTTCATGCAGCTCATTTTTGTCGCTTGTTGACATTGCTCGGTTCCATCGCGCTTCTTGATCTGCCCGGTCCCTCCCTCTCTCTCTCTCTCTACACACACACACACACACACGCAAACATTAGTTGTTCCTGTCCATGTCTGTTCTTTGGGTTTTGGTTAGCTCGATTTCTGCAGTCTTTTCGTGCTTCCTGCTCACCGACTTCATGGGCGGCAACCTTCCCACCTAACCCTTGCTACACATCCTCTCCACCCCGGCTCCGACTCTGTTTGTTCCGGACACCTTTGGTTCTGGCTTCGACTGTCCTCAACTGTAGTGTCTTCATGCTTTTTAGTTTGGATATCGACCTCAAAAGACATCCCCTAAGTAGTCGAAGGCCATAGATCAATTCCTCGTTTTAACATGATTGTTAGCAAGCTTGTCAGGAAGTCTCTGGCCTCCAATGGTCCGCTACAAACTGTGTTGATTTTTTTCTAAATCTCGAGTCTTGCACGAAAGGACATACCAACTCGACGACTACCAGTTTATGAAAGAGCACAAATGGCCTCGCCCTCAACAACTTCTACACCCAGCGAGCGAGCCAGCCAGCCAGCCATGCGCCTATACGTTGACACTTTCGTCTGCCCTTCATTTCACAATTCTACGAATCTTCGTTCCCGCTATTTTAGCTGTTTCCCAGCCCACTCCCCTGCAGATCTTCTGATTTGCTCGATACAAGTTTTCTGTTCTCACAGGCTTACGGATAACGCTACATTTCTTAGGAGCATCCTTCACACTCAAGCTCCGCTTCCATGTCTGTTCAATGGTTCTTCCACAAGTCTTCACCATGTCTTCTGCGGAATAGCCTACTCCTTGGTGTGAGTGGCTCATCTTTAACGCCAGGCATCGACAGCCGCTGGCACAGATAACCAATGGGCCAAAGGGCTCTCTGCGTATCGCCCTTAACGGACTCAGATTCCGCATTGTGAGGAGTCCAAGACGGCGGCGACAAAGGGCGTTTAATACATGTCGCTGATCCACCTCCTTGCCTTCGCCATTACTTATTCCACTCCGGTATGTCGGAAGTTAATGTTGGAGTGTTCTGGCGCAATGAGCTAAGTGTTCTTATGCAGGCCAGTTCAATCGTTACTCTTCCTTCTCATTTGTTTATTTTACTTGATTTGCAGTCACCTGTGCAATGCCCTTTTTTTGCTCTCAAAAAGTTGCACTTCCTTGCTAACGCGGTTGCCACCAGTCTTTTTTTACTAAAAACGTATTATTTACAACAGCACGCCGTTTTTTCCGCTCCCTCTCTCACAGTGGCACTTTGGGTGGCGCCCACTCGTCGCATCATCCACCAAGTTGAACATGTCTATGTCCAGAGAACGAGCGGAATATGATGTTCTCTGAGAGAGGAAAGAGTCACAACTGCATGCACACATCCCAATGCATATGCTCGTGCATCCTATCGCATTTACTTTGTACCACGCAAGGGTAGGTCTAGCTGACCATGCCGTTACGCCGTGCCCCCTCTCTGCAAGGTCAAGCTCCGGTCGTATGACGGGTGGGTACGCACTTCTCCGGCCCAGGCAAAAGCATTTTCCTGATAATATCGCAACATTTTCACTGCCGCCCACAGTGGGGATCTTGCTGAACATCGGTGGCCTTGCTCTTTTCTCCCGTACCGGGCCACGAGGGTGGTCGTTTGTTGTTGATGTCGGTAGTATATGCGCGGATTTGCAATTTGCACACCAGGTTGCCCAGAATAGGCGCCGGGTGTCGACTCCTGGTTCTGCAACTCTACCCAGCGTCACGCTTTGTTTACGATATCCCACCGAATACTAGACAGGGGCTATGAAGTACCGCACGACAAAGTCGCGAAACCGAGAATGGTCCGTTGCAAAACTACAATACGCGCCTGCCGGTTGTAAAATCCACTGCGAGCAGCCCCGACCCGGCGCGGAGCTAGCTACTCAAAACAAGCAACCTGACTGGCCGGCGGTTGTACTCAAGGTGACCGCCTGGTCTTGTTTTCCTTTTCCACAACCCTCGGCCTCTTCGGACAAGTTTCTTGTTGCCACGCTTCCGGCTCTGGTTTTACTGGGGCCGTGTCTTTTCTGTTGCCATTCGCGTCTTGCAATGCACTCGATTGGCTCTGTGAAGCTGGTTTCATTTTGCCACCTCACTATGCCTAGACCTGCATGTTGAGTGGCCCTTGGTCTGCAATTTCTTCACCATGTTATTTTTTTTTCTGCCCTACTTTTCCTTACCCCCCATTCCCCGTTTCTTTGCATACACCGAAGCACATTTTTTGATTTATTTTTATGCTTTTCATTTTACAACATGATTCCCGTCCAGCTCTCCCCGTTTCTCGGTACCCGCCACAAACACTCCCCTGTTGGGTTCCGTCTTAAAATGCCCAAGAATCTGCAAGAGTTTTGATGAGCTCTAATCTGCTGCATAGGTGCTACTTGCGTTGTCCTTGTTGGCCCTTCCCTCTCACCCTCGGCTCGATCTTCGCGTCTCGCCCATCCAAGTGTTTCGGTTGACTCTCATTGCCTCTTTCTTTTCTCACCCCATCTGTATATGAGAAAGAAATCCTAATCTGCTTTAGTTCTATTCTCACACCTCCCAATGTCACCGTACTCTGTTGACCTTGCGGTCTAAATTTATTAATATATTTATTTCTTTTGTTGTTGTCTTTCCATTTCTCCAACTGGCGGCAACTGCAGTAGTAACTCGTGCTAAATAGCGATGCTGTCCACCGAGCGAACTTATCAAGGAGATCTTCGCGCCAGGTTTGATGATGCGCCGTTCCTCTTATTTCCCTCCCCACCCTCCAAAGACGCTTTGTGGACCCCCCTAGTCTGGACTGTTTTTATCAACTGGCAACGACAGCGCCAACACATCAAGATGGGTCACACCCTGAGAGCCGCATCTTTCGACTTGCATCTTCGTCTCTATCCCGCTTGCTTTCGGTTGCGTCCTCAATTTCCGAGCGCTATCTAGAAAATTCGTGCCCCGCACCAGGCGGCTGGTGTTTTCTGCAATAAAGCACGAGTGTCTCGCCTTTGTTGGAACTGCTGGTGAAGCCATCTCCGTCAACACCCTCGACCACTCAGCACCACCACCAGAACTGCAGAAAAAAGACTACGAAGTTGCATGTCAGTCTTAAAACAGCCCTGGCACGCGCACATATTCTCCGCACATAGCAGCAGACATCTTACACACTCAAACGCGCTTGCGCTTTTATAACACACCCACACCCGCCCAACATCTCTCACGCACACAACATCACGCCTCCTGTTTTCACTTACACGCAAAAGCACACCAGCTTATGTCCAACTTTCAACCGGTGTCTGTGTATTTCTATCTCTTTTACGTCCCCCCCTCTACCATTCCGGGTTACGACACCAAAACTATTCAAAGTATTCGCCATTCTTTCGTGTAAAAGCAATCATCCTCATCTGCCATTACCCGTCTCTCTCAGTTTTAATTCACGGCTGCGTCAGGCTGCAAATACGTCCATTGCCTAGCCGCTCCAGTTTCGGTTGGGCATATTTGCATTAGACACCCAAGTACTGGGCTGGTCTCCGTGTCTAAGTGCATCTTGCTTCGAGCCTTGCCGCCCCCTTCTCACGCCGGTTTACGATCTACAGCGTCGATTGTCTCGATCGTTGCTTGACGCCTGGCAGGCTCGCCATATTGACCTCTGCGCCTAGCTGCTCGAACACGCCCACTGCAGCCAATCCTTCTTTACACCTGGCTGCATCGAATTGGGCAATAGCTTTCTGAGGCAATATGAGTTCGTTTGGCTTTTACATGCAATACCTAGAGAGTAAGTCACCAGCAGCATATCGTTGTTATTTGCAGCGCGTTCTTTCACCCGTGGAGATGCTGCACGTATGAGTGTGCAGCCTTATTGTCCCACCCCGGAATACTGGCTGGCAGCCGTCATAGTCGTGGCCCTCATTACGAACAAGTAACACCTTTTTTTGTCGTTCTTTTTTATACTATCTAGCGAGAAAAGATCCAAAGCCACGCTTGACATCTTCCCCCACGTGGTACCTTGCGGCATCTCAGATCTCTGACGTGTGGGAGGCTCGACAATCCGGGGTAGCAATCTATACGCGAGCGTTGTACCCCCCGTTGGGCTGAAATGCAGACAAGATCGTGTTGGGTGTCTCAGGCCGCTCCGTGAAATCTGCAAGAGGAGATGAGGCCAAAGCCTGACAATAAGATGACACCCAACTTGAATCTCATTCCCCTTTCATCTGATGGCTATATATGCAAAAATGAGGCTGAGGTTGAAACGTATGGCTGACAGTTTTTCGTCCAAACAGGCCTTTGCCGGCGTCGTGGGTGGCAGGACCCTATGTACGAGTGTTACCGTGATAGCAACGGTTACACTTGTCTGGTTCTTGTGAACGGCCGCGAGTATCAGACGGATCTTGCATACGAATCGGACATGCTGGCCCAGGAAAACGCCGCTATGCGTGCCTTTATGGTCTGCCGGAATTTTTCCGTTAACGGTGGCATGCTGGCCAGGAACGGTATTGTCCAAGGTCTTCCTGCAGACGAGTCCAACCGCAAGCACCGACGGGGCCGCCAGGCGTCAAGCAGCCACAGCAAGAGCAGCCGCAGTAGCCGGCGATCTGGTACTCATTCGAGCAGCTCCTCGACTGCCTCGTTTGAATAAGACGAGATACGACGTCAGAGTACGGGGACCAAAGTCTCGACTGAGCAAACCGGAATCGCATAATTTGTGAACGGCCCCCAGGATCCTGCGATTTGAAAGCCTCGCGCGCTTCATTTTCAGTCACTACCTTGTCGACGGTATAAGTCAGCGACTCACTTGCCACACCAAACCGGTGCTATTGGACGTCCTGTCAAATTGACCTATCGCATCGATGCATGGCTCGCAAATTGTCCTGGACCGTTGTTCGGATTGCCAACCACAGGCTGTGGACAGAGCCTTGTCCAATCCACGTGCTCTTTGACTTCATCTCTCCTTCACAAGCCTATTCTCTTAAAATTCCTCTTCCCCCCCTTTGACATTTTCTTCGTCTTCTCTTTCCGCTACCTTTCCTTTTCCCTGATGCCTTTTGCATGTGAATTTTTTTTCTTCACTTTATTTCCTCATACATGCTTCTGCCCAACGGATACAATACACTTCGACATGAAGCTTCGCAGCTTCTACAAGTACGATTCACAGAGAGAATACCCGGACGCTGGCCTTGATGGGTGGCTGCCTAACCCCCAAAAGTTGAACCGATGAAAAGAAAGATGGGCACAATGACGAAACAACACATACAGCCTGACGATATCAACGATACCCTACGAGACCTCAAAACTGCACGAAAAAAAAACCGGACTACGACAAGAAAACAAAAACAAAACAAAAAAAAACTCACATTGTCGACGCTGCATGACATGATGAAAAAGATGCATTGCTCTTCTTTTGACGACACGACTTTATATTTTAACGACGCTTATGACATAGAAACGAACTTTCACGACAACATTTTGATTTTGACCTTTATTTTACTTTTGCTTTCTGCGCCACACCTTTTCTTTTATGCTTCATTCTGACCTCCGTGACCTGGATCACCACTGGACCCGATGTCAATATGGGGATTGCCCCAGGTTTTGCAATTGTAGCTTGTAGTCCACCATCCGGGGACTCTTGGGAAACGTTCCGCCCAACCTCGACCTCCGAGATAATTGTGAAGTCCTTCACGGGTTTCAGTTGGGCAAATCCTCGGACCGGATCGACTTTGCTGCACAATAACGTAGCTAATGGTATATCGGATGGTGTTAGTTTACTTGCCATAGCCTTATGGAAACATAATCCCTGGACTTTCATTTTTGTTTGTTTTGTTTGTTTTTAATTTTTCTTCCTGTCATTCATTTTTGGCATATTGTTTCTTGACCGACCGGAGGTTAGATTTGAGCTTTTAATGGCCATTTTGATGCATGGCTTGCCAGACTGATGAGACGAAACGGCGGCGGCCAGAATGGCCTTTCATTTTTCCAAAACTAGCGTGCTTCAAGCTTTTGCAACTTACTCTCTCTCTCTCTCTCTCTAGTTGAACAAGCGACGGAGCTGTCTCTCCTGGTAACAGATGGTGTTGGCCAAGACAGGTTTCCAGGATGTGAGTGAGTGAGCCATCTGGGTGCTCCAGCGTTTTACAATTTTCAATCTTCCTGTTCGCCCTGAATTTGGAGTCCGTGGTTTGCATACTTTCTTTTCGTGCCTCTGTGTGCTTTCCACTTTTGCGAGGGATTCAGAAACTCATCTTATGACCTTCACGACATGACGCCTGCTATTGTTCGCTTCTCTTCTCTACTCCATTCTATTTGGCTAAACTGCACTGCTTGGTACAGCATCGATAATAGTTCAATATACAATGCCATTTACAGAGGCATAGTTGTCAACGAACTGAGCGTATTCGGTATTTTCATACCTCGCTATATCGACAGGTGATTGAGAGGTAGCGAGTGATCCTTTAGCAAAACGATTTGGTGCGGCTGCTGATACACGAAGCACAAGAGGACAAGGCTGCCGGGGCCAGCATCTGATGAACAATTACCACATGCCAGCGCACTTACTCTTGGTTGAGCAGGCGCCGTGTGGTTTGACTATCATCATTGAAGCCACGGGTTCGTTCTCTTTCAGCTCGATAACCATTGCTCACTGTTGCTGTGCAAAGGAGGCTACCGTGGTATTACATTGAAATGAAAAACATCCAATGCTCCTCTGACAGGGCGTCTTTGGGGGAAGTCGCGGTTTTGTGTTAATTTCACGCGCCACCGGCGGGATTATTTCTGGGTATTAAATCGATGTTCTGATTAAAAAGAAAAAAAAAAGGTGAAATTAGCATGTGAACCACCTGAGCCAATCACTGAACGCGGCCACCAACACGAGTTAACTCTTCCACCTTGCATTTGCCATTCTTATCCCCTTTTTGCCAGTGTTCCAGAACAAATCAAAACAATGTTTCTGGGACAGACATGTTGATCACCTTCCCTATTTTAAAATAAGGACATGCCTATTTTCGGAGTAATACCATTGTTTGACAGGGACTGGTGGCGGCGGATGTGACATCTCGTTCCCCGTCCTGCAAAGCTCCTTCGCCTTCCCGCTAATAAGTCCAGGGAAGGTCACGGCCAGCAATCCGCTGTGTTCTTTTCGTATCTGAAAATGCGAAGGGGCAAATGCGTCAATACGAGCAACTGCGGCCAGGCCGACATTATCAAACCGTAAGTGGAAAATTGGAGAAGGGCTGAACTGAAGTTTCCAGGATTTAACAGACATGGCGTAGATGTACGACATAATTACCACCGCCAAATCTGGTGATCCCAAAGAGCCAAAGAAAACAAAAAACGGCATGACGCCTTCTAATTTAAACGCATGAAAAGAATGACGACTGTTTCATGGAGTTAGGTCTTTCCTGTTATTCTGGCTTTGCCACAACCTGATATTTAAAAAAACTAAAAATTAAAAAAATCCATTCCTGCCCGACCTCAGCATGTTCTTTACTCGTACTTTCTTCCCATCCCAAGAAGCCTGATTGACAAGGCCCATCGCACCACATGACAGGCAAGCGAAGTGCTTGCTAGGAAGTCCAGCGGGGACGATCAGTCTGGTCCAGTCCAGTCCTTAAGCGTGGTGCCTTAACTAAATTAACTCATAAATAAACCTGGAGACCACCAGCCTGTCGCAACTCCCTGCCCTTTCGTTACAGCATCTGTTTGCCTCCTTGGGGCCACCCTTCGTTTCGTCTTGTCTTTCAATCCTGCCGTGCCCATTCTTTCTTCAGCTGTTTTGCGGGTCCCTCAACTGCCCCTATTCTTAGTAACCTCGAGCCGTCTTTTGGCTCCAAAGAACCATGCACCGAAAGTGTTGTGGCTTCGAGACTGGCATAGTTGGACACCTCCTATTTTGCGGCCGTTGAATAAAATGAGCTGTTTCGTGCCGGGCTACGCATCATTGCAATAAGCGAATCTACCTCGTAAGATGCAGAATGAATGCAGCCTCGCAACGTAAAAGCTCTTTGGCCGTTTTTGTTTCACTAAGCCACCTTTGACCACCTGACGAGTTACAAGGCATCTATTTCCAACAACGACTTCCTAAAACAGAAAGTAATCCCAACTGCCCGCTAAAAAGTTCATTTTCGCTCCTACTCGTAATGTGTTACCACACGACCTCGAAATACCTCGTCACACAGTGAGGTATGTTGAACTTGCAATAACCGCAAGAAGGCGAACCGTAGAGCCAATAGAGCACCGCTAGCAAGAATAACGACTGTAGCAGGTACTTCGCCTACTCTCTAGTAAGTTTCCCCTCAACCATCGGTTCCGGGTAGAGTCTCGCAAACAAAACTCCCAAAGCGGCGAGACATGCGACTTACATTCCTCATCGTTCGCTCCTTCCCCCTATTCAATTTTTAGCACTGCTTTTCTTAGCCGTTGCTGGCACCCCTCGTTCCTTCCCCAGCTCCAGCTAAAGTGCGCTACCCAATGCTCCCTGAAGTTTTGCTCTGCTGCAATGTATTTTAGGTGCTAATTAATACCGCCTTCTTCGTCCCGCTGTCCACCCCAGTCAGAAGCACAACGACCGCGTAGGCACTTACTGGCACCCCACTGTGATCTCCCTCCGAATTGGCACCCCTTTTCCTTCCTCCATGGTGGCTCCTTCCCCCGTCCTGCTTCGAACTTCTACCAAGCCTTTTCCGACTTGTCCCTTTTCGGACGACTTTCAGGACACCTTCCACCTTTCGCTTCGTTTCTCGTGTCTCCTGTTTTCTTTCCTCTCCTCTCGTCTCCTTTCCTCTTTGAACCTCTCAATCGCTATAAACAATTTTCAACAAAGCGTCCTTTGTCGACAATCTCCAACCCATACACAGCCTTGGTTCGGGGTTCCTCTTCTTTTCAAACTTTTGCAGTCCCCTTCGTTTCACTTCGACACGCTCGTTTTTGCAAACCCGTTTAATCTACCGACGATTTTCGCATCTACCACGAATCTCGTCCTGTTTGATTTTTAGATTTCCCCGTCTCCGTTCGACATCTCGTCACCTAATATTTTTCCTCCATCAATATGAAGGGTACGTTTAGTGCAGCGTCTGTGAAATCCTCTTCCTCCTGCTCGCCATCCAGCTTTTGGTTTTGCGAAGCATGCCTCGCCTTGCCCCTCCTGCATCTTGATGCCTCCCTTCGTCTCTTGGTTGGGAGCTTCTCGACTCGCGTTCACCACCACCTGTCGCGCCCGCTTTCTACTACAGCTACTTTCTTGACGAGCCCAGTTCGCTAACATGTTTTTCTTCTCCTTTCTGCAGCTCTCATTCTTGTCGGCGGCTTCGGCACGCGTCTTCGGCCTCTTGTATGCACCACCCACCGCCTCGTTCTGCACATCTGAACTTTCTGTCTCTCTGAGCACTTTTTTTCGCGACTACGGGCAACATCGATTGCAGACCACCTAGTCTCTCAGTATACTCTTTCGACGCATAGTCGCTAACGTTAAGCTTCTTACGCGTCCCTTCTAGACCCTCTCTATTCCCAAGCCCCTCGTTGAGTTTGGCAACAAGCCCATGATCCTGCACCAGATCGAGGCCCTAGCCGACGCAGGAGTTACCGATGTCGTTCTCGCCGTCAACTACCGTCCTGAGCTGATGGAGGACCGTTTGTCTGAGGTACGTTGCGCACATTGCGACCTCCCAATGAAGCCACCATAGTCGCTAATATTGTTCCCCCCACAAACAGATTGCCACCAAGTTCGGCATTAACATCACATTCTCCATCGAGACCGAGCCCCTGGGTACTGCCGGCCCCCTAAAGCTGGCCGAGGATGTCTTGCGCAAGGACGAGTCTCCTTTCTTCGTCCTCAACTCCGACGTCATTTGCGAATTCCCCTTCAAGGAGCTGGCAGGTTTCCATAAGGCGCACGGCGACGAGGGCACGATTGCTGTCACCAAGGTCGAGGAGCCGTCCAAGTACGGTGTCATTGTCCATAAGCCCGACCACCCGTCGCGCATCGACCGCTTCGTTGAGAAGCCCGTTGAGTTCGTTGGCAACCGCATTAACGCCGGCCTATACATCTTCAACACCTCCGTGCTGGACCGCATCGAGCTGCGCCCCACGTCGATTGAGCAGGAGACTTTCCCTGCCATGGTCGTCGATGGCCAATTGCACTCGTTTGATCTGGAGGGCTACTGGATGGACGTTGGCCAGCCCAAGGACTTCCTGACCGGTACCTGCCTGTATCTGTCCTCCCTGACGAAGCAGGGCTCGAAGCTGCTCGCGCCCTCGACCGAGTCCTACGTGCACGGTGGTAACGTCCTGATCGACCCTACCGCCAAGATTGGCAACAACTGCCGGATAGGTCCCAATGTGACCATTGGTCCTGGTGTCGTTGTCGGCGACGGCGTCCGCCTGCAGCGCTGCGTCCTGTTGGCCGAGTCTAAGGTGAAGGACCACGCCTGGATCAAGAGCACCATTGTCGGCTGGCACAGCACAGTCGGCCGCTGGGCCCGTCTGGAGAACGTTACTGTCCTGGGTGACGACGTCACTATCGGCGACGAGGTCTACGTCAACGGCGGCAGCGTGCTTCCCCACAAGAGCATCAAGGCGAATGTCGACAGACCCCAAGTCATTATGTAATATGGGTGTAATGTTTGCCGTTTCTTGTCTTTTGTTATGTTCCTGTTTGTTTGATCGACAAAACAAAAAAAAAAAAAACTAGATCAAACTGGAAAACCAACCGCGGGCCGGCTCCTTTTGCGGGAGTGAGCCAGATCTCCCGTTTTGCGACCAGACAACTTTTCTGCTTATTTTTTCTCCCGTCTGCTCTGCGCCTTTTCGCCCCGTTCTCCGGCTGTGACTTGATCAGCCTTGCAACCCCGATTATAACCCGTTAAAATATATCCTATACTATTATTTTTTAAACCTCAATTCTTTACTTCCTTTATATTTTGGCAGCACCGATTCCTCATCTTGAATTGGGTATCTCTGCACCTGATGGGACGCGGTTGTTTTGTTTTGTGTCCTGCTTCATGTCGATTGCAACGATCTTTTGGAACCACTGCATTGTCTTCGATGGCCCGGTTGCATCTTTGGTTGCATCTTTTATACTTTGACGCTGATGTATTTGGTATCTACTTTTCTTGTTTGATACTCTTTTTTTTCATTTCTCTTATTGTTGAGCCAATCACTCTCCCCTCCCAACACGTTTCTTCTGAGCCGATGCGTTGTCTCCTAGCTTTCACCTGTTCTCCGTAACTCTTTTATTACGTGTACTCTGTATTTCACTCACAAAAGAACTTAAAAATACGGTGGTATTTGATAGAAGAAAAACTTTGAAAAATTTCGAGCGGAAGAACTACAATGCTGCTGCTCTGGGAAACAGTGTAATCTTGCATCGTGACGGTAACTTTGACTGGAATGTAGGCTAACAACCGGGATAGACACGCGAGCGGGCAAACAAGCGTAATACACGCCGAAAAAGGTCAGGGGTCATATTTGTTTCGGCCTGTGCTGGCGTGTCTCACTCTGTAGTAAATAACGCCGCATTTGCGTACATGTATGTTGTAGTAGTCAGGAGAAGGAGGGAAAGAAACTTCGATCTGCAGTCGAACATTGCACCCTTGACTGGGTTTTGACAGTGCACGAAATATTGCTTAAGATTTAACCTTTGAATGGCGTGAACGCAAGAAATAGGGTACTCGTAGCTGCATGTCCTTTGTATCGTTGTGTTCTTTATGTGCTGGGTTTTATTCGTCTATACAAAAGTAGGAGATACGCATCGCTTTATGTTTTCCCGTTTTGCCTTTTGGCGTGTATGTTACGCAGCTTTGGTTGCAGACTCGACGTGCATGACTTCTGCCTTGGAGTCTTCGGCGGCCGCAGCCTCTGCATCAGCCGTCTCCTTGGCCAAGGCCTTGTCGGCCTCTTCCCGTTCCGCCTCCTCCTGGGCGTCGGCCTCGGTCAGCACCCAGCCGCGGCTCATCTCCACCGCTTGCTCCCACTTGCGCACCATGCGGCCAATGGGGGCGCGGTCCTCGCACGGCTGGAAGATCTTGCGGCCGGAGCGGTTGACGTCCCGAAGGTCCGTCAGCTTGTTCCACACACCAGTAGCGAGGCCGGCAGCAATAGCGGCACCCAGAGCCGTCGTCTCGCGCATAGCGGGACGATCGACAGGGATGCCGGTAACGTCGGCCTGGAACTGCATTGTCAGGTCGCTGTTGGAGAGGCCGCCGTCAACGGCTAAGCTCTCGAGGCGCTTGCCGCTGTCGCGCTCCATGGCGTCCAGGATGGCCTTGGTCTGGTAGCAGGTAGCCTCAAGGGTGGCCCGGGCGATATGTGCCTTCTTCGTGAACTGGGTAAGGCCAACTGTGGGGAAAATAAAAAAGGTCAGCAACGTAAGAAAATGAACTGGTGGAGGAACAGGCAGTCACGCACAGAGAGTGCCTTTGGCGTCATCGATCCAGTAAGGTGCAAAAAGACCACTAAAGGCCGTAACAAACACGACGCCGCCATTGTTCGGGACGGACTCGGCCAGTGCTGTGATTTCGTGCGACTCTTTGGCGAACCCCATGTTGTTTGTCAAAAACTTAACACCGGCGCCGGCGACTGCAATGCTACCCTCGAGAGCGTAGATGGGCTTGGTGCCGTGACCAAAGTCGTAGGCCACAGTAGCTAACAGACCTTGCTTCGAAATGACGGGCTCAGTACCGACGTTATAGAGCAAAAAGCAGCCAGTGCCGTAGGTGTTCTTAGCCTGGCCCGGATGGAACCCGCACTGCCCGACAAGTGCACTGGCCTGGTCGCCCAAGCAGCCAGCAATGCGAATGCCCTCGAGAGGGCCCTCGGCAATGGAGCCAAATGCCTCCGCATCGGACGAGGGTACAATTCGTGGCAACTGGACTTTTGCGGGGTCGATACCGAAGAACTCGAGCAGGCGGTCGTCGTATTTGAGAGTCTTGAGGTCCATGAACATGGTACGGCTCGCGTTTGTGCTGTCGGTGACGTGCACTCCTTTGCCATCATGGCCGCCGGAAGGGCCGCCGTTGAGTTTGTAAATGAGCCAGGAGTCGACCGTACCAAAAGCCAGCCGGCCCTCCTCCGAGGCCTTGCGCACAGCGTCGACATTGTCTAGCAGCCACCTTAACTTGACACTGCTAGGGTATGTCGAGAGCGGCAGACCGCAGATGTCCTGGAGTGTGTCGGCCTTTGGGGCGTTCTTCAATTGACGCACGAGGCCGGTTGTGCGTGTATCGGGCCACACAACGGCGTTGTACAGTGGCTCGCCAGTCTCTGGATCCCATACAAGAGTCGTCTCGCGCTGGTTCGTGATGCCAACAGAGCGTATTAGCTGCTTGGAATGGCCCTTCTCGACGAATTGCTCGACAGCCTTCTCCACGCACGTCGTGACCGAGGCAAGGAGTTCCATTGGGTCATGCTCGTGCCATCTGAAGGAAGAGACCCATTAGCACTCAATTGGCATTGAGGCGTCGACACCGAGCTCCCTTTGGAAGCGATGGTAACAAAACTCACCCTGAGTTGGGATACAGATTCTCAAACTCGAGCTGATGGCTGGCAACGGGCGAACCATCGCCATCGAAGATGATAAACCGCGATGACGTAGTGCCTTGGTCAATGCTACCAACGAACCATTTCCGTTCCCTCTCTTCGTCAGTCACGAAAAGATCGGCAGGTAATTTCTCCGCTTGAGGAGTTGTACGCTCAGACGCAGTTGCTGTGGCCAGCTCAGATGCAGCCTCGTCCAGCTCGTCGATGCGAAGTCGTCTCGGCTTCCGCTGGTACACGGCGGGATTGGTGGGGAATTCGACGTTGCTGTTGTTTTCTGCCATCTTGGCAACTGATACCGGAAGAATATGGGTGTTTGACGGGTAATGAAAGAGAAGTAGACAACGATGGCCTTAAAAATGGTGAAAAAAAAAACGGAGAAGAAAAGACCCCGGGGCCGCGGAGGTATATCGGACGGGAACGCACAGGCGCGGTCAATTGCAGCGACCGTTACTTCCGTTTAGTGGCGGCACGTGAGTGAAGAGGAGCGGCGTCGCTGGTTGTAAGTGACGTCGTCGTTTTGCTGATGAAAGAACAAAGATTCGCTGTCCTTGTGATTTGTACTGCTAGTATTGAATACGTCACTCGCAGCCAGCCCGTTCTAGTTCTGGGGTCGCGCAAACGCAGAAGTCCGGCAGAGCGAAGTAAAAAAAAATAGCAAATGCTCGTGCAAGCGGACAAAGGCTGGTTGCAAAACTGGCACGCTGGAGGAATGGGTCAAGTGGGCAAAGCCGAGATGTATGGCGAGATCGAGTTAACTGTCTCAGAGATTGGAAGGGGACAAGAAGGGATGGGAGGAGAAATTTGGAGAACAAACAGGGCAGGATGTCGTAAAAGAGGACCGGGAGATGAGGGGAGAGATTTGACAGCTGTTCTGGGGAAGGAAGGAAGGACAAAAAAGGACGCAATCGTCTTCGTCCCAAGGAACCTTCATCGCGCCTCGTGGTTCGTCCCTTCCTGTTTTTCTCTTTATTTGCTCTTTCCGTTTGATCAACTTACACGCTGTTGCGGACGTAATTCCATCGTAAACTAGAAATGGCCGAATAGCGATGCCCCGAGCACTGGGTCGTTCTTGCCCGCGCTTTCCTTTCTTCCTTTTTTTTTTTTGGAGAAATTTTGGAGACTCCTACTTTTCTTGGTGGTGTTTGAACCTGACAATGTGGCAAGAGCAAACCAGATCCATGAAATCCCCACAGCAGTCGCCTACCAGAGTCCACTCCAAGCCCGCTGGATGGCAGAATGATTGGAGGAAGATCTGGAAACGATCCACCTTTGCCTGGGCTCTTTGCGAGACTCGGGCTCAAGATACCGATTCACCGAGATCCTCCTTCCGGCACCTCGGGAGTGGTGCAACTATGACACGATGGCAGTATTTGATGTGGATGTGTGGAAATTTATACCGTATCTATTATTACCTATTTTTTGGTAATTTTTGTGGCTTCGTGAAATATAAACTTAATTTCGTGAGTAGAGTCAAGGTGCGAGTGCATTTGCGTCGCTGTTATTGACAAATCTGGGTATAAGAACATGGGGATACGTGGGCACGATTATGCATTTCGATCTTGCTCTGCTATCAATCCAGAACCGTGTGGCTAACAGGATTCGAAGAACGGTAAAGCGCAATAAGCGCAATATCTCCATCTTTGTGAATAGACTTGTTAGTCCTATTTTCATTTGATCACATGTGTCGTGACCTGAACTTTGCACAACCGAACGGGAAGGGACGGGCGACCGCAAAACAGAAGGCGCGACGGCGTATGTCGTACAGAGTTGTGTTGATAACCCCTCCACGTCTTTGGGCGTTGCAAGCTTCCCCTTGTTTAATGCGTTTTCGCTCCAAACACAAAAGCCATGATTCTATCAATAGGACGATGACACATCTGGATCTTTCACGGACAGGTGGTAAGTGTACTGACTCTTCTGATTCAAAGTCCATACTAATGTTGCCGTTGCCATGGTAGGACTTGTGCCGGCCATGATTCAAGGATATCCAATGTGTCTGGTCGTGGCCATTAGGACCCAAGAACCGAGTCCAGGGCTCACTTGATATACATCCCCACAGGCCAACTTGCTTTGAGGAATGCATTATGGCATCCGTCATGTTCAAATGCCCATTGGCATTCGCCGCATCTGGCGTTGGGGATATGAGTCTCGACAGGGTTATCTGTACCTAAGCATTCGAAATGCAATCTTCTGCCATAACGGAAATATATCTCGTGCGGTAGTAGTGCTGGCCCGGATAGACGATAACAACATACTGAGTCAAGTCTCACTTCGCGTAGGACCACTCGTTTTAGAGTATCTCTACAGCGTGTGTCTATGACAACCTTCAAGATTTCATTGTCTTGTCTTTATTGACCCCCAAGCTAATCTGTTTCTTCGCCCAAGCAACTCTATAGACAAATGATGTAGTCGAACCCTTCAGCACAGAGGACTCCAGAGAAGAAGCCTTACCCATCCGCTATAATCCACGTGGTTGTGTTGCTGCTGCCACTGTTGCTGAAATGCCGCCACCCGACAATTAACGAATTCAATAACACGCGGAACTGTTTACCATCTCAGCTGGTTTGGTAGCGGACAACTCTACTCTGTCCTGTCCATCTTTTCGAAAATTTTAGACGAAATCAATTGTCCATCCGCAACAGAAACGGCGGTTGGAACACGACTAGAACGATGTCTAGCGTGGCCATTTCTTGCAAATAATGTTTGCAAAATCTCGCCTGAAAATGCTGATCGTTGCTGGATACTTTCGTATTTTGCAACCCATCGTTGTTTTGGGCGGTATGCCTGAAGATCGGTCCCCAATGTGCCTAGTCTGGTCCGGCCCCAACTTGAAAACAGTGCCTGAGAGTGCGCCCCTGGCGCTCGCTGGATCCGTTGAGTCCACTTTCATGGCCCGCGACTCTGCCATGACATCACTAACAAAGAACGGGTCCAACAATGCGCCGTGGAACTGCCAGGCACAAGCCAAAAGTCCTACACTGCAGAGCTACAACTTCGAGCAAAGGGGGAAACTCAAGGCAAGACCAAGCCAGCAAACCGAGGGCAAAAAGGAGACAACACGGAAACAATATTGGATAAAGGAACGAAACGAAAGACAAGACGGAGAAAACAACACTCGAGAAACCTGATCTAGTTGCGTAGCCATCGAAATCGAAGACTCTCGGACGCGACTGGCAACAACCGAGGCACTGTTACGAGAATCGCGATGTCTTCTCCGCATCGCCTGTTGCAACAGCCCATTTCCCAAAACATTTCTTTGACATTGGCGGTTCGTTGGCATTGCGCGTAGGTTTCTTTGCCTCTTATATCTTCGTCTCGTTACCGCGACTATGGTCGTCAATACGCTGTCCGTCTCCATGGCGGTAACGCCCGCGGTTGTTGCAACCTTTTTCTCACATGTAAGCTGAACCGTTTGCGGACCCTTCTAGCGGCAGGTCTCCCCTTTCGTTTTGGCCACTGACATCTCTCGTAGTACCTCAACCGCACTCCCCGGCGTCAGCGACCAACGGCTCACCTTCCTTACGACCAAGGTCTGAACCTTGTGCGCACGTTCCTCCTCTATGCCTCTCACCACACTGTCGAAGAGGTGCAGGCTTTTATGGCCCAGTGGGTGCCTGCCCCGTCCTGGATTCGCCTTGAGATTGTCACCATCTCCGACGAGCGCCTTGCCCAAGCGGCCACGGTACTCCAGACACAACTTGGCCCCGATGGCCTTCGTCTTGTTGGCGGCAAGAAATGGTGGCAATGGCGCAAACCAAAGAGTCCGTTGCAGGCCGAATGGATCGAGATGAAGTCTGATTACACCGAGCGCAAGACGAATGACGGAGGCAAACCTGCCCGACGTGTTATGTTCTACGTTCACGGCGGCGCCTACTATCTGGGCAGCGTTCACGAGCACCGCTATCAATTGCAACGCCATGCCCGGAAGCTCAAGGCCCGTGTGTTTGCGCCACGGTACCGTCTCGCACCACAGTTTCCTTTCCCTTGCGGCTTACACGACTGCCTGGCCGCTTACTTGCACCTGCTCAGCCTGCAGGGTAATGATGCTAATACCATCATACTGGCTGGCGATTCCGCTGGTGGCGGCATGATTTTGTCGCTTCTCGTCATTTTGCGTGATCGTGGGATTCCCCTTCCTGCCGGCGCAATCCTGATCAGCCCCTGGGTTGACCTGACGCACTCATTCCCCAGCTTGACCGTCGACGCGCCATTCGACTACATCCCACCTTACGGCTTCCACCAGCGACCGTCCAAATCCTGGCCTCCTCCGAGCGCCACTGTTCTCGAGGAAGTGGACAAGATGAACCAAAGGGCCCGAGCGGAGTTTCATGCGACGAAAGGGAAAAATAGTAATGGGAGCGGTGTTTCTGCGAGCCCATCACCGCCTCTGACGGAAGCTGAAGAAGCCGCTGAGAACGAGGCAAAGCTAAACATGTTTGCGGCCAACAACTTGAAACTGGTAGCGAACGACGGGACCGAACAAATTCTGCTCAACGAGCAGATCCACATGTACACGACCAACAACATGCTCAATCACCCGCTTGTCAGCCCGGCCCTGCAGCCCACGCTTGGTGGACTGCCTCCGCTGTTGATAATCTCCGGCGGCGGTGAGATTTTGCGAGACGAGCAGATGTATGTTGCCCACAAGTGCGCCGACCCGGCCAAGTACGCGGGCTCCGAGGACAGCCTTGACGACGAAGCCAAGGCCCAGATCGCGCGCTACCCGCCCACGGATGTCCAGCTCCAAGTCTGGGACGACTTGTGCCATGTGGCAACGACGTTGAGCTTCACACGCCCGGCCAAGTTCATGTTCCGGTCGATTGCGCAGTTTGGCACCTGGGTCCTGGCACGCGCACAAAAGACGGAGATGGCCATCTTAGATGACGATGAAATTTCTGTTATCTCGGCCTCGAGCTCGGATTTGGACGCGCCTCCCGATGGTGCTTCACCTGGACCTGCCCACACCGACACGACTGCCTCAGGGGGTGCTGCCCATGCTCCGGCCACGAACGACCATGCACAAGCAAGTACTAAGAAGGAGGAGAACGATGGGCCCGGTCCTTGCGAGCATATTGGAAAGGCAGGTGACTCGCTCCCGCCTTTCAAACACCACATGATTCGCCAGCGGGTCACCCGCCACGGCGACGTCTATCCGCTCGCGCCCCCGAATGAGCTGCCCGGCACGAAAATGGTACTCGAGTTCCCCGCATACGTTGGTGTGCCCAAAGAAGGCCCCGTTCGAAAGTGGACGGCTGCGAAGAAGCAATGGGACAGCCGTTACTCTCACGACCGGAGCAAAGTGCTTAAGAAGCGCCTCCGCGATGCTGCCGTGGGCTTTGAGTCGTTTGGCCCTGGTGAGCACCCGCCGCCGAGCGCCTTGGCCGGCCGCGTCAAGATTGGAGAGGACCTGACCGAGCACGGCCCTCGCAAACAAAGTCACGGTTTGGCGCTGTGGTCTCTGTGGGGTTCCAAGCACGACGAGTCGACTGTTGGTCGCGAGCAGGACGTCCACGAGCAAGATGCCCACGGAGCCCCGAAGGAGGTGGTACCGGACCCGGCCGCGGCCGATGACTCGCTCCGCGACCGTGATCAGTCGGCTGTGCCAGTGGAAAAAGACGCTGCAGCTCGTGCAGATGACCGCAGAAGGTCGCGCCGGCGATATGTGCGGAACGAGAACCAAGCCGACGGGCAGGATGAGCCGATACCAGCACCGACTGCAATTCCAGTTCTCCTACCAGAGGAATCGACACTGGCGAATGGCGATAGCATTACCAATGGCACGCCCGGTGATGCCATCGCCACGGAAAAGCCCGGCCAAGGTAAACTGTTGACACCCTACGATGCGGCCAGAGCTGCCGGCGACGCCAACAATGTGGGCTCGACGGGCAAGCGGCCGTTCCTGGGCGGCATCGCGCTGCCGTTCTCGCTAAACACAGATGCCGAGACAGCAAGCATGGTGACGCTGCAGTCGACAGCTGGCGTGCCGGGCTTGCAGGAGACTTCGGCAAAATCGTCGCCTGCAGCGCCCATGACGCCCGCGCATTGACAACAAGAGAACTGCGCAGAAACACGATTTGCATATGTAAGTACTGATCCGAAACGCAGACGAGCACACCATAGCCATGTAGTTAATATATAAAGTGCTCTCGTCGCGTAGTGTACACCAAACTGTATCAAGTTGTCAGTCTTTCCATTTCGTATATATGTGCTCTTTTTATTTGTCTGCAACAACCGCGCAGGATAGCACAAAAGTATACACTGCCGGGATGCCATTTATTGTCCGAGGTGAAATTTGGTAAATTTAATCGTATCTTTACAGGCAACCTAATGTCCGGCTATTGCCAACCGATATGCTCTTTTCGTACAGTTTTCATGTTTCCCCTTTCGTCTTTTGTACAGATTCCTTGTCCCCTGTATCTGGAGGTATTCCGCCATCCGGGCCATGCAATATAAAAAAAGTACAGGTAGTAAGTAAATCAAACGCTCTTCTTTATCGACTTTCATTTGCCCCGTTCCCTTTTATTTCAAATGCACATCCCCTCAGTCCAGACCGTTCTCAGCCTTCCACCGGGCCAAATACAGCGATGGACTCCGCGGGCCCTTGAGCGGGCCTTCGCTCTGGGAATACACGCCAAACGTCGGGCGCACGCGTTTTGTGACAAAGGGAGTGAGCTACAGATGTTAGCGATGGTGGTTTTTCTTAAAAAAAAAAAAATTGTAAACAATCACAAGGGGGTAGGGGACGGATGGCATCATACGGTAAAGTCCACCAGACTCGGCACGACGTAGGTGCGCACTTTCTCATACTCAATCACGTAGCCACCCTTCTTGGTATGCCGACCCATGGAGCCAGTGCGCGTGCCCTTGTAGAAGCCCTTGTTGACGTCCTTGACAGTAAGCCGCAGTTTGCGGTACGGCCGCAGAAGAATGTCGGTGGCGCGCATTGTGTTTGAGAGTGAGAGGGCGAGGGTAAGGGAAGGTTGATAGGACGAAGAGCTCGAGTCTTGGTTCGATGTCGACGATGTGGGTCGTGGGCCGATTGTTGTCGCTGCTCTGGCTCAGTGAAGAGAGAATAATGGGGTATTGCCAGAGACTACTCGTTCGGGAGGTGTGCCTGCAAAAGTGTTGTTGCTGGCTTCCCATCAATCGGATCGCTGGTTGTCGCTTGAGGTGGTTCCTTGGTATCGGGAAGCGATTTTGATGCTTCAAATTTCAATAGGATAGTCCGAGGACTCTCACCTTGACGGACTCGGCCAGGCCATGGGACCCACACCGACTAGACCTTTCACCGCCTTTTGTACCAAGTTTACCGTTGGGATGAAAAGGCGGCAGAAAACCCCACTAAAAAAAAGTTTCGAATTGCATGCCAAAATGCTGGCTGGAAAATTTGTATGGGCAAACTAGCAGCTGCCATCGAGAAGTCAACTCACCCCGACTTAAAAAACGACAGACACAAACAGTCCTTTTGTTGAGGGTATCCCTTGCGAATATACTCGGCGAACACTTTATCGAAAATTCCACGCGACTGTTCCCAACAAACACAAACATACGAGCGATGCCTGGTCGCCAGGCCCACGGGCGGCCCCTGTTGGCGGACCCGAACAAGAAGCGGAAGAGCGGCAAGAAGACTGGAGGTAATGGCGGTGCCGGTGGCCGTTCAGGTGGAGGCCCGTCTAGCACGCGCAGCAGCGGCGGCGCCCCCCGGACACGGCAGGGTGGCCGTGTAGATGTCATGGCGCTGGCCGAGCAACAGATCGGCGAGTCCCGTACCAAGGGTGTCCGTGTGCGCGACCTAGAGATTGACCGCGACCAGACCAAGCGCCGGCGCGATGACGACGGAGACGGCGACGACGACGACGACGATGAAGAGGGCGGTGGCGGTGCAGCCAAGCGACGCCGGCCCAACAACAGTCGCAACGACGACGGAGACGGCGGCGCCGAATCGGACGGCTCGTCCAACGACATCCACAGCGACAGTTCCGGCAATGAGTGGCGCGAGGGCGTCGGCAGTGACGACGACGATTCGGAGATTAACAGCGACGAGGCGTTTGGCGATAGCGACGACGACGAGATCTTTGATGCGTTTGCTTTCCGTGGTAGTTCGTCGAAACAGAGCAAGAACAAAAAGTCAAAGTCAAAACAGAACGCTGACGAATTTGGCGGTTTCGACGAGGATGATGAAGAATATGACGAGGACGTTGGTGACGATGGTGCCGACCTGGGCGACGAGGCCATTGACCTGGCTGCGGCGCTGGATATTGTGTCGTCGGACGAGGAGGACGAGGCAGCAGCGTCCTCCTCCAAGAAGGACAAGGCACGGAAAAAGAAGAGACAACAGGCCGATGACAGCGACATATCTGCATCTGACGACACGTCCGACGTGTCGGACCTGTCTGGTTCTGGCTCGGACGATGATGATGTTAGTGGTAGTGACGAGCTGTCGTTAATAGAGTCGTCTGAGTACGATAGCGACGACGAGGACGACGAGGACGGTGAGGACGAGGATGCCAGTCTCGGAAAGTCGGACGCCCTTCAGAGCATCGCCTCTGTCTATGCCGCGGGCCAAAACGGCGACAGTGACGAAGACGACAGTGACGCCGATGACGCAGCCCGCGCCGCAAACCCCTACCAGTTCAACGCCCAGCTCGGCAGCAAAGACCGCAGCCTGAAAAAGTCCATCAAGGCCGCCTTCGGTGCATCTTCAGACAAGAAGCTCGAGGTTCCTCTGCTGCCCATGCAGCAGGACCGCCAGCTGCGCATCGCCGCCGCCGACAAGGCCAACGAAACGCTCGACCGCTGGACCGAGACCGTCAAGCAGAACCGCCGTGCCGAGCACTTGACCTTTGAAGTGGCCGGCGCGCTCGCTACCTCGGGCCTCGATACCGCCACACTGCTTCCCATCAACCAAAAGTCCGCCCAAACCGACCTCGAAAAGACGATCCTGTCCATAATGGAGGACAGCGGCCTCGGTCCGCAAGCACAGGCCGAAGAGCGCGCCCAACAAAAGCAGTTGGAGCGCCAGAAGGCCGATGAGGAGGCCAGCATGCTGTCGCCGGACGCCCTCAAGGCCATTATCGGCCAAAAGCGCCGCGCCCGCGAGCTGCAGTCGCGGGAGCAGGCGCGCGCCAAGCGCATCAAGAAGATCAAAAGTAAAGCCTACCGCCGCGTGCACCGTCGCGAGCGGCAACGGGCTGAAGAGGCGCTGGACGCTTCGGATGCAGAACACGACGAGGATGGCGAAGACCACGATTCGGAGGCGGAGCGTGATGCGGCGCACCGCCGGCGGGCGCTGGAGCGCATGGGCGCACGGCACCGCGACAGCCGCTGGGCGAAGAGGGCCAAGAACACGAACCGTGCCGCGTGGGACGACGAGTTCCGCGCGGGTCTAGTGGACATGGCGCGGCAGGATGAGGAATTGCGGCGGCGCGTGGACGGTGCTGGTGTCGGTGGTGGCCGCGTTGGCAAGGCTGGCAACGAAGACGAAGAGAGCGATAGCGACAGCTTTGACGAGGAAAGCGACGAGGAGGCATTCAAACTGCGGACCAAGCAGAAGCTAGCAGCGGCGGGCGGTATGGACGACGAGGCGGAGCCCAAGGGGTTGATGGGCATTGCCTTTATGAAGAAGGCAGAGCTGGCACGCAAAAAGGCCAACGACGAGGCCGTGGCTGAGATCATGCGTGATCTGGACCGCGGCGACGACAGCGACGAGAACATGATTGACTTTGATGTTGACGGTGACGATGGTGACAACGATGCGGCCGACAAGGCTGTCGGTCGTCGCAGCTACGGCCCTGTTGCGGGCCAAAATAACCGCGTTGCCACCGCCGACACTGGTACCAACCGCCAGGAGCGCCGGAAACAAGCCGCTGCTGACCGTGAGGCCGCTACTACCGCTTCCGCCGCTGCCGCCGACGTTTCGAACACATTCCCTGCCCGGACGGTTTCGGCACCGGGTGATGCCGGCTCGTGGACTGTGGTGGCCAAGGCCAGCAGTAACAAGGACAAGAAGTCGAAGAAGACGGAAGCAGACGCGGATACCACGCCCGGTCTGACGTCGGACGGCCGTCTCGTCATGTCCGCGGTTGTTGATGACGTACTGGCGCAGAACACGGTCGCCGAGAACCGGTCCACCGCCAAGGAGGCTGTTGCGGCCAAGAAGGCCTCCCAAAAAGCTGCTGCCGCTGCCCCCCGTGCGAGCCAAGCTAACGGCGGCGTCGACGAGTCCGAGACGTCCTCGTCGGGCTCCGACAGCGATGCCGCGGATGACATCCGTGGTGCAGCCAACCGCAGCAAGTACTTCAAATTCCGGGCCGAGAACGAGCAGCTGCTGCGCAAGGCGCTGGGCGAAGACGGCGCGGCGGCCGAGTTTGCTGCCGAAAAGGTGCGGCAGGCGGCCGAGGAGGCGGCAGCGTGGGAAGAGGAGCAGGCGCGGGTGGGCGGCAAGAAGAACAAGAACAGCGCGCTCATGCCCGGATGGGGCTCGTGGATCGGTGACGGCGTGAGCAAGCGGACCGTCAAGCGGGACCAGCGTGCGGCCGCGAGCAAGGACGGCAAGAATGGTAAGAACGGCAAGAACAAGGCCGAGATGGTGGTGCGCCGGGACGCCAAGATGGACAAGGTGATCATCAACGAACGGCGGGTGCACAAGAACGAAAAGTACCTGGCATCGCAGCTGCCGCACGAATTTGAAACGCGCAGCCAGTACGAACGGTCGCTGCGTCTGCCAGTGGGCCCCGAGTGGTCGACAACGTTTGCGTTCCAGGACGCGACGAAGCCGCGGGTGCTTCAGAAGCAAGGTGTGGTGCTGCCGATGGCTAAACCGCAGCTGTAGGGTAGGGAAACCATTTTGGTGTACACATGCCAGAGAAGAGTGGCGTATGTAGTACAGCTTCGTATTCAAAACGTATAGCATTTAGCATTTGGAATAGTCAAAAGGAACATAATGGATATCAAAACGTTTTGTTACAGGTTGAAACCAGAGTCAAAAGTCCCAAAAAACCAGCGTATAAGAGTTCAAAAACAAATACCCAAAGTCCAACATGAAGTACCAAAAGAAAAATGGAAAATAACCAAAGTGACCAAAACCTATGCGTACATATGAAAAAAGCGTATCTTGACGAGGTAAATAAATGAAAAAAAGGGAGAAAATTATTGTCAGATCGTATTCCCCCCCAATCTTGTAATGCGTGTACTGTCGAGTACGCGTATACAAGTTCTTTTGTACTTTGTGTATTCAATCGTGTTTCCCCCCCTTTCTGTTTCGTTCCGTGGACTTCCCCTTACGTGATGATTCACGCACCGGGTGCGAAGCTGGAAAAAACGCTGTAAACGCCAGACATGGCCTTGTCGAGGGCATCGCCAGGGCTGACGTAGAACGCCAGTGCAATGATAATGTACATGCCCATAAGCATAGCACCCTCGAGGTAGTTGGATTTGCCGTCCTGGACCGTGTAGGCAACAACGAGCACGCTGAGGGCGAAAACGACCGTCTCGAATGTCCCGAAGCGCAGCGACATAGGCTGGTCGAGAACCAGCCAGCCAACAATGACGAGGAAGGGCGTGACAAGGAGGGCAATCTGGATGCTAGACCCGAGTGCAACTCCCAGAGCCAGATCCATCTTGTTGCGGGTAGCGACAACACAAGCGGTAACGTGCTCGGCGGCGTTTCCGACGATGGGCAGCAGAATCAAACCGATGAAGCTCTTGGAGATCTTGCCAGATGCGACAATCTCATCGATACTGTCGACCAGGTACTCGGCACAGATGGACACGAGCACGGTGACAACAATGAGCACGCCGGCAGCGGACCAGGGGCTCATGTGAGGCTCCTCCTCCTCCTCACCAGCCGGGGTATCATCTTCGTCGTCACTAACATCGTCGCGGCGGAGACCGTTGACACTAGCGGAAGGGGTGGTTTCAGGGTCGAAGAGGGTGGAGTGGGTGCGCAGCTGGAAAAAGAGGAAGAGCACATAGAGGCACAGGAGGATGACAGCGGTGCCGCGCGACAGGACCAGGATGGAGGCGTCCTTGGCCGCCTTGTCGGCAGAGTCGTCAATGGCGCTGTAAAGCTGGACGGAGAGTTAGTATACTGGAATGTCGAGCCGACCTTGATCAATCGGAGAGTTAGGGGAAAAGTACTAGCTTACCGTCGCCGGAATTATCAGAGACGCCATGGACAGTGCCATCAGCGAGCAACTGGTCTGAGCGGTTACCGTGGCAAAGCTCTGCTCCATAGGCCGGTTGTCACGGTCGCGCATGTTCCAGATACCGCCAAGCAGGAAACACATGCCCAAGACGAGCAGCAAGTTGGAAAGAATGGAGCCCAGCATGGACGCCTGAACGACCTCGATCTGGCCCTGACGCAGTGCAACAATGCTGACAATCAGCTCGACGGCATTGCCAAAGGTAGCGTTGAGCAGGCCGCCCAAGGACTCGCCAAGACGGACAGAGATTTCCTCAGTAGCAAAGGAGAGGACGGCAGCGAGCGGGATGATGGCGAAGAAGTTCAAGGTAAAGACAGTGACGGCGCTCCAGCCGAGAGCACCAGCGACAATGCCGATGGGGACGAAGAAAAGCAGGATGTTGACGGGGCTCGAGTAGAGCGTGGCCTTGGTGATGTTGAGGACGTGGGCAAGGTAGCGGACAAAGACGTTGGAGCTGTCGTAGCCCGGGGTGTGGTATTTGTCGAAGAGCAGGCGGCGGGCAAAGCTGTGTTCTTCACCGGAAGAGTGGACGTGTGGGACGTATGAACCAGACGTGCTGCGGCGCGAGTTGGCGCCGGCGCCGACCAGCAGGGGCGCAGCTTCGTTACCGGCGCCACCACGAAGGATGCCGTCCACGCCGTTGCCGGTGCCATCATTGTCGGTGGATCCATAAAGGCCACTAACGGCCCTTTGGATGCCGCGGCGGAAAGCTACAGATGCTTCATTGTTGACATTCTTGTTAGCATCGGCACCGTTGCCGTTGGGGTCATCATGTGGTTGCGGCATGGTAGGCGAGATGTGCGGGTGGAGTGGGTATTAATGGTGAAAATATAGACACAGCAGTGACGTTATTGCGAGAACGTGGATGATGCAGAACTCGTCTTGTAGTTTTGCAACAATAAAAGCACGAGTGACATCTCAACCCATGTCTAGGTGATATCGAGGTAGGAGAGATGAAGGACTGGGATAAGAGAGACGAGTAATTATAAACAAAGAGACATGCCGGACAAAATTGAAAGAAATAAGCCGACGGCTCCTGCGAGGAGATGAGGAAAGGGAGAAGTGAGGTATGATGTTTCTTTATTAAAGACGGGAGAGGGAGAGCAAGCTGGGGGGATATAGTGTGATACAAGTGACAGGAGTGTGAAGGAGTGAGCGCCAAAGACATTTGGGACAAGACATAGTGGCGTTCCTAGGGTGGTGCTAGGGTGGCTTTGGGGGTGGGTTGGCGGTTGTCGTAACCGAAACTTACACATTGTGATTTGGGGACGACAAAAAGTCGACAGAAAACCCACGCAAAAACTGGGGAGTGAAGGGGAAAAATTGCACAAGTGACAGAAAAATGTCAAATGGCAAAGTAGGACCGGCCAGTTCGGAGAGGCGCAGTTTACAGAATGGATGGCGACGGAGACGAGTTAGATTTTTTTGTTATCCGTTCCGGTTGTCTTCCCCCAGTTTAGCACTGTTTAATCGAAAGGGATTCTGGAATATTGGTAATATCGGATTTGACAGAAAGTGAAATCGGGCGAGCACAAAATTGTCCTTTTGCGTTTTCACACGTGCTGCATCTGGACAATACTCGGTATACCGAGTTGCAAATACTGGACTGGACAAAAGACTCTCAGCAGCTGTCAGTAACGAAGACACTCCAATAAGCTACCACGGATGAAGTTACTTCTTCACGATTTCCGCGGAACTGGCGGGAGACTGATGACACAAAAAAAAGGACATAGGCACGGGGTATAACTCGAGGTAACGGATTTGATACAGGGGTTCAAGTGGGCAGGACGTAGGGAGGGAATCAAGCGGTGTCGGGCTCCTAGTATGCAAAGTAGAAAGAACGGCGGGAAGAACAAAATTATGGGGCAATATCAGACCGTGCAGCCATCGTGGTTGCCAGATAAGAGATGAAGATGTTCTTAACGTGCAGAAGGAGAGCCATCGTGATCAAGGGTTGCATCGGGTATAGACAGGAACGTGAGAGAGGAGACGGGGCAACGGGAGGTGCCACGACGTAGGCACAACCGGGGGATGGACCCGTAGGGTGTCCCACGGTGTTTCGTCGTTGGAACGACATTTGTGGAATCAGTGAAACCAAATGCACGTCGAGGTCAGAAACGAAAAGGTGAGGCAAGGCTGGAGCAACACGGCAGGCGCCGAGCGAGGCACTGCTCTTGAGCATATTGGGCAGCATGTCTTGGCAGGCCAGGGCAAAGGAAATAGTGAAAAAGGCGACGGGGTGGTCTATCCAAAGGAGTATGATAAATGCAGATGAGCATGATACTGGCACTCGTAGCGACAAAATGCAGATTGCGATCACAGGGCAGCGACCGTGCATCGGCATTGTACGACTTGCGACGCCCGACGCCCGACGCGCAATCAACATGGAACGGGGAATGATGGGCAACCGTAGAGGAACAACTTTGCAACAGAGATAGACCTACCAGAAGCAAGGCGCTGTTGAATTGGTGTGTGGTGCCCGGATGCACGACAAGATGCAGATGCAAGTCTTGAGGCGTATATTGTGGGATGTGCGGTTCGTTTCAACAGGCCCCAATACAATATTGATTGACGACGTGCGAGAGATGGACCTTAACTGAGCTGAATAGAGCCGAATGGAGACAATCGTGGAAGCTCAACAGCAACCAAAAGAACGCAATAGGCGCAACGAAACTGTCGATAGTTTGAGTTGTTGTGGTATCTCACGTTCGTAAGAGCGTGTGGACCCTATTGAGTGATAAATTCGGACGACAAGCAGGACGGACGGTGGCCGAATGGAAAAGAAGCTTTTGCCGAGACAGGCTGTATGGGCCTGGTGCTGCAGGCGTAAGATTTAATTGTATCGGAGTAGTTGTTGGTGTTGTGGTATTGCTCTGGTAGCATCGAGAAAAGAGAATGTGAAAGTTGAAAGAGGGGGGAGCTTGCAAAGCTGCGAAGCTTGGTGGTGGAAAGGTAGCACAAAGGAGCCAAGCTCCAAGGGAGCACTAGCTTGGAAGGAGCGAGCATGCGGAAACACGCTCAAACAGGGAAATAATGGGGCGAAAAAGAGGCAGCCTATGCAAGCGGATCTGCCAAGCTTTAGTCCAACAACACCGAAGACATCAAATAAGTGCAAGAGCGCCAGAGCGCAAAGTGGGGTTGCAGTCAGAAGGTGCCGAAGAGATTGACAACACGCCGCTGAGAGCAGCAGCTTTGGCGTGCTAATACGTCGTGCGAAGATATTTTGGAAAGAGCTACGTAAGAGGTAAGGTCAGTTCCTGCCAACCGCTGATGGGCACGAGGAAAGAACGACAAAAATGGTTGAGTGCAGAAAATGGGAAAGAGCGACCGACTCGTGTGCGGAGTCGTGTTGCCAAGCGTGGCTGTGAAGCACACGCCGGGAAGGAAAAACGTAGAGGGAGAAGCTGTCCGGCTGTCGACGAACGAACGACACATTATCGTAGCTGATCCGATACATAGAGACCTGCAGCTCGGCCGCCAAGGGCGCGAGCAGTGGACGCCTCTGCATTTGCCCGCTTTTGGGCATGTTCCAGATGTCTGGGCATTGTACTCCGTACGTCACGAAAAGAGGTCGGTGAACTGGAATTTTTTTTATGACATTGAATCCCAGTGAGAGAAAAAGAAACACGACACCTCGACACATCCGTCCATTCCACACCCACCCTGCCCGTAGCTGCGTGGTTTGTATATGGCGCGGATAGTCGGCACCATCCAACGAAGTTCCCAACAGTGGCCATGCTGACCATTTTATTTTGTGCCGTTCTGTGTTGATTTCCCCTTTTTGTATGTTTGTACTACTTCATCTTCGATACATGGCTGCCCACTCAACCACCGGCCAAAACTGATACTGTTAGCTATCGCGCGACATAGAAAGCATGGGACAAGACGGACAAGACGGTTCCATCCTCCACGTGTACTCACCTGCTGCGTAGCACAGATACCACGTTCGGCTGGCACCCTGGTCCAGCATGTCGTCGGCGAAGCCTGGCTGGCTGAAGTAGTCAAAGGCGGCGTGCGGGTCGGCCGTGCCCAGGTTGGCGTACAGGACGCCGCGCCAGCCACCCTGGGCCTTGTCGGCGCGGCCGTTGGAGAAGGTGTCGTTCCACTCCTGCATGACGTAGGCCGGTGGCCGGTAGAACGGCGAACACGGCAGCAGGGGCAGCATGTGGATACCATGGATGAGCTCCGGGTCGCCGCCAAAGAACGTGGTGTGGTCGATTTTGTTTTCAAACACGATGCCGCCGACCTGATTGCCGATGAAGGGGGCCGGCATCTCGGATTGGCCCTGGGAGGAAGACGAGGAGGAGGCGGCGTAGTAGTAATATGTCTGGAGTGACCGGGCCAGCACCGACAGCATCAGGTTGCCGCGCTGCTCAATGGCGGCGTCGCCCTTGGCGTGACCCCACATCTTGATGGCGTACACAGCCATGGCGTCCTCAGAGCTGGACTCTTGGTTCTTGCCGTCCATGGACGGGAAAACGCCACTGGCCCAGCTGTGGCCGTGGTACCAGTCAAAGCTGCGGAAGACGGGGAACTGCGCGTCCTGGCGGCTCGGGTTGGCGTAGTCGCGCACGAGCAGGTCGACGTACTCGGTGTTGGCCCGGCTCTGCAGCCACGACGGGTCCAGGTGTGCCAGCACGGCGCCCGTAAAGACAAAGTAGCCATAGTGGAAGTGGTGGTCGTTGTAGTACGAGTTGCCAAAGTCGGCCATGGCGTCGCCCGTCGTGTAGGCGGCGGTGGACACGACGCCGCCCCAGGTGGCCTCGTAGACGAGCGGGTGCTTCTGGCAGTTGTCGGTAAACCGGGCAAAGGCGGCCTTGAGGCGGGCCAAGCCGTCGGCGGCTGCATCTTTGACCTCGTCGCCCAGCAGCCTGTAGGCGCACAGCACAATCAATGCAAACTTGGCCAGCGCTTTCCCCGCAAAGTAGGCCGACTCGAGGTCGCTCTGGGCGTCCATGTCCTGGCCGAGCTCCTGGCGAGCCACCTGCGCAATCGTCCGGCGCACTGCGTCGGACAACGTGCTGTGACCGGATTGTTTTGTGCGCCCGTCCCACGGCAGAAAACCCATGTTTACCGGGAGAGAGGGCTCGACCATGGTCCACGCATCTGCCAGTACCGCTCGTGCCGTTCCCTTCACCGGCGTCTCCATAGCGATGTGCGGCTGTACGGCGGACCGTGTTCGCTCGTCAAAGGACGCCAGGTGGTGCGGCAGCGCAAACATGAGCAGCGGCGAGTTGGCCAAAAATGCCCCGTCGCCCGTCACGTCGACTTTCCTAAAGGCAAAGCTGTACGTGCCAACGGCACCGCCGTTCTCGGTATGGCCCGACAGATGCACACCCACAGCAAACACACCCGCAGCATGGTCGTAGGCGGTCCAGCCTTGTTCCGGGTTGAGAACGCGTGCCACGTGCACCGACCCGTAGAAACCCCCCTTGCCCTCCAGCGTGCCATCTGCCGTCTGCCGGAACGCCAGTGGTGGTGCCTCCGGCCGCGCCCGCGCGTACACCAGCCACGTCGAGCCGTCGTTCATTTTCAGGACCCAGCGCTGCATCCCCGGCTTGAGAGGCCCGCCGTCACGGCCCTGGCCGTTGTACGGGTCCCACACGGACAGAATGGCCATACCCGTTCGCAGAATCGGCCGCGCGCCGTGGTACAGTGCCGTTATAAAGCCTTGGCCCTGCACCAGAGGGAACTGGACCGCCGGCGGCGCTGCCGGACCGCCCGGCCGCAGACTCACGAGCACAAACATGTCTGTCGCGTCGTCGAGCGTCAGCACTGTCTGGTGGTTCAGCTCGGCCGCGTCCAACACCACGCTGGGCTGTATGGGCGGGCTGTAAAAGTAAGAGGCGGGCGGGCCGCGGTGGCCGCAGGGTCCCGTGGTCGGGCCAAAGACGCGTTGGTCGGGCGTGGCATACGACACAGTCAGTCCCCAGCAGTTCGTGGGGCCGCGGCCATTGGTCCAAGACACGGAGTAGGGAAGCAGGTAGGTGGGAAGGTCCTGATTGTGCAGCATGAAGTTGGTATAGAACTTGTTGCTCTGCAGCGGGCCCTTGGACCGGCGGACGGCGTCAGAGATGCCTACTGGCTTCAGCGGGTGGTCCGGCCGGGACGGGATCGCTGCCGGCAGACTCGATGCCGATGACGCGGCCGGCACCGGCGGGAAGAGGTCCATGATAGAGGAGACAAGGGGAGAATTTCTTTGAGAGTTTGCGTGGCTGATTGGCAATTGGTTGAGACGTGACGGTGAGGTCAATGTCTAGCATGGAGTGACGTCAGTTTGGGCTGGTGACGCGACCGCCACATGGTGCGGATAGGCGGGGTCGCCAAGAACAGCCCTAGAATGTGCTATCGCCGCAGGTTTGTGAGCAGCAGATACAAGTGCGACAACAAAACTATTCGACCACATTTCTCATTATAGAGTCTTCAGCGGCGTAAGTTTCATTAATTTATATATAACTTCTTGCGAACGGTAAGAACAGGGTTGTGCCAAATCCAACATCGCTTCGAATGACATTGTGTCTCGATTCTTAAGTTAGGTCCGTCTTGAAATATGCACCGCGAACGATGCTCGAACTCGCTCTCGCGAACTGAGCCTGTAGTACTCTTCAGGGAAAGGAGGCGCCCTCTACGTCGAGCCCGCATGGATACCGTCCGAGTCTTCATTGTCCGGCATGTTCCTGTCCTTCGAGTCCTCCGTCTCCCCACCCAGGTCGTCCATGCCGTCCATGTCATCGTCCCTCCGCTTCTGCTCCTTTTCTCGCGCTTTCCTCTCCTGCTCCATCTCTTTGCGCACCTCTTCTTCGTCCCTGGCCCGTTGCGCCGCCTTGGCCGCCTTCCGGCACGCCCGCACCGTCTCCCGATCCAGCACCCACGGCCTGTAGAGCGTTGTCTGCGCGAACCTGTGGATCTTAGCCCAGAACAGCATCTCCTGCTCGGTGGAACGCAGGACAGTCAACTTGACAATAAGGGCCTGCAGGACACCGCGGTACACTTGGAGCGCGCCCTTGATCTTGACGACGGTGCCGGGTTTAATGTTAGAGGGCAGGGGAGGCGGCGCGGCAGCAGAAGGGGGCCACCTTTGCTTTTTGTACACGCACTCAATGGTGGCCCCGCTGCCGTCGTCAACGGTGTAGATCGTCAGGTAATCATTGTTGCTAATTGCGACGACGACGCCGGCGATGCGCACCCACTTGATGGGATGGTTCATATGAAAGTAGACATCTTGGCCTGGAAGGTTAGTAGAGGTGGCCGTTCAGCAAACTGGACGGGTATTCTGACTTGCCATGGAATTCAGCATATTCGTCGAGGTTCACAACATCGGCCACGCGCATGGGACACCACATGTTGAGCGTGGGCGAGAGGTGGAAGCAATACTGCGCGTAGTAGGAGATCTTTGTTGACGAAGACGTCGCTTCCACTGCAGTCTCTGCCGGCACTTGCTCGGGCCGTTCTGCCACATTGGCCGCGTCTGCCGACGCTGCCTCGGTCATGGCATAGTGGAGCGACGATTGATGTGGTAGAGGCAGAAGACGTTGTGCAGCGCAAGTCGAGGACAGGCGTACCGTCGTGTTCGACGTAAGAATGATTTAAATGGCTGGCAACGCGACAGTGGTAGCCAGCCTGCTAGCGTCGCTGCCAGCCGAAACCCCACTAACTACGTTAACAACGGCATCAATACCATTCACGTTCACAAGTTCACGCTCGCTATCACTATTTTCAAAGTAAACAAAACTCTCAAAAGAAACCCAATTGATTCGTTGCCGTTGTAAATGGAGAGCCGTAACTCAGATCGCTAATCCTACGTGCCGAAGCCTTCCAACGCCACAGAACGCCGTGAAACCGCAATGCCATGTGAAGCTGTCCTTTGTAGAACCTCCGTCTACCGCTTCGTTTTCTTTCCATTCTTGAGCCGAGCTGCAGCGGCCTGGAAGGCCTCCTCCGACGGTTCGTCGTCCTCGTCGTCCTCGTCCATCGCCTGCCGCTTCTTGCCGCCCTTGCCCTTCTTTTTCTTCTGCTCGGTCGCCCCGTACTTCGCCGCCAGGTTGTCGAGGAACGTCGCCGACCGGTCCTGTTGACGCTTTTGAATCAGCGCTGCCAGTCCAGCCTGACCGTCGTCCTTCTTCTTGCCTCCTTTGCCTTTGCCCCCAGTGGCCCCCTTTCCTCCCTTGGTCTTTGTGGGACGCGGCGATGTGCTCTCTCCCACCTCCTCACCGTCGTCGCCCCGCCTGCCCTTGCCGTTGCCGAACAGCTTGTCGTGCACGCCCAGCTCCTTGGCGTACTCCTCTGCCTCCCGGCTCTCACGCGACGCTGCTGCCTTGCGTGCCTTTTTCGAGGCCGCCGTCTCGTTGGCGTACTTGGCAAAGGATTTGACGTCGCCCGCCGCAATCGCCTCGTCAATGATGGTGCGAAACCGCACGTCGTCGGCCAGCACGTCGCTGAGCATCACCGACTCGTACACGCCGTCCATGTCGCCGCGGTGCCGCGTGTACGCCGCCAGCACGTCGTCCCGCTCCTCGTCCGAGTGCTTGTACTGGGCGGCAAACGTCTCGATGGCGCTGGGGTTGACGGCGTCGGCAAACGCGGCGCGGTAAAAGTCGGACCAGCTGAAGCCGTCCGAGTCGACGACGGACTCGGCAGTCGAGCCGGTCTCGTCGTAGCGCTTGCGGCGGGCCGGGTCGGACAGGACGGCGTACGCGAGAGCGACCTCTTGGAACTGGGTGTGGGCCGTGTCCCTTTGTTCGGGAGGGACCTTGTCTGGGTGGCATCGAAGTGCTGCTTTGCGGTAGGCAGACTTGACCTGGTCGGTCGTGGGCGCCGCGGCGCGGTCGAGTCCAAGGACAGCATAAGGGTCGATGACGGGCGGCTCGCCGGCGCCGAGGTCGTCGTCGTGGTCAGAATCGGAGTCCATTGTAGTGTCGCGAAGTTGTGTGATATATTTGTTGTGCTTGTTGTTCTTGTCGTTGTTCTTCTCTTGTAGTGAACAGAAGAAAGACACACGATTTTTGTTCCTGATTTTAGCTGACTTGAACGTGTTGCAACGGTTTAACGCGTCGCGTCAACAGCTAAATAGCTGAATAGCGCTAACGACGGTTCGCACAGCTACCCCGCTGCCACAGACCCACTAATAAATAGCTGAATGATAAACTTCATGCTGTTCGACCTCACGTCAATCGACACAACCTCGAGGACGCTGTTTTCATCCGCCATGTCCGACCCATTGAATCTCCGTGATCTCGCCTACATGCGACAGGCACTTGATCTGGCTCGCAACTCGCCCCCAAGGCCCTCCAACTTTCGCGTCGGCGCCGTCCTCGTCGACGAGGCCACCAACACCGTTCTATCGGATGGCTACACCCTCGAGCTGCCGGGCAACACCCACGCCGAGCAGTGCTGCCTGATGAAGCTGGCCGAGAAGCATGGCGTTGAGGAGGAAGGCTTGTCTCGGCTAAGCGAGGCGGCACTGCCTCGCCAGCTCGGCCTTTATACAACAATGGAGCCCTGCTCGTTCCGCATGAGCGGCAATCTGCCGTGTGTCCAGAGAGTGTTGCGGCTGGCTTCCGCGACGCCAGAGACGACGACTCCTCGACAGATCACTGTCTACTCGGGTGTTACGGAGCCTGATACGTTTGTCTCCAAAAACACAGGCCGCCAGACCCTCGAGGGTGCCGGCATCCGTTTCGTGCACGTGGCTGGCCTCGAGGACGAGATTCTCGCCGTGGCTACAGCAGGCCATGAGACGAAATCGGGAAGCAGCGAGGAGATGAAATAAAAGTAAAACAGTGGTGGCTCGTCTTCGGCTTAATATGGGCATCCGGGTACTCGAGTGGACGTACAGTATCGAAGCACAGCGGGTGGCAGGCCACTATCCGGCTAATTCGTCCTCTGCTTGGCTATGCCGCTTGTGCAGAGCTTATATTCATATGTTTCCCCTTCCCGCTTTCCACATACTTTCCCATTGTCTCCTCTTCGCATGTATGCATTCATTTATCCTCGCACAAAGTCGCTCGTTGTAAACACAACCGAGGCTGTGCTGGGATCAGTGCATCCCTGCTTGGGCGGCCATGGCTTCGAACAACAAGAATCTGTCCCGGTTCGAGTCGTGCCACGGTCTTTACTCTTCCGAAAGGGGCCCCGAGAATAATGGAACGTGAATGGCCCCATCCCACAAGTTGGAGATGAAAGACAGAACAATAGTGACCGGACGCGGGAACCGGGCACTCAGAAAGTCTCCGTCTTACGTTTTTTATATTGGACTGACTCTCTTCCTGTCCGTCAAGCTGTTGGATTAAAAAGACGACTAGTCGCCACATCTCTGGACGACCTGTTCATATTCGACGTTCGTTCTCCTCTCTTTTACTTTATCGCCGTCCTACATATACACAACCTCCCTCAGAATGCATGTTTCTGCCATTTTGGCGGCTCTGGCCGCGACCGGCCCGACTGGCCTCACAAACACGTTGGACAAAGAGCCATTGCAGCATCTCACCGTCCCCGAGCCGCTCGCAAAACTCGGCATCCAGCGCGCCCGTACCGCCAGCGGACCCTTTTCTGTCCCCGGCATGGTCGCCAACGACACCAGCGACGACAACGGCATGGCGACCTTCCAGAGACCTGCGGTCATGCCCTGCTTCGACTGCTACATCACCGGCTTCTCCTTTGACGTGCGCTACGGTGACGGGCCCAACGGGTCCGCCGGTGCCATTGCCAACGTTGACACGGGCATTTACCTGCACCACGGCGTTCTCGTCAATCTCAACCGCTCTGACACCACCTGCGACAAGCTCGGCGGGAGTAGTCTTCAGCGCATGTTTGGCGCCGGCAACGAGCGCGGCTACATCGACCTGACGTCCAACGGCACGCGCCGCGCTGGCTACTACGTTGCGCCCGACGAGACCGTGCTGTTAATCGCCGAAATTATGAGCATGCAAGCTGGCGCAGTGCGGGACGTCTACGTGACGACGACCTGGGACTATGTGCAGGCGCCCTCGTCGTCGAATGCGACGAAGACGGGAGCTGCTGCTGCTGCTGCTGAACGCTGGGCACCGGCCGTCCCCGTGTGGCTCGACATTGACGGCGCCTGCGGGACCTACGTGAACGGCTCCGAGGTGGCCGTGCCGCCGGGCGACGCCGTGTTCTCCTACTCGTCGCCCCAGCCGTGGCATCCCCAGTCGAGCACGGGCGGTGCCGCCAAGAACTACAGTGTCCTCGTGTCCGCGAGCCACCTACACGACGGCGCCCTGCAGCTCGACATTGCCAAGAACGGTGCCACTGTCTGCGAGGGTGTGGCCACCTACGGCGGGACGCCCGAATACATCAGTCAGGTGCCGGGCCCGGACATGCCGGGCATGCCGGGCATGAGCATGGGTCCGGTGCCGTTGACACACATCTCGGCCATCCACAAGTGCTATGACGTGGGTAAGACAAGCAGCAGTGACGCGTGGTCCATCACGGCGCACTACAACTTCACGGCCCATCCCGGTTTGGAGACAACCAATGGTCTGGCGAAGCCCATCATGGGTATTGCCCTGTTGTTCCTCGTGGAGGAGTAGACCACGTTCTCTGTAGCGACTCAAGGTTAAGGCGTGGGGCAATGAGATTGGACGAGAGTTTAGTATTCTCTATCTTTAGTGTAAACTCTTGAATGTATGATACAATGAACTTCAATGTAAGGAAAGAAAAAGAAAGAAAAAGAAATCAAAAGTAAATCAACGCAAAGTATAAATCAATCCGCTTTGTATGCCGCTTATGAGGATAGTTTTGCCGTAGATGTTGCCCAAGTTCCCAAAAAAACCGTTCCATGCCATGTCGTCAGTCGTTTCGTTTTTGCTTTCCTCCACCAAAGGCACATCTATTGTACTATACAGGATGCCATCGTTGCCCTGCGGACAAGCAAATCATGCTGCTTGACCCCTCGTGTGTTTCTCTCTAGAACACACTGTTCGTGTTTCCTATTAAAAGATAATTCGAATTTTAGATCTTGATGCCATCGAGAATCGGCTTCGCCTCCTCCGACTGCCACCAGCTCACACCTGGCTTGCCGGGGAACTCGTACGCGTCCATGCTGGCTGCCTTCATCTCCACGCTGTACCCGGGCTCGGTGGGCGTCGTGTAATAACCATCCTTGATCACCGCAGGGTGCTTGAAGTGCTCGTGCAGGTGGTCCACGTACTCGAGCACCGACAGTTTGCCGCTCACAGCGACGTAGTCGATCGTGCTCAGGTGCTGCGTGTACTCGGGCAGGCCGACACCGCCCGAGTGCGGCACGATGGGCACGTTGAACTTCTTGGCCATCAGCAGCACGGCCAACACCTCGTTGACGCCGCCCATCCGGCACGCATCAATCTGGCACACGTCAATGGCGCCCGCGGCCAGCAGCTGCTTGAACACGACGCGGTTCTGGCACATCTCGCCCGTGGCGACGCCAATGCCAAAGGGGCGGAGGGCGTCGCGCACCGCCTTGTGGCCCAGCACGTCGTCGGGCGACGTGGGCTCCTCGATGAACCACGGCCGGAACTCCTGGAGGGCCGTCATATACTCGATGGCCTCCGGCACCGACCACACCTGGTTCGCGTCGACCATGAGCACGTTGCCCTGGTCGTAGCCGATGACCTTGCGGGCAATCGACAGCCGCAGTCGGTCGCGCGCCAGGTCGCCGCCAACCTTGAGCTTGAAGTGCTTGTACCCCTTGCTCAGCGTGTCGCGCAGCAGCGCCTCCATCTTGTCCTCGCCGTATCCGAGCCAGCCCGCCGACGTCGTGTACGCGGGGACCGCGCGGTCCCGCTCGGCGTCGCGCATGCGCTCGGCCTTGCCGACCTCGCCCGCCTGGAGCATCGCCAGCGCCTCGGCCGGCGTCAGCGCATCCGTAATGTACCGGAAGTCAATGCACCGCACAAACTCCTCGGGCGTCATCTCCGCCACGATGCGCCACACCGGCTTGCCCAGCACCTTGGCCCACAGGTCCCAGATAGCGTTGACCACGGCGCCCAGCGCCAGGTGGATGACCCCCTTTTCGGGCCCGATCCAGCGCAGCTGGCTGTCGTTGACCAGATGGCGCCAGGTGGCGCCCCAATCGGCGACCAGCGACGACAGCGTGCGCCCGCGGACACGGTCGGCCACATGGTTGATGGCAGCGCACACAATGTCGTTACCACGTCCGATGGTGAACGTCATGCCGTGGCCCTGGAAGGCCGGGTCGTCGGTCTCGAGGATGCAGTAGGCGGACGAGTAGTCGCCGGCGGCGTTCATGGCGTCGGAGCCCGTCTTGTCGAGCGATGTGGGAAAGCGCACATCGCGTGTTAACCAGCCGGTGATTGTGATCTCAGGCATAGTGAGAGTGCGAGGGGGTTGTGGGGGTTGTTGTTGTTGTTGTGAGAAGAAGGCTTTATGGTGTTCGTGGGGCAAAGAAAACAGCCAAGCGATCCCCAATGGGTGGGAAGGTGCTGAGAATGGCCGAGAACGGAAGGAGTGAGGCTGTTTGACTGGCGCAAACAAAATGGGCTCAACAGAACGACTGGCAATAGCTTCGTAGAGTTGCGCGCCCTAATAGTATATGTACTCCGCACAGAGGCCAGATGCTTCGCAGAAACTTTTATTATTTTCTCCGTTGTCGAGCTCCGTCTTCAATGCTCCCGTCTTTTGTCCCCTTTCTGTTGTCGCTGTCAACCCTTGGCGATTTGCCGGCATTTCTTTCCCTCGTTTCCTTCTCCTGAGTCGCACCTTCCTGGTCCCCGCGACGCGACTAACACCGGTGACTTCTTCTTTGGGCCATTTTAGTGAGGGGCAACGACAGCTTCAGCGCGCCAGCCCACGACGCTTTGGCGGGGGAAGGTGCCTGGAATGCCTCCAATGGCCACAATTGCACCGAAAACCGGCCTGTGATTGATGGAGAAACTATTTTTATGGGGCATTTTGGTGCGCTCGCCTCAATTTTCTCCCCAGGCCAGTCCCCGGAATTTCCAGAGCCTTGACGTGTTTTCTCTCTCCGTCCTCGTGGGAATACTTCCCCCGGGTTCGCTCCTTGATCGGATGCGAAATATTTTGGCTACTGGTAGCCGGCTGGTGTAAGTTTGGAATTTGGCGGTCTGGGACTTGAGCCGCTCTTCATGAGCCACTCCTCATGAGCCGCTCAGCTTGAGCCGCACTTTCCGTTTTTGGCCGAAGGCTTCACGTGCGGCCAGCAACGTGACGACCCTGAGCAGAAACAACAGGAGGAAGGTAATCGGTGTTATGTGGCATTGTGTTGCCAGTATCTTTCCTTGCAGTCTTAGGACACGTTAATATTGCTTTCATGTGAAGCACGGGACATGGTTCGAAGCAGGCCACATGCGGCTGCCCACGTTACTACCCCCAGATTCCATGTTCTTTTCGAAAATATATTGACATATTGTGTCTCGAGATTCCTTGCCTTGGCACTACTTGCATCGTCTTGAGCGTTGAGTGCATGCATCGTCAGATACGGTGTTCCTTTATTCATCGAGACCTTGCAGAGAGACGTTGTTGCGGCAACCATCTCTCAAACCATCGGTCTAGTTCGTTCGATGCAGTCAAGATGCAGACCAGTATTCAGACAACTTTGTCCATTTCAGTGAATCATGTGGTACAACGATTCGAATCAGAAATACGGACTCTTGCAGCTGTACTTGTGCAACGTGGGACGACAGTAACATGCCGAGCAAAATGCTGTGCATCTCGGTGATACGGGTGTCTTACGTCTGTGATGTTTCTGTCTAAGGGGTCTCTCGATTTTCATTCACATGTTTTCTTCATGTAACGGAGCAGGCAGAGTGCTTTTGCAGACTTCGAAGCTTAACAACGCCGCCTCTTCATGCATAATGAAAATACGAAAGCTGTGTACAGGACATTCCATGCGCGACATAACTGTTCGACCTGTGGCCGTCCGACCTACGCCAAGCAGCGAGTAAGACAGATCCAAGATGGAATAGGATAATTCAATGGAGCAAGATGAAGGACGAGAAGACAACCATCTCTTTAGCCAAATGAGGGCAAGGAACAGTTCATAATATGAGGCTGGGCTGAGAACTAACAAAAAAGGTCTTTGGTTTTTCCGGCGCGAGTACTTGCGCACATTGATTGTGGACTTCTCTGGCTGGCCAGCCGTCGTTGCCTGCAGTGCGGTGCTTTAAAATGCACTGTAGATCCCAAGATCGGCTTCACTTGTCACACAGAGTCGGACAGGCAAGGTCGGAAAGATATGCGCAACAACTGGCCTTACTTGGGCCATGGGCCATAAGGCTCTGTGCTCCTGAGAGAAGGATGCGGGAGTATTTGAGACAACGCTCGTACGGAAATTCAGAGAAGTGATTTCTCGAGGAAAGGAAGAACCAGAACATCCCGAGATCTGAGACGCCGTGAGAGAGCAGAAGTAACTTCGACGGCAGTCCGAGAAGGTTATGTGAGGTCAGGTCTAAAACGGCCATCGCTCTGCATGGCCTGTTGTTCTAGATATGTCTAGCCTCTCGTATTCTCGAACGGGTTGCGGGAGACGGCGCGACGGAAACGAGCCGGTCGCCCGTCACCCGTCATTATATCCAGGATCAGCATTGTCTAGCGAACTTCAGATCAGCCCATACAAGCCGGCCCCTTCTTTTCTGATCGTCGATTCAGCAGACACAAAATAAAACTGACTGTCAGCCACAAACATGTTGAATACGGTATTGTGCAGAAAAGGACTCAGCCGTGAGGGTACCTGATGTGTATTGTAGTGGAGGGCAAGATGCGCGAAAAAGGAAAAGAAATACAACAGTACTTCGTATTAGTGCTTCAAAGTGGATCGCTGCCCCTCCGCCATCCTTCGTTTTCAGCAACTCTATCCAGCTGTCACTCGCCATCTTTGCAACAGAGACGTTGGTCTGTGCTCCAGCTGCAATTGGAGCTCCATCGAACCGTTCTGTCGCAGCTGGTTATTGCCGAAGAATATGTCAAACAATCACTCGAGTCCCCGGAAGAGCGCGGAACTCCCCTTTAGACGGGCCCCAGGAGGCTCCACTCCTTCGGTACTAATCGTCGTTCTCGGCAACGCATCATGCAGATGGGTGCGTGTGTTCGTATATTTTTGGCATACGGGCTTTGTGTGTTGCTGTTCGAATAGCGCATACTCGAGAATGGCATGTATCGTGATTCTGAACGCCTCGTCTTCGATGCCGAGTCTTTACGGAAGCTCATGCCCATACTACTATCCCGCGTTATTACGAAGATTATGGACCTTGCTTCGCAGCCAAGGTGGACTACCCTAGTCGTATCACAGCCCATTGACGTGGGTGAGACAGACGACTGCTCAAAGAACCGACCATTGTCGATAGTCGGCGGGAGCGAGGATGTTCGTTCTCACCAGCTTGGATCTTTGGTATGCTGCTATGTCTTGCTGTTGTATCTCCAGGTTCTCTTGGCCTGCCCCTCTCCTCGAATTCTGCCATCTGGGAAGCACGTGTTTTTTTCCGTCTCTGTCCTCTCCTTTCCCATTGACATCATGATCGCTTTCCCTTCACTCTGTAATTGATTGTATGTTTCTCCCTTTGTTTTCTTTGACTTTCGTGGCGTATCTTGTGTTACTTTCGTTCAATCGCATGCGATGTAATCTTACGACGTACAGACACAACATACCGAAGTAGAGTGCATATCGAGCACAGCTGCCCGTCTATACCCAATGACGCAGGTGCCGTGATTATGCACGCACCATGTTTGGTTGCCCCTCGTTCTTGTTTTCTCGTCTTGTCGCTCACTGATACAATTCAGTTACTACCCGTATCTCTTTCTCTTCGTCTCCTTTTCGTTCCCAATCCCGTCTGCTAGATACTGGTATCACAAGAATCCGGCACATACAGGGGTACTTGAAGGTGTTAAATTTCGATAAACACTGTTCCTCGCATTAGAATATGGTCGGTGGGCGGTAAGGACGAAGAGTAAAACAAAAGTGAATAAAGAAAACAAGACACCCACGTCCTGCGCTTTAATGGGTACTTGCGGGACGCTGTGCAATGTGTGGCCGGCCCATGTACCCCGCCAGAACACTGTAGTGGAACGAAGCATTGATTCTTCGACGACCCCAATTTGCGCACCGGCCAGACGTGTACAGCGCAGAACAGCACAACAGTTTTTGGGTCCGGCATCGACCACCCATGTCTTACACACACAAAAGTGCCCTCTGTTAGCCCCAATTGCATCATGACCGGTTCCTTCCTTGTTGTTTGGACGGAACATGGTCGCATCGTCTTTTGCGACCGAACCTGCTTCGCACCTTCCTGACTATTGTCGAGCATCATAGATTCCATGTTGTATCCATCGCGCTTTCTCTCCTTGTGGCCTCGTTCCTCCCCCCTCTGTCCCATACCACAAGACCCAGGATCTAGCAGGAAGAACCCTTCATTTCATCGGTCGTTCTTTCCGCGTCGTCAGTCTCGTCGTACTTTGTAAACCCCTGTCGTTCTTTCATCTCATTCCCATCGTTGAAGACACCCCTTGCATCCACCTCTCTTGCAATTCACACTCGACATCCCACACAATACCACACCACAACCCAACCTTCCAGAACCCACACACCTCGTATGTGTCTGCTTGCCACCTCTATTTTTTCGGTTCTGCATCTGCAGCGCTGCAGCTTTCACAGCTCTGCAGACCTGCCTTCAACAGATCCCCTGCAGCTTCCAACGCGGATTGGCTACTAGCGACCTGCAGGCTACTTCGAATACGAGGCCTGGCGAGTCTGGCTCGACTGGGACCCAGCTTACAGACACTCTACGCTTGGCCATTCTTGACTTTCTCGTTCATGCGATCTTAGCGTCTTAGCGTGATTTGGTTGCTTTTCCTCGTTCGTTTCCCTCCAACTTCTCTTTCACGACTATGAGGTAATCGTGCGTGGAGACCAAGTCCAGCTGGAATGGCCCCCCAAAGACACGAAGAAGAGGATGAATGAAGCTCGGCGACCTGAGACATCCTAGTCGATCGGCGGCCCAAAGACGAAAATTGAAATCGAGGGAAAGGAAGAGAGACGAAGTATCCCCTGTTGGAAACGCTGAAGCAGAAGAAAGGAAGGCACCAAAATCCGATAAATCACAATAAGCACTACAAAGAACAAAATAAAAGAGAGCAGCATAACGACACCAGGAATTATTGCGCTATCGACCAATACGCACAAGGCCGCCAAGCCAACAAAGAAAAGAACCAGCTGGGTCATTGTCAAGGCTGGCCAGCTCACTCGCGCATCAGATCTCGATATAATAGTATCTAAAGAAAGGACTTGGTCCGTGGGCCTGCCCCAATGGAAAGACAACAGCATCCTGCAGCCCGTATCTAACGACTGGTCTAGATTTCTCCCAATGCCATCTGCCCGATATAATTCATCCCACCCTCGCCCTCGATCTCTTATAACTCTTATTTTCATTGACCATCCGAATCGCTGCACCTCTCGTCCTTTTATCTGTTCACATCTGTTCACTCGTTTACTTTTCACTTCTATTTCCCTACAGCCCTACATTCGTCTTCTCTCCCAATTTCCACACACACACAGCTTGAGCCAAGGCTGCAGCCACACACATAGCCGTCTTACGTGCATCTCATGTCCATAGGCCTGCTTTCTTGGACAAGCCCTTCGTGTACCAAACAAAAGTGACGACAAGAATCCAAAAAAAAAAAAAAACCCTTTGTGGTCCGACCATACAATACCACTTGTTCCGGCTCACTCTAATTACCAGGTCTAGCCACAATGGCGACTGCAGAGCGCCGCAAGAGCTTCTCGCTCTTCTTCGGCTTCAGCAAGGAAGAACCCAAGACTGATCCAATGACTGAGAGCCTCCCAAAGGTCCGTCGCAAGCTGCACAAGGTCACAAAGCAGGCAGATAGCACGGATGCGAACACCTCGTCCACAAACACAACCAGCGCAGCTGCTCCGGCACCAGATATTGGCGGCGTCCAGACTGTCAAGCTACCTGGCGACGACTTTTTCCTTGCCACAAAATACAACGCTTCACGACCACCTTCCAACCGCGATGGCCGCAGCAAACTAGCGCCACATCCCTCCATGGAGGAGAAGCAGACTCGTCGTGAGAGCAGGACAAGATCCTTCTTCCGGTCATCCAGTACCAGCCGCGTTCCCAGCTCCTCTCGGTCCACAAGCTGCACTCGCACCGCTACTCTCACCACTACCGGCAGCACTTCCTCTGCTGTAAGGCCAAGCGCAACATGGGGTGAAGGCACAAAACCTGCAGCGGCCACGGCCGACATTGACTCCCAGTCCGGTTCTGCCGTTGAGTCTCAGGCACTCGGCGATGTCCAAGATGCTGCCCGTGCGCAGGTGAAGGCAGCACAGGCCGCGGCTCACGCTCGCGCTATCCAGATGATGGAGGAGCACGAGCGCCTCAGCGCGCAAGAGCGGGCCATGCAGAACCGTACTCAAAAGAGCACGCCGCCGTCTGCATCACGCACCAAGCACATATCAATGTTGCCTCTGTCTTTGGGCGCTCAACGGGACGGAACTGCACAGAAGCCGACGGCACGGCCATATCCTCTGTTCCATCGCCCTTACAGCAAATCCCAGCCGCAAAATATTATTCCACCCAAAGAGTCTGATGCGTGGCGGATCTCCTCTGCGACTGCCAACCGGCCGCCGTACACATCTCGCAAGTCGATGCATTCGGCCGTACCAGCACCCATTACCATTCCGACAAAGACAAACCGTATTTCTCCCCGATCCCCCATCCTTACTTCAGCCATGTCAGACTCCTCGTCGGCGTCTATGTTGTCACCCACCTCAGTCGGATTCAACCAGTCCTCCGCCTCTCTCGCTCTCACCGCCGCCACATCTTTCAACCAATCCCATATCACCCTTACCACCTCCGGCAACAGTTCCGCTTCATCTTGTGCCCTATCGTCTCCCAACGACTCGGTGAGCGGCTCGGCCCCGTACCCCCTTGGCCACAGACTGAACCGCAGCAAGTTTGACTTTGACCACGAGTGCAGTGACAGTTGCAGCGGCAGCGACAGGCGTCGTGCTGTCCCCGAGCTGTCGTACTTGTCCGGTAGCAGTAGCCGGGGCTCAAAGTGCACACCCGACACGCCTTTGATCTCGTCGGCCGATGAGTCGTCCGTTCCCGGTTCCAAGCAGCGCCGCAAAATCAAGACACCCGTCTATGCCATTGGCCAGCTGGAGAGCGGTGCAAGCGCCGAAGAAGCAACCGGCGTGGCCACAACCATCACCACTGAAGACATCACTAAGCAGGTCCAGCTCAGCCTGTTGCAGTCCAAGTCAAGCATCGAGTGTATTGCCGAGGAATACCGTGCGCTGCTGGCATCGCGCAACTCCCAGTCCACGGCCGATGACAAATCGGACCTCAACGTCGACGCCATGCAGCGGCCGGTCTCTGGTGGCCGACGCAATCATAACCGCAACAGCAATAGCCGCAACAGAAGCAGCAATTTTCGAAGCAGCGTGGGCCGCAACATTCAAATGCATACCACCTCCATGGGCATGCAGCGAAAGTTCATGCTGGCGTCTCCGGCTATCACGAGCACGTACAAGGCCGATATCCATGACAGCTCCGCGCTGATACCGGCGGCCGACTCCCAAGAGTTGCCTTCACGCGCCGCCATCAACTCCCCGGCACCACCGCAGCCTCTACCTCCCCTTCGCACACGCAGCTGTATGATGGGCCTCAGCCACATGCACAATGACAACGTTAGCGACTCCAGTACTGTCTGCAGCGACAACAACATTAACAGCAACATCTACAACAAATTGAAGACTCCGATGCCGCCGCCGCAACCGGCCCGCACCGACAACCTGAGTCTGCAGCTTTGCGTCGACCTGCTCACACGTGAACTGTCATCAGCTGTCGTACGCCGGTCGTCACCAGCTGCGGCCTCATCCGCCTCGCATCGCGCTGCCACTCGCCGCCATCTTCAACAGAACAATAGCCAAGGCGTCAACAGCCTCTGCTCCTCATCCGTGGCCTCGCCCTATTCGCCTCTTGCCCCGACACCGATGCATTTTGACAGTACCAGCTCTGCCCTGCAGATCCTTGTCATGATCGAAGCCTACGAGCGACTGCGCGACCAACTTGTCGCCGATGCTCAGAAGAAGGCCAAGGTCAGCAAAGACAACAAGTACAGCAAGCGGGGTGCGGTCCGTGGTGGCGAGACCAGCACTGACGAGATTGAGGCCATGTTCAGCCTGTGGATGAAGGCTTTATACCGCATTCACGACTCGCTGACGAGCGACGAGAAGACGGGAGAAGACTATGACGAAGACGATAACGACGAACTCAACAACACGAGCGACAGCGACTACGCTTCCGCTGCGGTTGGCACATAGAGTCTCTTTCTTCATTTAGCAACTGCTTTGACAGCGCTTTCTCTTCTCCCCACCGTTTCTTTTTTGTGTTTTCAAACCACCTTCGTCACCAACCTTTAAATGCTTTCTTTAATTTTGACATACGACGTCGCTAAGACTATTCACTTCAACGTTTTACGATATGAGTTTATATTTCTTATGATTTTTTATGATAATTGTTAATTAAGCATTTGTCATCTTATTTATATTATGAATTGATTTGCTTTAGAGGGTTGGGCAGACAAGCCCGTGACTAGGGAGAGTACAGACAGCAGATGTTAGTTTTATTTTACCAAGTATTTACTACAATGGTGATTTATTTTTAAAAACCAAATAGGACCTAATATATATAACAGTAACGGCGGGTTTGCAATGTCCACTAATCGATATCATGTAGCAAAAAAAAAAATCAAAAAATTGGGGCAACTCGGGATCGAACCGAGGACCTTCAGATAAGCTTTGAATGAAGTGTTACTTCAGTCTGACGCTCTCCCAACTGAGCCATTGCCCCTGTTTCTTTCGATAACGACAATTTTGCGTTCATTATCTACAAGAGTTGGGAGCCCTTTGTGCGTATTCCAACAATTTCGTCTAAGCTGGCAACAGTGTATCTGTGTGATGTCTGCGTCGAAACGGATTACTAGTCGTAGATATAGAATTACTGCTTTTTTATAAACAATTGGTCCAATAAAAATGTATGTCGGGTTGACGAATGAAGTTGAGGTCATATTTGAGACGAGGGAGCCAAATGGCAACGAAATATGGCGAAAGCCAGCATGCACCATGGCAAACGAAAAGTGAGTAAACAAAGCCGTGACTTCCCTGTGGAGGTTTGGTATTACCGTACTTAAATTTACAATTTTCTGCCCCGTATTGCTCCGGTGTTCTTCTCTACATCATTATCATCCCGCTGCCAAAGCAAATCCACGATATTTCAATCATAGGCATCTTTACAAGTTGATATCGGAAGAACCATCAAAATCACACGAGTCTGCTTCCACCATAATGGCAAATAAAAACAAGAACAAAGGTCTCACGACCAAGCATTGGGAGGACTACTACAACGAGGACGAACTTGACCATTGGCAGAGACTCATGTCTGTTCTGGACATTGATGGTCACTTCGCGAGCAAGACGCAATGCAAGAAGGTAATATTTCCTCTACTTTGTCCCGATAAAACAGTTTCCCGCTGACTTATAACAGGCTCTTCGCAGCGTCTGGGTGAACATACGCGACTTTTTGCAGGCCGTCGCGGCCGATAAACCGGTTCCTCGACACCGAAATCACCGCGCCCTCGCATACTACACGGAGACCACCGGTCGATACTTCGCGCGGAGAAAAATTGTGTCTGGGAGCCCATTGGCGGCCTTGATGGCTACAATCGATTAACAAGGCGGGGACTGTACCTCGGAGACGGGAAGCAGTAACGACAATAAATATGCTTGTATGATAGATCTGTAGACATGCAACAAAAGCCCGCAAGGGACTACATATGACAAAGGAAATGAAACCATGATCCGAATGCCCTTGCGCCGTCCTTTTGTCTCTCGTCGTTCTTCCTCACTCTCACCGGTCAAGCCCGAATCTCCCACAGGCGTGTTTTGCCCGCGTCGTTGCCCACAGCCAAGAAATCGCTGTCTCGGCTAAAGGCCACTGCTGTGATGCGGCCAAGCGGCGTCTTGCTCGTGGGCCAGTTGCGGTACACCGTGGCGCTCGGCAGGTGCACCAACCGTAGCGCATCTTGCTTGTGCTTGCTGGCAAACGCCATCAGCTGGCCGTTGGGCGTGAACGAGATGCTCGTAATGGGCGTCACAAGCTGCTCCAGCACACGCAAAGGCGTCGGGGTGGCCACGACGGTGGTGGTCGGGCCGTTCGCCTCGATCAGATCCCCACGGTCGTACAGGTTGGTAATACCCGTCTTGCTACCAATGGCCACCCAGAGGTCGCCGCCCAGCATCGAAGGCCCACGTCCGCCGCCCAGGGCCAGCACCGTGCCGCCCGTCGAGCTGTCGTCGCGCCAGACGCCCACAAACCGCCGCGCCTCCAGGCTCCACTCGCCCACGCTCCCGTCGCGGCCCAGAATAGTCATGCCGCTGCCGTCGCGCCACCACTGCAGGTCCGCCACGCCGCCCACGCTCTCGTGCCGCGCCTGTGCTACCCACTGCATCGTCTGCACGTCCAGCACGTTGACAATGCCGCCGCGCTTGCGGTCGGTCGCGACCAGCGCCATGTGCGTGCCTTCGGGGCTCAAACGGAAGCGCTCCATGCTGCGGTGCTCGAGCGCGTGGCCCTGGACACGGTGGATCTTTTGGACTTTGCCGGTGGTCAGGTCCCAGGTGTGGAAGAAGCGACGGCGGCCGGCAAACACAATCTGGTGGGCGTCGGCCGACGGGGACGACGGGACACGCAAAAAGGCAGAGCGGCGCACGGGTGTGTGGCGCACGCGCACCGACGTCAGCAGGGGGTTTGGCGTCGGGTGCGCGCCGGGCGCGATCTGGTGCAGGTGCAGCATGCAGGAGGTGCTGGATGACAGCAGGACGTTGTAGGCGGGATGGAAGCTGAGGGAGCCGACAGGGCCGGTGTGCGGTGTAGGGATGTCGCGTGTCTTCTGGATGTCAATGACCTCGGGCTGCAGCCGGCGCGCACGGGCGACGCCACCACTGCCGCCCGTGGCGAAGAGCATCTGGCTGGCGCTGGCCATGGCGCTGGTGCTACGCAGCAGGGCGTCGAGGGGCAGGGCCGATCCAAGCAGCTCATAGCTGGCCTCGTCGTCCGACGAGCCAGAATCCGAAGACGTGTCGGAGGCGGCGTCCAGGTTTGAGTCGGAGTCACTATTCTGCACCTCGTCGGACAGATCACTGTCGTCAGCAGCAGCAGCAGCAGCAGCAGCAGCAGCAGATGACCGTCTGCGCGCCTTTGTCTTGCTCTTCTTCTCCTTCTTTTCCTTCTTCTTGCCGCCACTCCGCCGCTGCAGCCGCTCCAGCCGGGCATTGTCTGCCTCAACCGCCCAACCCGGCTGCGGGTTCAGCCGCAAGTACTGCTGCCGCAGCCGCGCCGCGTACACTGTGCCGTTCACCATGTCCTCGCCCTCTGTCCGCCGCAGCTTGCGCAGCTGCGTCCGCCCGGCCAGCGACACCACCAGCCGCTCGTCGTCGCTGTCCTCCCATGCCGGCGCGTTCGGATCGGGGCCGTCGTCGGTGCCGGACGCCTTGATTTGCCTCGTCGTGGTCGAGGCAAACGACGTGTGTGGCTGCATCGATTCGTCGTACAAGAACATGTGTGCATCCTCGGCATCCTCAAACGGGTTGTCTTCGCTGTCTTCGCCGAGATCGTCAATCACAGCCAGAGCCAGTTCCTCCAGCGGCCGGCCAGCGTCGCCAACATTGTCGCCACTGCTGCCAAACAGCTGGGCACGGAAGCCTGCCCGGTCGCCCAGCACTAGCCGCTCCAGGTCTTCCTCGTCCGCGTCTTTTTCCAGCAGGGGCGCGGCTCGCCGTTTGCCGCCCTTGTCGTTGTTGTTGTTGTCAATTTCCCAGTCGGAGCTGCCTGCGTCGGACATTTCGGCGTCATGGGTAGCAGTTGCTGCCACCTGGCGCTCGGGTTTTGATCGTGGCGCCATGATGATGTGTGTATGTGTGAGAAGAGGACGTGGCGGTTGAGGGAGGGAGGAGTCGTGGTTGAGATTCAATGTCTCTTGTGCATGCGAGACGCAGTGCTGCTAAGCACTTTTTTGGAGGGCAGAAATTGGCTGGTAAAAAAAAAAAAAGACAATCGCTTATCGATAAGATGTTCGCGCTTGCCAGAACCGTCGCTGGCCAATGAGAGAGATCGACGGGCCCCACAGTAGTTCACTCAGTTATTTCACAACACTGACCTCGAGGCCAGAACAAATACGATGAATATACTGATATTGCACAGGCAGATTGACTGGCACTTCGGGCACCTCGAAAGTTGTGTGGTCAAATCAGCCACACCAATTTTTGTATAATTTTGTGTTGAGAGGAAGGCGTATTCCTAGAAGAATTGACCTAGAACCTGAGCGTTGTTAGCTAGCCCAGCGAAGCGACAGACACTGGGCATGGGAGGAGCGACGGTGTTTTCTTGTTCTTTCCTTCCATGATTAAATTGCATTCTATACGAAAAGTTATCTCAGGGGGGGTTACGGCGCTCTTTCCAAACGACGATGAGATATCCGTACTTCGTGTTCGCTTGCTCCTTCCTCGTCGGACACGGCCGTAGTGGTGAACTATGGTGAGCGCTATCAGCACTCCACAGCACTCCACAGCACTCCAGGCCGCTACTGCCCCGCCCCAACTTCCGATCTCCGTCGTATGACCTCGCGGGCCACTTGAACCGCATAACACCTCGACACTTGATAAGACACCTCAACACGACGACCACATTTTCACGACGACTCACCAGATTTTCTATTTCAGACAACGTGGACAGCCATACTCACTTTCACATCACGTCTGCACCTGCTAGAACCTGTCATCACCATGGCGGCCGTGTGGAGGCAGACCAGCAGCTGTCTACGGCGCCATCGGACGTGGCCGACGCGACTGACATCGTCGACAACATCGATGGCGTCATGCCATGTGAGCCGGCCGCGGTTCGTGTCGTCGGCCGCAGCGGCAAAGTCGCCGTTACGGGGCATCCTGCGCGTCTCGGAGGAGGTGGAGGCGGCGCTCGCGACCAACCAACCCGTCGTCGCGCTCGAGTCGACCATCTACACACACGGTGCGCTCGGCATGGACCTGCGGCTCGAGGCGATTGTGCGCGAGCACGGCGGCGTGCCGGCTGTGATTGGTGTCCTGGATGGCGTGCCGAGCGTGGGACTGGCACCCGACGAGATCAACCGGATGGTCGAGGAAGGCGCGCAAAAGGTGTCGCGGCGGGACCTGGCGGTCATGTCGGCACGGGGCCACCAGCGCGGACGGCACGGCGGCACAACGATTTCGGGCACGATGGTGCTGGCGAGGCTCGCGGGCATCCGGGTGTTTGGCACGGGTGGCCTCGGCGGTGTGCACCGCGGCTGGCATGATCACATGGACATCTCGGCGGACCTCAGCGAGCTGGGCCGCACGCGCGTGGCCGTGGTCAGCAGTGGCTGCAAGGGCTTTCTGGACATTGCCGCGACGCTCGAGTACCTGGAGACGCAGGGCGTGTACGTGGGCACGTTTGCCGACGGCCGCCCAGCCAAAGAGGTGGACTTCCCTGCGTTCTGGGCGCGCGAGAGCGGAATTCCCAGCCCGTCGGTCGTCGGCGACGAGGCCGAGGCCGCGGCAATTGTGTGGGCACAGGAACAGCTCGGTGTCGAGACGGGCCTGTTGTTTGCCAACGCGATCCCGCACGTCAGTGAGGTGCCGCGCCTCGAGATGGAGGCCGTCATCGACCGCGTCGTCAACGAGGCGGCCGCGGGGGGCTACACGGGCAACCGCAACACGCCGTTTGTGCTGCGGCGGATCCGCGAGCTAACGGACCAGCGCACGGTGAGCGCAAACGTGGCGCTGGTGCAGGCCAATGTGGCGCGGGCGGCCAAGGTGGCAGTGCACCTGAGTGCGCTGGTGGCGGGCGGCGAGGACAGGTGAGCGTTCCGTCGTCGTGATGTTTGGCCTTTTTTTTTTTTTTTTTTTTTTTTTTTTTTTTTTTGTTCGTCTTCTGTGTACCTAGCTTACACATCCACGATAGTCCATCGTACACATCCTATCCAGTCACGAGTTCACCAAAGGCAGCCGAGACCCAAAGCCCTGCATCAGAGACCACTCCATCTGGCCGTGTCGACGTGCTTGTTGCCGGTTCTGTGGCGCTCGACCTCAGCTGTGACTACGTTGGCGATGGCCTTGGTGGCGAGAACTCCGACCCGGCCCCACGGCTGCACACATCGAACCCGGCATCCATTGTGCCCACAGTCGGTGGCGTCGGCCACAACGTGGCGCTGGCAGCACATGCCATTGGAAGTCCGCAGGGCGTGCGTGTGCGGCTTTGCAGTCTAGTCGGCGAGGACATTGCCGGTGCCACCGTGCTCGCAGCCATGACGGCCAACGGCCTCGACACGGAAGGCGTCCGCCAACTCGATGTGGCCACGTATAGCGCCGCGCGCACGGCTCACTACGTCGCGATCAACGGTGCTGACAAGAATCTAATGGTGGCCATGGCCGACATGGCCATCTTTTCCAACGAGCAGCACAACTTTTCTACCTACTGGACATCGGCCGTCGCCGCCACGCAGCCCAGCTGGCTGGTGGCCGATGCCAACTGGAGCGCGTCTGGTCTGCACGGCTGGATCCGGGCGGCGCGGCAGCAGGGCGGCGTGCAGGTGGCCTTTGAGCCGGTATCGGTGGCCAAGTCAAGCCGCTTGTTTGAGATGACGGACGCCGACAAGTCGAACGATCGTGGCAGCTACGTGTTCCCCAGCCCCCTTGTCGACCTGGCTACACCCAACCAGTACGAACTGGCCGCCATGCACACTGCCGCTCAGCGCCAAGGCTTCGTTCTTGACGACCCGCACTGGTTCCGCGTCATTGATGCCTTGGGACTGGGTGCCGGTGCCCGCGAGCGGTTTGTCCGTCTGACGTCGTTTGCCCTCACCGACGAAGGCGTGCCCCAGCAGGCAGTCCAGCTGCTGCCCTACATCCCGACCCTCCTCACCAAGCTCGGCAGCCGCGGTGTCTTGTTTACCAAGCTGCTGCACCGCGACGACCCCCTGCTGCACGACCGCGCCGCCGAGCCGTATCTGCTGGTGCGCGCGCCGCCCTTCGTGCCGGGCCAAGACCACAACGACACCGAGCCGGCCGTCGGTGGCATCTACATGCGTCTGTTCCCGGCCGTGGAGGACGTCCCCGTCCACGACGTGGTCTCTGTCAACGGTGTCGGCGACACGTTCTTGGGTGCTCTAGTGGCCGGTCTTGCGCAGGGCGGGCGTGCCGAGCAGCTGGTGGATGTGGCCCAACAGGCGGCGGTGTTGACGCTGCGAAGCCGCCAGAGCGTGGGTGGCGGACTTGCGTCGCTGGCCGGCGCGTTGACGGCAGCGGCCAAGAAGGCCGTGTAGGGGAGCACGCATCATATATGCAAACATTGTCACATTTCCATTTCGTAGCACAGCAAAATAGCACAGCGATCTTTGTCTACCATATACGACATACGAATTTTCAAGACGATTTCCAAGACTATGTATGTCGTGTTAAACAGTCTAATAGTACCATGTACAAAGGTCAAGACGGCCTAGCCTGTTCAAGGTGGCCCTTGGCCGCTTCGGGTCTCCTTTTGCTTCCTGCAAAATCATGAAACAAGACCTGCTTCAGCTGGCGTCACAACGCGCATCATCCACTGTTCGAGAACAAAAGAAGAAGAAAAAAGAGCGACATAACAATAAATATGGAAGAAGATTGAAAATTCCTGGTATTTATTTCCGGGAAACTTTTGTTTTGTGATTGGATCATCAACGTGAAATCCATTGCCGCATTCACGGGCGGTGTTGCAGAGTTGGCACAGTTTTCTGTGCTTGCGTTCGCAAATTGCAGTACGCAGAATGGAGAATCTCACGCTGCGCGATGCCACGTTCTCTCCATGTTTCTCCATCCGCCCCAGTGGGCTGCAATTTTATTCTAGATAAAAGTTCGGCGCGCGGCCCGTTGGTCCATTGCCTCTTGTTGGCTTTGATTTGGAGCTTGTTGGTGGGTTGGGGAGAGCCAAGACGTCATGACCCAATCTGTGATCCGTCCGCCTCCTCGAGTTGAGTTTGTCGTTTTGATCGTACGGAACATCTGGTCCATTCAAAGTGATCACCGCTATTCCACGCTCCCGGTTTCTCTCTCATCGTAGCATCTTCCCCCTGCATCCCATCTAAATCGTCATTCCCTGGCACCTGGCCCTCGGCACACACAAAAGCACACACTCGGACTGGCGTCTTCCGTGCTCGTACGCATAAGCATCACAAAACTTAGAAGCCATACGACGGTAGATTCCCAAAACCGTTGTACACTTTCCTAGTCCAGGTAATTGCATCTTTCCGTAGACCCACCACGACCCAAGCGAGCCGCACCACAGAATTAAAGTTTCCCTGGTCATCGCGACTGGTTGCTTTCAGTTCACTTCTGCAACTGTGCTTGCAGTTTGGTTTTGCAACCCCTGTCGTCATGCTTGTTGTTACTTCTTTACTTTCTTGGCCCTGGTTACAACTCATAATTTTCTTTTTTGGTTACTAGGACAGGGAAGTGGCGAGCCGTCGCCGTCATACCCGGAGGCTCTTATGTATGTCGTACTTGTTCCCCACTACGTCGTAGACTCTTCTTTTAAAGATGGGTGTCCCAATTAAGTAGCCCGGTTTTCAGATAAAGTGTTTTCTTTGCTTCTTTCTGTCTTCTATTTGTACGTCCCACGACAAGTATACTCACCATGTTTTGATTGTCGATCTCTTTCCACCACGGCACTATCTCGTCGCCATCAAATCACCACCAAATCACCATCAAATCGACATCAGCACACTATATAATGCTTGATCATCGATTGTCCAGCCTCGGCCGGTTGGCAGCCGGGCTCGTCGTCTCGCTCCTCTTGACCACGGCCGATGCCGTCAACTTCACCATCTCCAACGGCCAGATCTTCACGCCCGGCTTCGCTGTTGTCGACGCCCCCCAGCCTGGCACACCCCTCGGTGGTGATTTCTTGCAGGTCGCCCTCGATGTCACGGCGAACGGCCGTCTCCCGCTGCCTGCCAATCTCGCCTCGTCCAGCCCCAGCCGCATCCACAACATCACCATCTTCTTGTACAGCTACGACACCAAGCACAACTTTACCGTCAGCAACGGCACCAAGACGGGCGGCGGAGCCTCCCTCGGCCCCATTATGCTCCAGGAACTCACCAGCACCGTCAAGCACGTCAACTGGGTCTGGCCCGACTGTCTCGTCGGCAACGGCCAGCCCATTGCCCTCGACAGCGCCCGCGGCGTCTACAACATCTCCATCCGCCAAAACTTCCGCCTCAACGACGTCGAGCACTACACCATCTTTGACCTACCCATTTCCGTCACCAACGAAATCGGTGCCAACGTCTCGTCGCCATCGTCCTCTGCGTCTGAGCTCAACGGCGTCCGCCCGTCGTGCGCATCCCTCGACAACCCGCTCCTGTCCCCGGAAGAGATTGACACCGCCGGTGCCGACTCGGTCGGCGTACTCTTTGCCCCCGGTGACGCCACCCAAGTCCAGGTCCAGAGCGGCGGTGCCGACGCGACCGGCGACGGTCTGGGCCCGTCCAAGCCCACCGCAAACCCTTCCGACGGACTGGGTAGCGGCGGTGCGCGGAGCAGCCTGCCGCCATCGACAGTCGCTCTGTGTTTGTGTATCGGCATGGCCTTGCTGAGTTGGTAGGCGATGGACGCAGTGTGTTTGGTAATCAAGTTGAGCGCTGATATTTTGATCTCATGATACCCTTGGGTAATCCTCACGGCTTTTTCTCATTTGTATAAAGTTTTTGTTTTCAGATTTTTTTTTATGTTTTTATGGCAGTTCCTGACAACGGCTCGACGTACTTCATTTTATTTCGCCTTGTTTCATTACACGTTTTTCGTTGAACTTTTTTAAACATATAATAAATGTTCTCGATTGCTTTTAAAAGGCATGAACAAATAGTTTTATAAGAAATCCCGGTAATTTCGTCGACTGATTTGTTTCATATTTCAATAATGACAACATAAATATAACAGAATATTCAGAATAATATTGTTACTGAACCGTATTGTTCTTTTCTTTCAAAACGTCATCGTCACCTTTGTCTACGGAAAGGAGGTGTACCAGCGTACCAACTACTCTGCCATCACATATTCCTCAGCAGCGAACCAACCTGATTTTTTTCATCTTCTTCGACGGCTTTACCCGACTGGACGATGTAACGGCACGAGATGGTCGATGACTCCACACTGAAATGTAATATGAAGTATTCTATCGCACAGAACAGCATGTCCATCTGCGCCGCCAGCCGCTTCTTCCAGTTTAAAAGGAGAATAAATCATGAGGCGCTTCACCATCACGGTCGACAACTTTCCCACTCAGTGCCTTCACAGAGCACGCCGTTGAGCCCACGTCGAGCTCACCGTCGAGTCTCTTAACAGAACAACAGACATGGTTGGACAAACTGTCAGCACGCCGGATGGCCATTGGCTTCGCTGTTTGTATTATCTGCAGTTCATTCTTCGTCGTTCCCTGTGCTGGTGTAGGATATGACTTTCCGAGTACGGACGATCGTACAAAGGCGGCCATTTACTTTTCTACCGTTTTGCTGCTCTTTCCACTCCATTGGCACTTGGAAAAGAGCTGCGTCGCTTCGGCATTGCGCATGCACGGAAGGAAACCGGCTTGGCTTCAAATGGATTAATAATGAGACTGAACATATCAGACACAACTAGATCTTGGACGTGGCTGTTGACCCTTGAAGCTTGAACTCCTCATACACCTCTGTATAGATCGTGGAAGGCTGCTCTTCATGAAGTATTTTTATGATACCCATGTGCTCCCTTTGACATGAGGAATCTAGTCCCCACAGCTCCTTCCTCCGTGCTTATCGCCCATTGAGGAAGTCGCCCGTGCAAGACGGAATGCGGTATGATAAGAGGTGAGAAATCGGCCAAGATGCAAAGGTGGCGCGAGGTAAGAAAGGCAGGAACAGCCACGACGGCAGGAATAAATGGCCTGATGTCTCACGGTTCGACCCCGCTATGGAAGGCGCGATCGGTCGCACTTACCTTTACTGACAGCGAAAACCTTGGGGGTATTTTTGGTCACACATCGCTAGGGGCAGGAGCGTTTTAGCGCCCTGCAGGCACCTCCACTTTCTTTGACACAGGTACCATGACCATACAAAAAGGCATGAATGGTACATTTGATCACCACCAATGATACGCCTCCAAAGGAACAGCGCGGCCCAGTTCTAAGAATCAGACCACATCTCGTCAAAATCGAATGAACTCGGCGACATGATAAACTTACGCCTCGTACGCCTTTCCGGCACGCCACCCTTGCGCCTCTGGGAGGAGAGAACAAGAAAATAATAGAGAGATTATAAGTGAAATGAAAAAGGAAAGAAAAGAAACATGGGCATTGACAGTTCCCCTGATTCTTCTTGTCGAATTTGATTCTGGTACTTTTTTTTTGACCATATGCTCCTTACACTTCTCGTCCGCATAGCAAGAGTACCTTTCGTGCTTGTGTATCACCATCAAAGACTAAATCGGCTTGTTTTTTTGCCGGCTCCCTTCCCAGAGGCTCTTCGCTTCTTGCGCCGCGCTTGCCTGCCCCGAACCTAGTCACCAAACTCCGTCGTCGTGCGATCCAGCTCTGTGTCTGACGACACCGGTCTTGCTCTGACATCTCCAGCCGACTGTTGTCGTTCGTTCTTTCCTGGCACTTTGCATCCCTATCATCCTGTCCTCGTCGACGCCCCGATCCTTCCGGGCAGCGTCCTTTTTTCTTCGTTTGCTCTTTCCTTTTTGTAACCTTTGGCACGTCTTCGCTCCTTTCACAATTGCTCTGTCCATTTTCCGTCGTTCCCATGTACTTTGTACACCTGCACGGAAAGAACCCTCCACTCCATTCCGTCACCCGCTCACATGAGCGGCGCGCTCGACTACAGACGTGCATTACCAATAACACTCCATTTCTACGCCTCAATTCCCACAGCCTCCCCGAGAGAGCACGGAAACACACGACAAGCAGATACGAAAGGACGAGACGAGCCCCCCATTGGACGTGCGTCGCATGTGTATGAGCCCATACACCCTCGAGGCTGGGCTTGTCTCCTCACCAAATCTGTCCATTAACGTCTAAAGACGACTCAGCGTCAAGGAGGGTGCCATCTTGCGCCGTGCTCGGTCCGGTCCCTGAGTTTCCTTTGTGTTATTATCTTGCAAACTCGTACCGGCTCGTTGCTTTTCTCCATTTTCTTTTCCTTCTGTCTTCCCTCCTCTCGATCGTGGACATAGTCGCCGGAGGCCCATCGCACCTTCCTCTTCTCACATCCTACCGCCTTCCACTTTGCCTTTGCCCCTTATTTCGGCTGTCTTCTCGTTATCTGCATCCTCGGCTCCTGCATCGATAGCCGAAATTTCCTCCACCGCATCTTCCTCGTTGGCCTCGACCCCGATGCGTAGATTGTCGCCCATAGCTTGTGCGCCCGGCTTACAATTCCCCAAATATTGTTGCAACAGTTATTCCACGATTTGCAGACTATTCCATCTTAGGAGCTACTGTTCGTCGACTAGCGCCACTACCACCAGCACTCTTACACACCTCCACTGACCTCGATTCGATCGCTTCGACGTCCCTTGTTTGACTGACGTCGAAGACAAAAAAAGTCTCAGCAAAGAGACACTTTCTCTCGAATCTGGGCCTTTCTACTGTCCAATCGAAAGGCCGCGATTGCCGAGCCACGGTCCAACGTCGACAAATCTCTCCAACCTTTCGACCCCAGCCAGATATTAAGCTGGCGGGCAGTCAAGCTTCCACGCCGGCCATGGCACCAGCGGTCCTAGAAACACCGAGCGGTGGCGACGACGACCGCAGCGGCGGCGATGTTGCCATGGACGGAGGCGCAACAAGTGTGGCGGCATCCATGACGGTCGAGAGCTGCGTGGACCCGTTGACCATGCTGCGCAGCATGCCTGAGGCGCCGCTCGTGTGTCAAGTGTGCGTGGTCGGTGCTGGCCCCGCCGGCATGATGACGGCGGCCAACTTGGCCCGATTTGGCGTCAAGGTGCAGGTCATTGACGACCGTGCCGACCCCACACCCGTAGGCCGCGCCGACGGCCTGCAGCCCAAGACCATTGAGACCTTCCGCCAAATGCGCCTGGCCGATCCGCTGCTGCAGCGCGGTGTCCGGGTCTACGACATTTCGTTTTGGCGCGGCACGCCCGACGAGCCGCTGCACCGCCTTGGCCGCGAGGTGCACTACCCGCCCGTCATTGACGTGCTGGACCCGTACATTCTCTTGGTGCACCAAGGCATGGTCGAGAGCCTGTTTTTGGAGGACATGAAGAAGCGCGGGCTCGATGTGCAGCGCAATACGGCGTTTGAGTCGTACAGCGTCTGCGACTCCAAGACGGGGACGGGACCGTTGCAAATCAACTGCCGCGCCAATGTGACGCAAGACCGGCGCACGCTCCTCACACAATACCTGGTGGGCTGTGACGGTGCACACTCCAAGGTGCGCCAGAGCATACCCGAGGCGAAGCCCGTGGGCATGTCTCAACCGGCGGTATGGGGCGTGCTGGACGGCGAGCTGGACACGGACTTCCCCGACATCTGGTCCAAGACGCTGGTGTACCAGCAAGACCTGGGCTCGATTCTGATCATCCCGCGCGAGCGCAACATGACGCGGCTGTACATTGAGCTCAAGAGCGGCGGCAGCACAGGAGGCGGCCTGGGCACCGCCGCGGGCAAGGGCGACAGGCGCGAGATGGGACAGGAGTTTGTCATGCAGCGGGCGCGCGAGATCATGGCGCCCTTTACCGTGCGGTGGAAGTACATTGAGTGGTTCGGCCGCTACCAGATTGGCCAGCGCGTGGCCAGCCGGTTCTGCGACAACCACAACCGCGCCTTCTTGGCCGGCGACGCCAGTCACACGCACTCGCCGAAATCGGCGCAGGGCATGAACACGTCCATGCACGACGGCTGGAACCTGGCGTGGAAGCTCAACTTTGCCGTGCGCGGCTTGGCCAAGCCGGTCCTGCTGGAGACGTACGAGCAAGAGCGCCGCAAGATTGCGCTGGACCTGGTCAACTTTGACTACGAGCACGCCAACCAGATCGCGGGTGGCGACGCCGTGGCGCTGGCCGAGAACTTCAAGACGAATGTGCGCTTCATCTCGGGCATCGGCGCCGAGTACTCGGAGAACGCGCTCAACATGGTCGACCTGGAGCATGCGGCGACGTGGATGATGGGCGACGCCAAACCGGGGTGTCTGCTGCCGCCCGCCAAGGTCCGGCGGTACCTGGACTCGAACCCTGTCGACATCCAGCTCGACATCCCCATGCTCGGCCAGTTCCGCATCTACATGTTGATGTGGGACGTGCACCAGTCGCGCGTCTTCCTCGACACGTTCTGCGAGGCGATTGCGTCGGCCGATTCGCTGGTCAACCGACTGTCGGCGGCCGCCAAAATCTCGTACGGCCTGCAGCCACGCTTGTCGGCGCCGGAGGACATTTACCTGCGGCCGGAGCGCTACACGGCCATTAGCCACCTGTTTACCTTTGCCTTAATCAGTGCGTCGTAGGGTCCCACCCAAACATTCTTTTTTGCCTGTTTTCTCCGATTTGATCGACTGACACACAGTCTGCAGCCACCATGCCCAAGAGCGAGATCGAGATTGCCGACCTGCCGCCACTGCTGCAGGACAGCCGCTGGACCTTCTACCTGGACGACGTGCCCGAGCTCGACACACGCGGCGCGCTGTGCACCAATAAGTGGCTCGGCAGCCTCGGCCCCGGCGAAGTGTCGATTGTTAACGTGCGGCCAGATGGCTACGTCGGGTCCATTGGCCGGTGGGACTCGAGCATCGACGAGTCAGGCGTGGAGGCGGCGCGGTGGCTCGACTCGTACTACGACCGGTTCATGCAGTTGCCAAGTTGAGGTTGAAATGGAGAGGATACAGAAAATTGGGGGGTGACGAAGAAGGTGCTGCGGAAGGGGAGATGTGTCTCAACGGGTGGCACGGCAATATTGGATGTCTCTTTATTTTCGTCTTTTGTTTTCAGCCCACGATCTCACGTCTTGCAACCGATTATCTCCTTTTTTATTAGCTGATCTACAAAGTAATGTTGCCATATCTCTTCTATTTGGCCTCGCACTAGTATTCTGTGAAACTGGTTGTGTTGATGCCTGGTTGGCCACGCCATCGATCTACGCCCGACTTGTTAGATGCCGTTTTGCCGACCAAGAAGGCTTCGCCCAGCGACGGAAGGTTCCGCCGGACAATAACAGATACCGAATTATTGGCCGTCAGCTACTTTCACATTCTCAACTTGTCTGGCATCCTACGTTTGTAGATTTCCTCCCTTGATTTGGGACCACAGAACCAATACGACACCCTTTCAGGCAGACGTATTTGCGTGCCTGATTTCAAATCGAGGATCGCGCAGCCGAGATTCAAAGCGAACAAAAAAATAGAGATAAACATGAAAGAGAAGTAACATCACGTTATCCTCTATTTCGTAATCAAAGAACAAGGCCGTCTTGGCGTTTTCATCTTACTCTGAATCGTGATGGCTGCCGCCCGTTGTAAGCTAAAGGGCAAGGGAGGGGTGGTACAATGGCAATGCCCGCACCCCAAACCGGCCATTGCCCGAATCCCGATTGCACTCTACGATTCGTCAGTGCTGCCGATTGCAGCGATGTCCAGTGCCCGGCGCCATGGCCAGCTGACTTTCTGATTTTCTTAACATCTCGGATGACGACGCATCTCGGGCGAGAGATTACCCAGCCGTCGTTTCGAGAATTGGAGACACGAAAACTATGGCGAAACATGGAGAAAATAACAAGATCAACACAGCCTGTGCACTATCGCCATCGATGCAATCTGTCCGATATCGTGCCTTGCAGCGCCAGTCAGGAACAAGGATTCCGTAAGGGAAAAAAAAGCAAAAACGAGCCATTGGCCAATAGCCGCTCAGAGAAACAAGGCTGCCTGTGGCCCTGTGGGGAGAGTCGAACAGTCGATTAGAAAACTGTAATTTTAAATTTGACTTTTCTTTCCTTCGGCCTCGTCCAGAATGGAACAAGTCCGGGAGCAGGCTGCCGTAATATGTGGAAAACCGTTGGTAGGACGTCGTTGATCGACGGAGAAGCAGGCTCTAAATTCAGAGGACACTGTGGAATTAGCCAAAACTTTTTTCTTGTTGGCACTTTCGACATGTGGCTCAACAAAATGGGACGCTCTTTCCGCTAAATGCCTGACAAACTTTGGTAGCCTTCAGTCGTTCTTGCCTCTTATTTTTTTGCGGGCCCAAAGAAAAGGGGCACAGACACTGGTCTTGCCTTTCTCGTCCTGCTGATTTTTCGTCATCGAATTTTTGTTTTTAAATTAAAGCAAAAAAAAATAATAATTAAAAATTGAGGTGGCTCGTCACCAATTGTTAGAGCCCCGAAAATGGTCTCATCTGCACATTTCCCGGCCGCCTCTTTCCTAAAACAAAACGTTGTGAGAAGTTCCACCAGGGGAAGGAGCGATACAGGGCAGGGATATTATCAAGAGTGACCACAAACAGCACAGCACAGACCCATGATCCCCAGCCAGCCAAACCCACAGCCCATAGCTTTCCGTGATCCGTTGGACCGGGTTAGAACCAACTAACACCTGTTACAAGATGACGATGTTTCTTGACGAGACCGGGCCAAAAAAGCAGAAAAGAGTCAAAATTGACTTTTAACATGCGTCTGCCTGAAACCTTCGGCTGAACTGGGTTCGCTCCAATGTGGTACGCTCTGTTCTCACTGTCCAACGCGCCTGCCTCATGTTTCGTGATCGGCCATTCGCCGTTGTGGGAAAGCGCGACTCTCGCCTGGGCAACCATGTTCGCGGTGGATGCTGTTGATGTGTGTACTTTCTTCTTCCGTCTACCGTAGTTTTTTGTCTCTGCCGAAGTCGCATGAACGGCAGGACCACTCAACCGCCCAACAAAAACCAGACGGCTGCCGCCCGCCTTCTTTCCTGGTCTGTCGCTCAAGCTGTTCTCTCTATTATTGCCTTCCTTTTTTGCATTCAAGTCCTAAGACTGCTAATCACAGACCACATCCACACGGACTTCATCTCCAACCTCTCTTTTCTTTATCAAGAACCGGCCCCTGGCAACCACTTTGCTTGCCATTGTTCCTCGCCGCTCTTTGTCCATTCCCTCTTACTTTGGACTAACACAGGGAGTCCATCACCTTTTTCTTTATTATTTTTCTTTTCTTTTATAAATACTCCCTCCACCTCTCCATTGCCATCTACTTTCCCCCTTCTCTTCACGACCACCAACTTTCAAAATCTTCTCGTCCTTCCAAGCCCCTTCTCCCCTCAGCCTTCCTCACCGTCCATATTGTGCAGCTATCGTTGCCGTGCACTAAACTAAAACAAAGGTGCGTCCGCGTCTCGTTTACCCACTATCTTTTCGGCCGCCCAGGTACAAGATATCATGTCCATCCCGTCTGGAGTAATCTTTGGTAGCAGTACCCAGCACTACCGGCGCACTACACATCGCTGCGAGCATCACATTGGCCGGTTGCACACCATGTCTCCATCACACAGTGGGCCTGGACCCTCGTGCCCCTTTTTGTCTCTTGCCCCCAAGGCTGTTGCCCTCACTCAGGCTTGTTGCTAAGCTGCCCTCATCACTGTGTGTCCTCACAGATGCGCCTAGGGACGAGAGAAAACGGCGGTGAACATGGGCTGGGGCCTGGCCTTGCACGCATTTTGGCTGCTCGCTCTCATTTAGGACTGGTCGATTTTCCCTCTTTGGATGTAACCTTTCAATTGATTGCCCGCTGGCCGCCACCGACAATAGGAGCTGGGCCCACCGATTTCCTAGCATCTGAAGACACTCGTGCTAACGCCAGTCTCTCCTTCTCCGCCTAGTTCCCCCTTTGCGGATTCCGCCGTTGTTCTTTTCCTCGTTTCCATCCCAATTTCTCGCCCACGCCACACATCGTCTTCGACCTCTTCTTCCTCCCTCCTACCTCTCGATCTTTGACCACTTCGAATCTCTCGATCTCCTCGACCCTGTTTTCCGCCTCAATTCACCTACCACTCCTATACACAAACACCCTACCACTCGCAATCATGTCGTCCCGCCCGGAGAACATCGGCATCAAGGCCATTGAGATTTACTTCCCTAGCCAGGTTGGTGCCCCCGTGCCCCAATTGCTCGTCCACTTCGTTCTGCGTGCTGCTCCAGCGTCTCTGCTTTTTTTGTGCACCGTGTTGCCATTGTTATTCGTCTCGTTTACCGACTTGTCTTGGGTGTTGTTCCTTGTCTCATGTCTCGTGCTGTGTCTTTTTTTTTTTTTTTTTTTTTTTTTTTTTTTGGCGCGCCGCGGCCGCCCAATCCAGTTTCCTCTACCCCCTTTTTGCAGCTCTTTTCCAAATCTACCCCACCCACTGGCCACCAACGAACCCTGCATATTCATCGTACCACATGTTACAACTTCGCACAGTTGCTTTCGTTTTTGTCGCAAGTACGCGCGCTCTCGTATCCTCATGTTTCTGACCAGTCTCAACTCTCCAGTATGTCGAGCAGTCCGAGCTCGAGAAGTTTGACGGTGTTAGCACCGGCAAATACACGATTGGCCTCGGCCAGACCAACATGAGCTTCTGCGACGACCGTGAGGGTAAGTTTTCCATTCCGAGAGGGGTTGAAGGGTGCGAGGGCGATATGTCCGAGGCGCCCAAGCTCAAAATGTCCTCTGCTAACATCGTACCAATCTAGACATATACTCCTTCGCTCTGACGGTTACCAAGAACCTGATCGAGAAGTACAAGATCGACACCAACAACATTGGCCGCCTTGAGGTCGGTACTGAGACCATGCTCGACAAATCCAAGTCTGTCAAGTCCGTCCTTATGCAGCTGTTCGGCGACAACACCAACATTGAGGGTGTCGACACCGTCAACGCCTGCTACGGCGGCACCAACGCCGTTTTCAACGCCATCAACTGGGTCGAGTCCAGCGGCTGGGACGGCCGTGACGCCATTGTCGTTGCTGGCGACATTGCCCTTTACGCCAAGGGCAACGCCCGCCCCTCGGGTGGTGCTGGTGCCGTCGCCATGCTGATTGGCCCCAACGCGCCCGTCGTGATCGAGCCCGGTCTGCGCGGTACCTACATGTCGCACGTCTACGACTTCTACAAGCCCGACCTGACCAGCGAGTACCCCTACGTTGATGGCCACTACTCCCTCACCTGCTACACTCGCGCCCTGGACGCGTCGTACCGTGCCTACAACGCTCGTGAGCAGACCGTCCTGGCCCGCGCCAACGGTACCAACGGCCACAGCAACGGTGAGGCCGCCGATGCGTCCAAGCCGCCCCTCGACCGCTTCGATTACGTTGCTTTCCACGCGCCCACCTGCAAGCTGGTCGCCAAGTCGTATGCCCGTCTGCTCTACAACGACTACCTGGCCAACCCCGACAATGCACAGTTCGCCGAGGTGCCCGCTGACCTGCGCGACATGCCTTACGAGAAGTCGCTGACCGACAAGGTCGTCGAGAAGACCTTCATGGGCCTCACCAAGAAGCGCTTCCAGGAGCGCGTCAACAGCGGCCTCCAGGTCGCCACCAATGTCGGCAACATGTACTGCGCCAGTGTCTGGGGTGGTCTGGCTGGCATTCTGAGCCACAACGATTCGTCTGCTCTGCAGGGCAAGCGTATTGGTCTTTTCAGCTACGGCTCTGGGTTGGCTGCCAGCTTCTGCTCGTTCCGCATCAACGGCAGCACCGAGGAGATCTTCAAAACGCTCGACATCCCGGCCCGCCTCGCCGCCCGCAAGGCCGTCCCCCCTGCCACCTACGATGCTGTAAGTTTGGCCCTTGTCTCTCTTTTTCTCATCGGACGTTCCACTAACACCACCAGCTCTGCGATCTGCGCAAGAAGGCTCACCTCCAGAAGAACTATACGCCGGAGGGCCAGGTCGCTGACATTGCCAGCGGCGTCTACTACCTGGAGAACATCAACGACATGTTCCAGCGCACCTACTCGATCAAGGCATAAATCGAGAAATGCGTGGCGTTTCTCGTTTCTCGAAGACTTTCCTGTCATGACTTTTGCCCTCGTTTAATTGACGACGTGGCCACCTCACGCACATCGGAGCATCAACATACAATGGACACGGCGTTTTGCAGTGGTTTCTTGTTCATGTTCTTGTTTGTCCATTTTTGCGTCGCCTCTAGCCGTTTTCTCGTCCGAAAGAGAACACTTGCACGCATCTGTTTACGTCATTGCTATTTTTTTTATGCCATGGGGCACATAGAAGCTCTTTTTAATGTTTAACAGGCCGAAGATGCCTTGGAATGTACATACCCAATATATGAGCACGTCTCGGAGGGTTTAATATAAAGAAACAATAAAGGTTGCAAAATTCCCACTTCATGTGACGAAGCGAGAAACCACGTGGTGAGTGATTGCAAGGGTAGTGTCAGTATTCCGTGCGACGTACAGCGCATACCACCAAACGTACACAGCTAGACTGCTACAACTATATCGCAAGGTGGGGGTTAGTCGGGCCGTGCCTGCTTGCTTTGTGGTGTTCAGGTGACCCTGCTGGTGGCTGCCAATTACAGCTAACGAACCTGCATTAGGGGGCTGACTCCACTAATTTACGCTTTTGTAGTAATGCGCGACCCTGAGCTCGGTCCCAGGCCAGGGGCATTGTCGACATCGACTCAAAGTCCCCCAATTAACGACATCGACGTCACCGTCGACCAAAGATGAGCGACGACACAGCGAACGATAACCTACGAAGCACTTTTGCGAACAGACCCCGACACACACTCACCCTTTATTGCCCGCGGCCACGATGGCCCTGCGGGCGCGCGACGTCGTGCTGGCCGGCGTGGCCGGATTTGTTGCCTGGGGCTATGCCACGCACTGGTTCCCGGCGATCCGCTTCGCCGGTCATGGCGTCGTGGCCGGTGCTCTCCTGAGCTGTGCCGGCCTTCTGGCATTTGTTGTTACCGTGCGCATCCCCATCTATGCCCCCGAGTCCACAACCTCGGCGAGGGCCACCATCACGACATTGACCTCCACCCGACGAACCCCGACCGCCGCCTTCGTTTCGCCTGCCCACTGGACCCAGGAACGCGCCGCCCTGCGTGCCAGCCTCGTCTACCGCCCCGTTCCTCTGTACCCGGCCATGCCACGCGTCTCGGCCGCCCTCGACTCCGTCCTGGCCGGCATCTTGCGCGACAATGTCCGCTCATGGTACGCCCACATCAGCGCGCCAGGGCCCCTCCAGAACCCCACGTTTCCCAACAACGTCGATGCCACGGTACGCGTCGCTCTGGGCCACCTCCGAGACCGCCTTCTAGGAGTCGACGACGTCGTTGAGGTCCTGACGAGCCGGCTCGTGCCGCTGCTAACGGCGCACTTCCACGATTTTAACGAGGCCGAGCGGGCAGTGCGCGGTCGGAAGCTGAACCGGTCCGTGACCGAGTCGGACGAGCTGGACCTGGCGATTGCGGCCAAGTACCGAGAGATCAGGGCAGCAGCGGGCGCGACTGAAGGGAGGAAAGAAACAAAGGACGGATTGCACCCGGCAGCCCAGCTGTCCTATTCCGAGGCCAGTACGCGCCTCGTGCAGCAGGACTACTTACGAAAACTGGTCGGCGACCGCTTGCTGCCCAAACTGCTGCCCGCGCCCTTCCTGGCCAGCCGCCCCGTCGCGGCGCTCGTGCGCGAGATTGTGGCGTGCGCGGTGCTGTACCCTTTGCTGCAGTTGCTCGCGGACCCAGACACGTACAACCAGCTGATGGAGAATTACGGCCGGACGATGCTGCAAGACCGATCGACGGTGCGGCGGCTGCGGGCGGCGCTGGACCAACACGCATCCTCGTCCGGGGCGGTATTGAGAAGCGGTGGTAGTAGTGGCGGCCGCTCGTCGTCACCGTTGTCGGCGGCGGCGGCAGCCCTGGCCGGTGGCGCAGGCGCATCGGGTGGCCGTGTAGCACCGCCTGCCGCATTCCCTCGCCTGGTTCCGGGCGACAGCGAACGTCGGTTCGAACGCTTTGTTCGGTCGATCCGCAAAACCAACATCCTGTCCGATGCGCGGCGGTTCCGCAGCGAGGTGGCCAGCCAGCTCAAGCGCGACTCCCAGCAGCAGATCCAGGACCTGCACACGGGCACGGGCAGCCACAACAGCAACCCCGAGATGACGGTGTATTTGAGGCGGCTCGAGATGAGCAAGCGGCTGCTCGACCAAAAAGTGCAGTACCTGGCCGCCGGCGGTGACAGCAAGCACGGTACGATCCATGCTACGGGCGGCGCCAATAGCCATGCTCTGGGCGGCAACGACTCGTCAGGTGGCCCGGGTACACCAGCAGGACTAGGTAGTGGCGGTGGTCTTGGCGGTGCCGGTGCTGGCGCTGGCGGTCCTGGCAACCATCCACTTTCTTTTGCAGGGCCCATGGCACCCACCGTTTCCCGTCTCGAGACCGCCAGCCTGGCCGATCTGCTGCGTGACGCCTCGGCTCTGTCGTACTTCATGGAGTACATGGATCGGCAGCGGCTCATGCCCCTCGTCCAGTTCTGGCTTGTCGTCGACGGCCTGCGCAATCCCCTTGAAGAACTGGACGACGAAGAGGAGGACGACGACGAGGTCGATACTGCGGTCGACGACACACCGGCCAGCCTTACGCCCTGGACCGAAGCGGACCGTTTGGATATCGCTCAAATCGACCAGGCCTACCTCGCCCAGCCTGCGCTTCACATTTCAGATGCGTCGCGCCGCACGGTGCGCGTGTTTCTGGAGGCCGGCCCGGCCGCTACGCCCGAGCAGTACTACCGGGCACGCCGTGCGATTCTGCGCGCCCAGATGGCTGTGCTCAATGAGATGAAGGACAAACACTTTCAAGGCTTCAAGAAATCGGATCTGTTCTACAAGTGTCTCGCCACGGAAGACGCGGCACAACAGCGTCAACAGCAGCAGCAGCAGCAGCATCAGCAGCAGCAGATCCAACGGTCCGTCTCACCATTGACTACCGCCCCAATTGCACACGCACACTCGTCAGGTACAGCCACACCAAACAAGCCCCTACCACCAAACCCGGCCAGCCGACTCTTGCGTGGTGCACAAACGACGACGGGCAACGGGACAGCGGGTACCGGTGTTGGTGCAGGTGGCGGCAACGGGATGGGACCGACGCGGCGGGCAGGCTCGGCAACGGATCTACGCGCAACGGACACGACGGTGACCACTCCCGCTACCAACAGCGGTCTGATGGTCCAGGACGACTCGCTCTTTGCTCGACGTTCCCTCGACGGCGTCAGCAACAGCGCCATCAACAGCAACAACTCCTCGACCCCGCTCTTTGGCGACGACGACGATTTCTTCACGACACCACGCGGCAGTGCGGGCCGCAATAGCAACAGTGGTTTATCAAACAGCACCGGAAACTTGGCAGCCCCGCCCGCGCCGGATCCCATGGCCGACTCTGTGCAAAGCCTCGGCGGCGGCGACCCCAACGTGCCCGACACCGAGGTCGTGCAGGCCGTGGAGCAGGCCTTGACGACCATCATGGAGGACAAGCGCCCGACAACAGCCGAAGACCTGCGGGCGTCGCTCTTCGGTGACGATGACGGCGAGGCCGAAAGGAGCAGCAATCCCGACAAGGGAAGCATCTTTTCAGGGATTGACGCCGACGGCGGCAGCACATCAAGCACCAAAAAGGCGGGAGGTGAGCCAAGGCGCGGTAGTACACCGCAGCTGTCCCAAGGTCTCGGTCCGGGTCCCGGTCCCGGCGCCGGCCACGTCCACCCGAACCCGCACGCGCACGCCTTGCTGCTCCACGGCGACAACAGCGGCAAGCCCAGTCTTGCGTCCCTGGGACTGGTGAGTGCCGCTTCGCGCATTGGCGTATTTGAGGACGACGACCTCTTTGGGGACGACCAGGCCAAGTACATGTCGGACGACGAGGGTGATGGCGGATCAGACATGGCGGGGAGTGGCTTGCTGGACGGCCCGTCTGCCAAGGATAAAGACTTTTCAAAAGACGCCGGCGCGGGCGACAGCGACGAAGGCGGCGTGCACGAGGCGGCACCGGGCGATCTGGGCTTGGTCGAGGCTATTGCTGCGCTCTCGGACGACATTGACCGCTTGGGTGCCCAGGATGCCGTTGTCAACTCCCTCCTCAAAAAAGCCGAGCTCACCAACAACACCGCCGAGCTGCGCATTTTACGCAAGTCTAAGGCCAGCCTGCAGCGGGAGATTCGGCGCAAGGAGCTGCAGCGCCAGCAGTACGCCCTCCAAGAGACGGACAACAGTCTATACGGCCGCGCCAACGTGCGCCTGACGAGCGTGCAGTCGGGCCGCGAAGAGGACACAGGCAAAGAGTACGCTCAGTACGTCATCGAGGTGCGGCGTGACGCTGATATGGCAACGTCTGGTACGGCCACCGTGTCCTGGACCGTCGTTCGCCGCTATAGCGCGTTCTGGGAGCTGCATCAGCGGCTGCGCGGCCGCTATCCCTCGGTGCGCGCCCTTGATTTCCCACGACGGCGCGTTGTGCTCAACAAGTTGCAGGGCGATTTCCTGCAGAAACGGCGTGCCGCCCTCGAACGCTACCTGCGCGCTCTTCTGCTAATGCCGGACGTCTGCCGCAGCCGCGAGCTGCGCGCGTTCTTGTCGCAGCGCGTGATCTCGACGCATGTCAACGGGAGTGCCAGTGCCAGCGCCGGCACCAATCTGCCCGCGTCCGTAGGCAACCTCGACGCCGACCGCCGTGATGTTATCTCGCGGCTCTACGATTCCGTCGCCGACGGCATGGAGGACATTCTCGGCAGCATCCCTGTGCTGGACCAGCTGTCGACGGCCGGCCAGAATTTGATTGCGGCCGCCGCGAGCCAGCTGGGCGGCGGCGCAGCAGCCCACAATGCGGCAGCAGCTCAAAATGCGTCTGCGTCAGCTGCCGCCGTCGCCGCCTCGGCCGAGGCTGCGGCCGAGCTGGCCGCCGCCACGTCCACGCTGCCCGACGAGACCGCGGCGCCCTTTGTCAAGCCCATCTGCGACATCTTCTTGGAGATTTTCGAGCTCAACCGCGGCAACAACTGGCTCCGCGGCCGCGCTGTCGTCGTGGTCTTGCACCAGCTGCTCGGCGGCACCATTGAGCGCAAGCTGCGCGAGAACGTGCGCACCCACCTGCAGGAAGAGGAGGCCTTGCTCAAGTACCTGGGGCTGGTCCAGGACGCGCTCTTCCCGGCCGACGGCATCAAGAAGCCGCCGCGCACGCCCGCTCAGAAAGCTCGCACGCGCAACGAGGCCGGCCTGATGCTGGCTACGCTCGTGCCGGACCTGGCGGGCAGCGTTGTGGGCCGGGTCAACGCGCAGTCCGCGAGCCGGCGCATCTTTGCAACGTTCAACAACAGTCGACTAAAGTAGGTTCCGCCCCGCAGCGATGACTGCCTTGTCTATTGTTTTGCACCCCTGCTAACCTATGATAGTGCCCATCTTGCGTTTACGATTCTCGACGAGGCCGTGGACGTGTTGTTTGGTGAGGCGTGAGTCGAGGAGGCACGTGCTACTTGGGGACAAGGGATCGACGGTGTTGCATAGCCACGGCGTTCTTGTTTTACTTTTTTTTTTTTTTTTTTTTTTTTTTTTTTTTTTTTTTTTTTTTTTTTTTTTTTTTTTTTTTTTTTTTTTTTTTTTTTTTTTTTTTTTT
>LVYW01000006.1:733560-852846 GCA_001630435.1 Sporothrix globosa
GTTGGGCTTTTTGATGGCTCTGTATCTGCTTCCGTTTCTCTTACATGTCTGTTGTATACCACCTTAACCGTCACGCATTATTAACTGGACAGCCGTTGTCCCTGGCATGTTCAACCAATTTCACTTAATTCTGTTTAATGCTATTTACGTCACATCTGCAGCCATCGTCAGCGAAGAAGAGCAGACATGAATGGCAGATACGAATTTCATCACACCTCATCTCACGTCTTGTCTCACGAGCCGCTGGAATTTGCACACTCAACGTCGCTTTTCCAATTATGGAGTACAGCATATATCTGATCTCCCTCATGTTGGGCTCTGTATCAGGCTAGGCCCGACCAGCCAAGACTCCGGTCAGGCCATTCACTCACAGCTTGTTGCACCTCTGGTCTCCATTGCCGTGCTTTGGGCGGGAGTCAGGTTGCAGGCTACGCATGCCCCGCTTTTTTTCTTGTCGCCCAAACCCAACCAGCCCCTCGTTCTTTCTCTTCTGGCTTCTCGCGCCCGCGAAGACCCGCTGTGAGCGCCCACGCCCGCTCTTGCCTTTCTCACCCACCGACGCTGTCTGTTCCCCAAGATCGTGCGCTCTTGCCTCGTGTTGCTGCACTGCACTGCACTGCACTGCAGACTTTCCCACATGCAATGCTACTGCAGGCCATGATCCTATCCTTGCAGCCGGACACGTTTGGAGAATAATTGCAGAGGGTAAATAAAAATAAAAACATAAGATAAAACATAAGATAGATCAATCCCAGCACGATGATCAAAATTAGGTTCGAGACGGCAGCATCAAAGGCAGGAGTATTGCGATGTTGTTTTAGAGGGATGACCTTGGAGCATGCGAGAACAGGAAAGGGCCGTGGAGCGCGCTTGCCCGCCTGACCAGAGACCCCCATGCTCCTTCCTTCACTCTGCGCAGTTGCGTTTCCCCAGTCACCTCACTCTTTTGCGGATCGTCCTTTCCACACTGGGCGCCTTTCGTCCAGCTTACAGGCTCTCCTCGTTGGCCGTTTGCTCCTGCTCTCCACGCCCGTCCCATGCCTGATATTGTTTGGCCACTGTCTCCCCTCCTTCTCCTCTGTTCCTTATCCTCTCATTCTTTTCCTTTTCATCTCAAAATACCTCATCGCTTTGCATCCTTTTGCATCTTTCATCTCACTTTATCGACCTCTTCCTTTTGCGCGCGCGTCCATCTCATCCTTCATCACCGTCAATCACAGCCTTTTCCTCACGCAGGGTCCCACTTTCTGTCCGTTTCAATCGCCTCTCCACACACGCGGTCGCCCCATCTGACCCAAACCCTGCAAGCTAGCCGTTCGGCTCTGCCAGGAGCTCCTCCATAATAAACACACCGCTACCGTCTCTCCTCCGTTTTGCTTCCCTGCCTCATTTTCATCCTTGTCGCACCCTTCAAGACGTCACGTTTTCCCGTCCGTGCTTTTTCTTCACTGGTCTTTGCTAGCTTTTCTTCACCGACCGAGCACTTCACCTTGCGTCTTGTTTCGAGCTCTTTTCCCAGTGTCTGCCCAAGCGAGCGGATCGTTTTTCTGTTTCTCATTTCTCCAACTGTGAACGAGCTTTCAACAACTTGCATTCCTCGACGTTCATCCGAACTGCTTCTCTATAGCTGTCCTTCGTCTCCTCCGCCAGGTTTACAGCAAAGTACCATTGCGATTCACCTCGACCAAACCCTCTCGACGGATTGTCCCACGAAATATCCTTCATCTAGAGTACGACGACCTTGCGTCGAAGGTTACACCACCTGGAAATCTTCAATAAGACCTTCCTCCGAAGCTTCGTCCGCTATGTCAACGGCAACGGGCCCCATATCCACGGCCCCGACGCCCTCTGGATCAACCGAAGTGTCCAATACCCGCCTCTACCTAGGCAACCTTCCACGAACTGGTATGCAGCGACTAAGCTATGCCAGCACCCCATTCAGCCCTGTCAGGCTTGACCGCCACGCCCACACGACCGCTAACCTTACGGCCACAGTCACCAAAACCGACATCGAGAACCACTTCAACAAACATGGCACCGGCGATATCCTAGAGATCAAGCTGATGAACGGCTTTGGTTTCATCGAATACAAGGACGCCATGGATGCCCGCGACGTCGTGCCAGCGTTTCGTATGTAGTTCTCGGCCCAGCCTGTTGTTCTTTGTTTACACCATGCGCTTGTTGGTTTCCACTATGCTAACATCCGCGCTTGCGCCTTTTCCCGAAGACGGATCGACATTCATGGGTGAGCGCCTCACAGTCCAGTTTGCGCGCGGCGCTCGCAATACCCGCGACAGCGGCAGCGGTGGCGGCAATGGAAACACATCCCAAGAACGCCCCCCACCCCGGCCGCGGCGCACTGCTCACCGGATGGGCGTCACCGGCCTTCCCAACGACACCAGTTGGCAGGTCCGTATATTCCCCACACCCCCTTTCCTTTGCTTTCCCTCTCGTGTCGTCATGCCTTGCCTGCGCTCTCCTTATTTTAATATAGCCCTTTCTCTGGATGGTTGTTGTTCTCTTGCGTCCGGAGACGCCTGTCTGTTCTCCTTAGGACAGCAATTCTTGGAAACGTCTTGTGGGCCAGCCAGAAACGCCGCGGACCTCTCGCCAACAGCTCGTCTCGCCTCTACTCTCGTGTGTCGTCCTTCCCCCTGGCCTTGCCGGCTTTCTCTTCCCTCTTTTTCGATGGCTCTCTTTTCACCTATCTTCTAATCCCTGGTGGCCGCCATATCACGTTCCTCCTTCTCTCTCCCTCACCCGGCATCTTCCAGGAGCGGACTGGTACGACATACTGGCAGACTTACGATCTGGTGCTTCTGGCTACGGAGTCCCCTGGATGTTTTGTTTTTCGGCTTTCTTTGTATCTACTTCTAGCGTTCACCCTCTCGCCGTTTTCTTATCGTCTTTCCACACGCACGTTCTCTTATTATTGGTTTGGTTTATTACTGGATGGTCAAGCTCTTCCCCTTGCTTGACCTAGGAAGGTGGAGAACCTGGAAGGCTCGTACGCTAGGCCCAACAGCAGAAGGAAGCACAAAGCACAAACACCCAACACCAATGACCCAGCACCATCTTAGCATGCAACGTTTCCTGGACCACGAACTTACACGGACTCTCTGGCCTACAGGATCTCAAAGACTTTGCCCGCCGGTCGGGACTGGACGTGGTTTACTCGGAGACCAGCCGGTCTGGTGACGGGTAAGAATCCCGCTTTTGTCCCCCAGATCAAATATCACACAACGTTCCATACTGACAGCACAGCTCCGTCGAATTCGAAACGGCCCAGGATCTCGCCACGGCTATTGAGAAACTAAACAATACGGAGTTTAGGGACAAAGTTGTCACCTGCACAGCAATTGTAAGTTATCTGCGGAGTACCAAGGATTCGCAACTACCAAGTCCTATCGCTCACAGCAAACAGTCGCACACTGATTTCCAGTATCGCGACCGTGGCCGGTCCCGGTCACCACGGCGGCCGTACCCACCGCCTCGTGATGACTATGATCGACGTGGTCCACCGCCGCCTCGCGGCGGATACAGCCCGCGCCGAGATGGCCCGGGCTACCGCGACAACTACCGCGACCGTAGTCCCCGTCGCGACTACTATGACGACCGAATGCGCTACCCGCCATCGCCCCGCCGCCCGCCAATGGAGGACTATCCGCCCCCCCAGCGCCGCTACGACGACCCCTACCGTCGCGACTACCCGCCGCCGGACCCGTATGCCAACCGTGGCCCTTATGATCGCCCGCCGCCGCCCCGGGACTTTCCGCCCCGCGATGCCGGTTATCCGCGTGATAATGGTTACCCTCCACGCGATTATGACCGCCGTTACTGGTAAACTTGCGCGAGTTTCCTACATGTTCTGATGGTGTCTCCTTTACGAGTGGATTGAGTATGGCGTGCACGACGCGTAATGACGTGTGCGTTTGTGTGCTTGTGTTTTAGTGTACGAGTGTGTACGATTGTACGAGCGCACGCAAGGGTGTCAGTCTGAGCGTCTATACCTGGATAAGCCAGCATTTTGACCTCATAATGGTATAGAAACATCCACGTGCTATGGGTTTGACCCCCGGCGCGACCTATTCGTTTGACGTCTTTCCGTCGTCTACGCAAATGGCGGAGAACCATCGACGACCTCGGCTTTCACGAAATGGCGACCAGGCAAAAACGGCCAGATGTCGATAGACCCGTTGATGCCGTTAGTTACGTTCACTTTGGGGTTTGGGAAAAGATTTTATTTGGAAATACAATGAGAAGATATCAAATCAGGGTATATTTATGTTTTTTATTGCTTTTGGTTTTGTTTTCATTTCTTCCTTTCGATATATGAGCATTTCCCTTATCATCTCACGTCGTCTGCGAGGGCCGGGTAAACTTGCATTTAACTAAACCCCACGCGGCCACAATTTTTTTTTCCCCCTTTGTTTAAAATCTCACTCCTGCTGACACCAAACATCGCATTACGACTTACACGAGCCAGCGGAAGGCTGACAGCCTTGTTCAACGACAGAGAATGTAACGACACAACCGTTTGTTAGCTTCTGCATTCGTTTACTTCCATTGTTTTATACTTCTTTTCTTTCTTCTTTCCTTCTTTCGCCCCTCTTCATATTGTCGGCTTATGGGCATCACTTTCCTGAATAATGAATGAATGACTTTCTCACTTATTGACTTGCGAAATAAAACAAATGGACTCGGTCATCATATCGGCTTATATTGGATATTTAACTTGTCGTACTACTTTTTGCCTCTGGTCAACACGGCACACGCGCCCCTGCTTACGGGCTTGTGTACTTGTAGTTGAACTGCTTCTGGGCATCGGCCAGGAATGCCAGCGACGCCTCCTCCTTCTTGGCGGCCTCGGGGTCCTGCAGGCGCGTCTCCCGGAACGCATCGGTGTAGGCGCCCACTTTGGGGATCGTGAAGCCGCGGGCCGTCGCGGGGCGCGCGTGGACCCGCTGCACCCACGCCACGACGTTGGGGAACTTGGACACATCCACGCCCGCAAACTGCATGCCCGACGCCCAGCCAATCGCCGTGATGTCCGCAATGCTGAACTTGCCCCGGCCGGTGCCGGCAATGAAATCGCGGTCCGCCAGGCGCGTGTTCAGCACGCCGTACAGCCGCTCGGTCTCGCCGACATACCGCTGCACGGCGTAGTGCGACTGCTTGTCGAGGGCGTAGCGCAGGAAATGGTTGGCCTGGCCCTGCATGGGGCCCAGGCCGCCGTGCTGCCACGCGATCCACGACTCGGCAATGGCGACCTGGTCGGGCTCGGTGGCCGGGTCGAAGCTGAACTTGTGGTCCTTGTCGAAGCGGGCGACGAGGTAGTTGAGGATGGCGGCGCCTTCAAAGACGGCGAGGTCGTTGCGGTCGTGGTCGACGATGACGGGGATGCGGCCGTTGGGGTTGAGGGCGGTGAACCAGGGCTCCTTTTGGATGTTCTTGGAGATGTCAACGAGCTGCCAGGTGTAGTCGATGCCGTAGGCGTCCTTGAGCTCTTCGAGGAGCACCGACACCTTGTAGCCGTTGGGGGTGTTGAGGGTGAAGAGCTCAATGCCTTTGGTGGCAATGGTGCCGGTGGGACGGGGAGCGTCGGCCATGGTAGTGGAGGATGAATTGGTGGGTGGTGGTGAGGGAAAGTTGTATGGACGATGTGAAGATGAAGGCGAGGACGAGTAGTGAGAAGAGTGGGATGCTTTGGTGGGAAAGATGGGTAAAAGCAAAGATGAGGACGGAAATGAAGAGGAAAGGGCAAAATGGATGGAAGAGGGGGGAGGGGATGGGCGAGTTAAATACAAAGAAGGGAGGGACGAGTAGGAGTAGAACGAAAAAGAAGAAGAGGAAGAGGATGGGTCAGGTCCGCCGCGACGCAGAGGGAAGCTACTTGCACCGGCGCCAAAGAGACGATGCGCCGGTAGGTGTACTGTGCCGAAGCGGACAGCAACTGCAGACGCCATAGGCCAAGGGGTAGGTAGGAAGGAGGGGGATATGCAAGTCATACAGAACAAAAAGAAAAGAACAAAAAAGGAAAACGAAGAAAACGAAGGCAACGTACCCGGGTACTTTCTATCCAGTCACAGGCATCAACTTGACAGGTTCATGGAGGACAATGGGGGCGGGTTGTTGTATGTTAGCTAATGACTTAGAAAGCAATGTTGGCTGTATCCTGGTACGTTGTATAATAAGAATTACAAAGAGGGCCGACATCGATGGCGTGCTTTGAGACGGAAGAGTCATTCGTATATCGTATGTCCGATTGAGAAGGGCGAGCTGCAGCTACAGCTTCAACCGTATCTCCACCCGCCGGGGAATTGAAAGGACGCAGGCAGAATCTAGAGGACATGCATTTGTAACCGCTGTGCATCTGTAATCAGGTTCGAGCGTACAGAGACGTGGACTCTAGGCCGGCTTTAGACTCGCTTGTAGTGTCACCTCTGGGCATTGACTGGTCCATGCAACAGACAAAGACGTCATAGGGTTTAGCATACGACAGTTGCATGTTGTTCACCGCGTGTATATTGCAGTGTACCATTCAACGAGGTCGTGCTCGAGTTATGGACTCGTTGCCTTTGTCTGTTTCTGGCAACTCTCCAATGGTTTGGGCTGAACAGCTCAGAGTACTTCTCCCCTGTACATCGACAAAGGTACGTCTCCGTAGCTCGTATAATGCACACTATAGAGAGCCCAGGTCCCAACACAGACTACTTAAAAACTGGCCTGCATCGCGGCGTGTGTTTCAATGTCGGTACAGTCAATGTATGGACGGTAAACCCGACAGTAATGTCACCGCAGGCTCGGGAACAGCGTAAAGAGCCATTTGTATTTCCAATCCATTGGCCCGAGAGACATAAAATTGTGCCGCCGTTGTCTGTCACAGCTTGAACGAAATCGACAATTTCTCGATCCTTTTCGGACAAGTTTTTGACCGAAAGTTATATCACGATGCGGCTCAGGTTGAGAATGGATCGCGAAGGATGCGGGATGTGACTGTGTTTGTTGAGGGTTCAGGTGTGGTGAAGGCCCACAATTCCCCTGTTGACAGACTGCGGCGTGATTTATAAGCCTGTTCTATCGCACCCATCAAAATGCTGTTTTCGTGTTGCCAGATCGATGCTGTGACGGACTAGTTCGGACCCGGCCATTTCTATTTTCCTCGATCGATCCCTACGCATGCTTTCTCCCAATGGTCCCTACTTCGTAACGGCATCGTCGTCTTAACAAAACCCGCAGCCAAAAAAGGATTGATCTGCCTCGAGGCGCATTCGGCATCCGGACTTGTCTTGTTGAGCTCCAACACCAGTTTCGCCGTGGCATGGTCGTAGCCATACTTGTCGCCGTCTTTTTCTTTTCCCTTTCTGTTTTTTTCCCTTTTTTTGGCATGATAAAACCTCATCATCTCGTACTGATAAGCCACGAAATTATCTTTCTATCGCACCTCCCGACATCCCGACATCTTTCTATTTTTTTTTTCTTTTTCCGAGACGCATTGCCTTTATTGTTTATAGTTTATGGCTACGTCATCGTTGGCCAATACTCAGAAAGTGTGAGATGGAGGGCCGATGTGCTGAAGACACCCACCCAGAAAACCAACACCACAACGGAGCTTCCCGTGGTCCCTGGACTAACGTCAACGCCTTACGGGTTCACTTGCATGACTCGCAAACAAGTCTATTTCTTTCAACTTGGGATCACATAATCATGGCCAATAACCGTATTCGTAATACTCTTTTGTCTTTATGAATCGTGTGTCTCGGAGCCTCGTTGGAGACGACGCAACGTGAAATGCAAATCGATGCAAAAAACAAAAACAAAACAAAAACAGTATGTACACGGTCCTCCTCCCCTTTTCCATCCCAACATAAAAACCTCGGCAGCACCATCAAACTCCCCTTCCTCCCCACTACGACTTGCTGTTGGCAATCCGCACCGGGTGGCATTCCGTGTTGTACACAAACTCGCCCGAGCCGTCCACCTGCACCTGGTACGGCGCGTCGTCGGACTGGATCAAATACGAATACTTGAGCACCTCGGCGAACCAGAAGCTCTCCTGGAAGTCTTGGAACGAGCCGCCGCCGGCCGCATTTACATTGTTGACCGCCGAGTAGCCGCTGCCGGCCGCACACGTCTTGTTGATGGCCAAAAACGCATCCCATGCCCAGTCCTGGTACTTGGGGTCGCCCGTCGCGCGGTAGGCATAGTAGTAGCTCTCAATGACCTCGGGCCGCAGGATGTACTGGCCGTCCTGGATCCAGAAACCCGACTTGGCAAAGAAGTCGGCCTGGTCCGCCGGCGGCGGGGCATTGTTGCTCGCGTTCTTGGCCGCGAGGTGGCCGTCGTCCTGCCAGGCAAACGTCTCCGGGCCGATGCGCGTGGCTGTCGAGGTGTACGTGTCGTGGCACGACGCCGCGAGCTCTAGACCGAACGCCACGTAGCGGGGCTCGTTGAGCGTGAGGCCGCCGAGAATGATGTTGCCGCCGTCGAAGCAGGCCAGGTGCTGCGAGACGAAGCGGGGCGAAGTGCCGGCGAACATGGCCAGGAAGGTCAGGTCGGGCCGCGACGCCGGGTGCGACGCCAGGTGCGTCATCGACGACTCGACGGCCAGCACCCAGCGGTCCTTGTAGTGCGCAAACCGCACGGGGTCGTAAATGTACATCTTGATGAGGTACTCGTAGAAGCTGTCGTCGCCGCCGACCCAGCCGCCGTTGCCGTCGACAAACTCGCCCGTCGTGATGTTGACGTTGGAACCCACCAGGCCGGGGAACGGCTCGGCCAGCGCCTGCGGCTGCGGGTTCAGCAGATACGCCTCGCCCTTTTGCGCCAACGTCCCGTACTGCGGGTCGCCCGTCAGGTCGGACAGACGCGTCCACTCGAGCACGAGCGTGCCGATCGTGGCAATGCCGTTGGTCGCGGACCCACCACGCCGGGGCGGACCGAACAGCACGTCGTTGTCAGGGACGCCCGAGGGCGTGTCAAAGGCCACCTTGAGGTTGTCGGCCAGGTGCTGCGCCTGGCTCAGTACGGCCGCCAGCTGGGTCTTGTTGGCGTTGTAGTGCTTGCCCGTCAGCGCGCCCGGTGTCGTCAGCAAATCGTAGCCCGACAGCAGGCCGCCCAGGTAGCGGATGGTCGTCTCGAACAGCGAGATGTCGCCGACGGCCGTGTTAAAGTTGATGTTCTGGACGTGCGCCAGAATCTGGGCAATGGCCTGCTCGTTCTCCATGACGAGGGCCGTCGACAGCGCGTCGACCGCGCTGGCGCCCCAGCCGTTGCGGTCGTCCTGGAAGGTTTTGGACACGGGCTTGAACGAGTCGTGCGGAAATGCGTACTTGTAGTAGCCGTCCCAGCTGATCTGGAAGGCGGTCTTGACAGCCTCGGCGCGGTCGGGCCAGGAGACGTAGTGCGGCTTAAAGTTGCGACGGGAGGTCGGGCTGGCCGAGGCAGACGTCGCCAGCATGGCGAGGGTGCCGGCACCCAGCAATGCACCGGGGACGTGCATAGTGGAGGTGGGTTAGGGGACAGTGGTGAGAGACGAGAAAACGATGAAGATGGGCGGACAAAAAAAATAAAGAAAACAAAAGCGCTTTAACAGTAACCAGAAATAAAATCAAAAGAGCTGCAACGCCAAGAGCGCGTCAAATGAGGGACGAGCAATAACAAAATTAAAGAGGAAAAAAAACGACAGGGAATGTAAGCTGAAAGCTGTGACGTCTTTGGGGGACGTGACTTGGGAGCTTGAGAGACGAAAAAAAAGGAGAAAAAGAACAGATTCAGGGTCACAGTCGAGGGTATCAGCGCGGGAGAGCAATAGCAAGGGGGATATTGACTTAAATGAATATATGCTTGGAGACCACTAAAGAATGGATCACCCGGGAGGCGGCTGGATGAGGCACAAAGTGGAAAGGGATGGACGCGGGAGAAGGAAAAAAGAACGGGGAACGGGGATATATAGACGCCAAATAAATTGGATGTCTCTGCAATCCTGGGAACGGGGGAAAGAGCGAAGATCGGTGAGATGGGCAAGGGCAAGAAGGGAAGCAGAGAGGCACAGACGAAGGGCAAGAGACAAAATAAACTAGATGTCCTCGCAGGGAAGGAGCTTTGGAGTCAATTGCCTCCTTCTCGATGGCATGTTGTGTCCGGGGGGCAGGCAGGCGCGTGATGCAGGCAAGAGCGAATGGCGATCCTGGAGCGTGTCTCGCATCGCGGCATGCATGTCGGTTCGCCGCCATCTGCCCAACGCACGAGGCTGGAAAGCCAGACAAGGGGAGAGAGGACGCCAAGACATCGCGGACTGTCGGCCGTGGGACGAGGAGGGGACGCAGGGATCTCCCGTCGGGGTACCGGCCTGTCCGTCACGAATGGACACAGTAGGATGAGCTCATCCGGCGCATCGCCATGCACGCCAGCGGCGGAAACGTCGGTCGAGCATGGATGGCCATGATGGCTACGCATACCGTTGTGAGAAAACACACACAGCAAGAGGGGAACAAGTGATGCGGAGAGGAGAGAGATCCGAGGAGGCGGAGAAGCAAAAGAGGAACCCTTGCGATCTACGGGAGGAATTATCACGAACGGCGATGGAAGGACCGGAAGAGCGAGAGACTCCTTCGCGTCGTTCCTGCCCTTGCACGCGGAGTTGCATTGATTGGCTGCATCGTGTGGGCAATCACTGCTACTTTCCTAATTGAGTAGTTCTTTGCTTTGTCGGCGTGCCTTCCCTTGGTAAAGACATCACAGAAAGAAGGTTACGAAGTTATGAGGCGATGAGGCTATTGATGACTTCCTTTCTCCTTCCCCGCGATGTCCCTGCAAGTGAGAATTTGGCTTGGGCATGCTGGTATGGTTGGTAGCCGGCACGGTGGCAGGTTGGGCGGTTTCTTTTGTCGATCGGTATGTGGATCCGATGTCGATCCCCGAGAGTGCGTGCCCCATGGGGGTTCCATTTTGCGCGGTGATATGATGGTATGTTCGCCCGCAAACAAGACGTGTGATGGACTGGCTGACAGGCTTCGAAATAAGATGATACGGCGTAACGAAAGAAAAGTGCGGGCGTTGGAGGAAGAAATGGGACGATGGAGCGCAATAGACAAATTGGACGCCGCGCAAATATCCCCAAATTGCTCTTTCCCAGAAATAGCGAGCGGCTCTTTCCTTTCCTCCCGCGGCTGAACTTGCACACTGTAAGGCGCCAAGGGAAAGAGCGATTTACGCGGCACGGGGCATCGACCAACGGAATCGGCCAACGACCAAAGTCCAATTTACTTTACAAAGTACGACATACCAAAGTCAATGGAAGAAAGGTGTGCTTGTCTCTCAAATTGAGCATGTGGATGGACCACGCGGGGGGTTGGTTGGTCCCCTATCCCATCATTGCAGCGCACCTGTCTCATCGGTCACGTCGGCAATATTTTGATATTACGCTCCGATAGCCAAGACTTTCTTTCTCCAAGAGATCAAGCAGGAGGAGCCAAATGAGCGAAACGAAGGAGCAGATCCGAGGGGAAGATGGGATGATGTGAACATAGGAAAATGCGCGTTGCGAGAATGGGAAAGTGCGTGTCGATCTGAGGGGAACGACAGGCAAGTGACATTGCCCTACGCCGTAGGTGCAGTCCGTTCGGCCCTTTAATGTGATATGTGAGCACGGCGGGGGGATTCTATTCTCCCTTTTCCTTTTTCTCTGTTTTGTTGTAATATGATTTTGTTCGTTATCTGCCAAGCAGCCTCGAGCGGCCATTCGATTTTCCACCGAGCAGATCTAATAAATTGGCAAGATATCTCTCTAAACTCTACCCAAGACCGCGGGTAAGTTTGTATTCCGGCTGATATCATCGACTTGTAAAATAGAAGACTGTAAATGTCATCGACCTCCGCTGCCCACAGTCACAATCAACTGCTTTGGAAAGTGTGGTTGGTCTGTATGTGTCTCTGTGCCCCAACCATGTGTACCGTGTGCCGTGTGCCGAAGGAGCACCCATGTCGTATGGAGAAAACCCGTTAAACTGTCCCGGTCCTCCACAACGATCGACAGGCCGACTTGTCCAGCTAAAGAGGAAAACGACGTGCCCGGCGGCATCTCTCGCGATATTGTCTGAAAGCTTGTCCAAGCTTCTCCGCAAAGGGGCCTCCACCGCTGTTGCGACGGTGGCGGCGAGGCCGGACAGAGCAGATGACGATGCCGATGCAGATGCAGACGCACATGCAGCCGCAGACGCAGTCTCGACCAGGAGCTGCGACCTAGGCCGGGCCACATGGATCCCCGCTTCGCTGGGGAACATGAAATTGTGCATCAAACGAGGATGCTCAATTTCGTGCAACGTGACAATGCATCTTAGTCGTACGGTGGTAAGTGGAAGAAGGTCGATCACTAGACCCAAGTCTAGTTCTTTCACTTGTCCCGCAGCTTGGCCAGGGCGGCTGCAACTCCGTCACTGAGTTCCTCCGGCGGCCGCTGGGGTCGTGGCGGACTCAGCGTGCTGGCTGCCGATGTATCGCGCTTCTTCGGCGACGGTGAGGGAGGGGCTACCGCTCCCGCCACCCCATCCGCTGTCTGTGCTTGACTCAGACGATTGTTGAAAACCGAATCAAAATCGGTGCCGATGTCCCCTGTCTCTGTCTCTGCCTCTGCTTCTGCTTCGGCAGTCTTGTTGACGGACGTCCCCGTCCCCGCCGCCACTTTGGGCCCCTTCTTCCGCCCCTTTTGCACCCGGAACGGTGCCTCCACCGCCCGCCGCCAAGCCTGCACTTTCTTCTCGCCCCACCCGGCCACCAGCCCCAGCTGCTCCGGCTCCGCCTGCACCGCCCGCCGCAGGCTGCCAAAGGACCCCACCAGCGCCACCGCGTCGGACTTGTTCACCGCCCGCGGCACCGTGGCAAACTGCACCAGCCGCTCCGCGTAGCCGGCGGCCTGCTGCCCGCGGATGGCCGAGAAGTTGGAGGCGTGCTCAAAGGTCTTGTACAGCTCCAGGTAGCGCGCGGCCTCGGCCGCCGACCAGCACAGAATCAGCGTCAGCTGGTTGACGAGCGACGTCTTGGCGAGTTCGCGCAGCGTCTCTTCGTGGTTCTCAATGTCCACGAGCGCCAGAAGGATGCGCAGGCGGTGGCGCGGCGCTCCACCGGCGGTTAGACCACGAAAGCGCGCAAAGACGTACTCGGGGTGCAGCCGGTGGTACTTGAGGCTCAGAAACAGCGCCACGGTCGATGGGCCCAGACCGTAGTCGGCGGTAATGTCGCTGTACTCCCAAGGCACCGACCGAAGCTGGGCCAGAATGGGATTGCCCTTTTGGCGCGGCGACACGAGAATGGTCGAGCCGGACGCGGGTCCGCCGCGCGTCAGATGCGGCGTCGACGACGAGCCGCTGGCCGACGACGCTGCGACGCCCGGCCCCCCAAGCGCCTGGGGCGTCGGCTGCACGATGCGCGGTGTCGACTGGCCCCCGGGCGGTGCGCCAGGCTTCTGTATTCTCTGCGGTGTGGGCTGCTGTATCCGCGGCGCTGTCGGCGGTGGCCGTTGTTGTGTTGGTGGTTGCGTTCGTGCTTGTTGCTGCGCAGGCACGTTGTTGCTGCTGCTGTTGTTGCCGACATCCGTGGCCGCCAGGGCTGCAAGGAAGTCGGCATCAGCGCCAAAGTCATCGTCATCCATGGTGCGGTGCGCAGAGGACGAGATGGAGATGTATGATGCTAAGGTGATACGGTCGCGATGAAAGAGGAAACATCACGACTTGGAGGTGTAAGGCTCGGCCATGCTATGATATGGTTGGCTGCTAAAGCGGCTCGCAGCCTAATATGTGGGGCACACAATTCACGGGTGGCGTTACTGAAACTCACGGAGGCTCACTGAAGCTCCACTGATGCTCACTAAATTTATGACAGGTTGTGAATCTCAAATGAGCCACTCACCTCACTAAAGCAGTTCCACTAAAAGCGGTAATGAGCATCGGTTGAGAATAGTCTTGTCTCGTAAACTCTCAGAAAAGAGTTTATATTCGGCATGTGATGTGAATCTACATTGCTCTTTAATAGTAAAAATATAAAAATGAAGAAGAAAAAGCGGAAAGAGATTGCCGAACAGAGTCTACCACACCCCTTTACAGCCTCGTTTGGTCTTTCGACGTCTTGGCCACGCCGCCATCCTCCGTCTTGGACCGGCCGTCGCCCTCGTATGCGCTCGGCTTGTTCTCCTTGGCCCATGTCGTCACTGCCGCATTGCCCATCACCGGCGGCACGTACCCGTTGATCTTCCACATCGTCGGCGGGCTCTCGCTGACGTGGTACTCCCAGTCGAACCCGCGCGCCTCCAGGTGCGGCTGCACGACGCGGTCCACGCTGCTGGCAATCTGCGTGTGCGCGGCGACGCTGCCCTGCGACTGGAAGGCCAGGTGGTGGATGACGATCCGGACAAAGTTGGTGGCCGGTTTCCCGCCGACAAAGAAGTTGCCGCTGCTCCCAGACACGTCGAGGGGGAAGAACTGCACGACAACGTAAAACGCCGGCAGGCCAATGCCCGTGTACATCCGCGTGACGTCGTCGACGACGGCCTGTTTCTCGGCAGCCGTGGAAAAGGCCGCCGGGGGATGGAAGAACTGCCAGAGAGGCATATTACATCAAGAGGCGTAAAAAAAAGTTGTGAGATTCGGCGAGATGTGGTGCAATGTCATGAAATGCGATGTTGATGACAGAGTGAGAAGTTTAATGTTGTTGAGCCTGGAGTACATGAGTAAACGTAACGAAAGCCAAGTATTATCCTCCCATGCTGTTTATATAAGGATGCCATTTAGTCGTATGCCGCTGTTTGCCATGTATGTAATCGTGTAAGTCGAATACACAATGTTCACTAATCACACTTTAACTAGGGACACAGTCTGCTGGTTTAGCAACAGCTCCGTCGCTAATTTGACAAAACAGAAAATACACGTGCGACGGCGCTAAATTAAACGAATGCGAGCGCCGGCCCAAACAAAGGACATGTAGGTAACCACTGTTTTGAGTAAACAGTCCGTTGTTGAGAAGCTATGGCCAATCGAGAGGTATCGTGAAAACAGCGAGACGTCGGCAGTAGGTCTATTGTTCAACCGACTGATTGCCACGTGGAGAAAGAGACTAATCATCTCCATTTTTTGTCGTCTTGTTTATTTGTTGCTTTTCGCATTGCTTATATGCATTTTAATGTGTTTTACGTCTTTTAATTTTTCGTGAAGAAAAGTAAAGTTATTTCAATGAGGAGTTAAAACGCCCCGAAAGGGTAGTAATAATAAAACCAGTATTTAATTCGTGATAACGGTCTGTTTATGTTTCTAAAATATAAATCCATAAGTATCCATGTCCCAAGATGCCAGAAAATGCTCGAAAACAAATGCAAAAACCAAATCCGTACCCAATGCTCCAAGACACTATCGTAAAACATGTCGTTCACGTTCTTCGTTTTGTCCGATCCATATCCCTCAAACTCCATATCAAAAAAATATCAAGTCATAGACAAAAACAGCATGATAAAATGATAAAGCAGTTCACGACGACCTGTTAATCATCTGCGACAGGATGGCCATGCTAGCGAATGCAATCACCACACGGGGCAGCATGTTGTCTTGTGTTGCGGTCGGCGTATCATCTACTAAAGCCTCGTTGGCGACCAACGCTGTGTGCGTGCTCTTGGACTCCGCAGACGACGGCAGTTCTGACTTGGACGCCACGGCCTCCCTGCCAACGGGATGCGCTTCTAAAGGTAGGCTTTCTGGTGAAGGCGCGGTCAGCACGCCGCCTTCCTCAGCCACTGCAGGTTCTGGAACCAGCGGAGGAGGCTGCCGCTTTTTGATCGAGCAGGGTACGTTGTCAAATGCTTGTGAACCTGTCAAAGCACTGCGAAGTCCGACCCTGATAAGGCGGGTTTCATCCAGACCGAGATGGCCGCCGCGAGGAAGAGACCAGGAGATTGTGTGCTTTGGTGCGGGAGGTGCTGTAGTCTTTTTGAAGTCTGTGACGCAGTGGGTCGAATCACACGTCGTCTCCTCACACATGTCCGCAACAGTAGAGGAGTTGTTAGCGACCTTTCCCGGGAGCTCCGCGATCTGCTCAAGGGGAGCCGACCGTAAGGCGGAAACAATAGATAGGGGTTCCATCTCGGCGGGAATGATAGACACCGGAACGTTGTCAACAAGAGTTTGCGAAGCAGGAATAAGTGAAGACGAAACGCCTAGCTCGACAATATCATCCGGGCCGGAGACTTGGAGCACAGGCGGTCGCTCTTGATTAACCTCAAAAATGTCAATGACGTCGGCGTTGGTGGGATTCACAGGCTCGGAAAGTTCATTCGTATCGTCATCAGTTTCAATAGGTTGCTGGAGCTCCTCCTCGTCACTGTGCGGAGTGTTATTATGAGCGACTTCGGGAATGATCTGCCTTTGCGCCGCATCTGGACTCAGCCCTTCATTGACCGCGTCATCTGCGATCTCGTGTTCCTGGGTCGTTTCTGTAATGAGAGGTTTCTCAGTGATCACAGCGGGCAAGGCGGTCACTTCGATTCCCTCAATGGGCGCCTCTGCAGATCGATCTTCAATTGCGACGGCCTCATGTGGTGCGTCAATTTCTTGATCCGCATCGACCTTGGAAGGCAGCTCAACAATCGGGTTGACAGTCACTTCAGAGTCGCGCTCCATGTCAGTAACTTGAGGCTCAAGTTCTTGGCTGACAACGACATGCCAAATGTCTAGCTCTAGATCGTCGGTCTCTGGCAGCGGAACAGAAGAGGCAATATCTTGGAAGTAAACACTAGGAGTCCTGTGAAGTTCTTCTGTGATCTTCTCAAGCTCGACAATCTGCTCATAGGAAATTTCAGATTCTTCGACCTTGGGCTCAACGTCGGAAGTAAGAGCCATCTCATCGGCAGGCTGATTAACAGGATGCGCCATGAAATCGGAGACGGGTCCGACAAGCTTAGGTTCGGAAGCAAGCTCAGGCTGAGGCTCTACGTCGCGAAGCTCATGGAGGTCATCGGCTTCCTCGTCCGGTTGCAATGGCTTGTTGTATTGGCAGAGTTCCGCGTTGATGACGGTATCAACTTCGGTGTGCGATTGACTGTGCTCGTCGACGCCGACGTCCTCTGGCAGGCTATCGACGATGTCGTTAACTCGAGAGGTAGTTGACATGGCGTCGTCATGAGCAACAAGGTCAGCATATTCGTCCAGGTCGAGGGTCGGCTTAGTCATGGCAAACTCCTCAAAAGAGTCCTTGAAGTTGAGGCCACAGCTAACCGTGGGCGATGCGGGGACAGAGTTCGGCTCAAACTCATCGTCGTCAAACTTGAGCAGCTGGCCCATGGTGTTGACGTCGAAGCCGATGTCGAGTGACGGTGTGTTTTCTGTGGTGCCGGTCAAAATTTCTGTTGGGACGGACTCCGATTCAGAAACAGGGTCGATGTGACACGAAGACGTAGACACAGTCATGGACTGACCAAAGAGGCTCTTGCGGGCCAGTGAACAGTCGGATCGTTGCTTTGTGTCGCCCTGGAACTGGGCAACGTGACCGAGACTGTTGGAGAGTTCACTGGAGTCAGGCTCGCTATCGGCATCATACCCGTACGCGCGGCCGAAGTCCAGCCGTGCGGTGCTGTCTGAGTCAAAGCCAGAAAGGATGCTGGAATGCACTTCATGGCTCAGGCTGGGTGTGTCAAGAAGGCTTGTTTGTGGTGAGTTGAGGTCATCGGAGCTGAGGCTAAGTGAAGGAGTTGATGGGCGCGTGCATTCGGGCGAGACAGCTGTGGGAGCTGTAGTGTTGGCAATGAATGATTCGTCATGGTCATTCTCGGAGTATGCTAACGACGAAACAAACGACTCCTCATTCACGTCTGACTCCGGAGCGTATTCATAGGCAGATTCAAACGAAGTCTCAGAAGCAGCTAGTATGGCGGGTTCGCCGTTGAAAATAGATAAGGCGGCCTGCGGTGTGGTTCCAACCAGGGACAGGGCTTCTTTCTGCGGCGGCAGGAAGTCTCCGTATACTGGCAAATCAAAAGCAAGTTCGGCGTCTTCGATGTCAGATTCAATTATTGTGTCAAGCTGGGTACCAACAGTCGGGACGTTGTCAAAACGTAGATCGAATGAAGGCTGATTGTCCAACTCGCCAGAGTCTGAATCATCGAATGTGTAGAACATTGGGGGTGAGTCGAGAACGAGCGGCTGGGCCGGCTTCTCCACGAGCCCTGGCACAGTGGTCCCGTATTCCACCCGAGCGCCAGCGCCAGGAATAGCATATGCGTTGATTGAAGTTTTCTCATCATCCTCGACATAAGATTCAGTGTCCTTGTCCCCATCATCCCCAACGATTGATATAGGCGTATGTGGAGAACCTTCCTTGACATTTCGCTCTGCTTTGACACGGCGAACAGGCTGCTCGGACTCTATGATGAGTAGGCCCTCAACCTCAGCGACGTCTTCGGCGACAAAATCGACGTCACATTGTTCAGAAGATGGGCAGAGTAGTTCTTCGACGTTAATGACGGTAATATCGACGTGATCGTCGCCACCTTCAACAAGGTCATCTGCAGCGGCATGGACAGCATCGGTGGTGACAGCGTCAACTGCATGTGCAGTCGTAACAGGATCGACTGCCTCAACTGCCTGATCAACCTCGTCAGCAACCATCTCCTCGGCTGCTTCAATAGCCTCAACTTGCTCGACAATATCGGCGATCTCAGCAGTCGATCCTACCGACACTGGTTCAGCAGCCATGGCAGCCTCGGCAGAATCGACAGTCTCAACCGGTACAGACCGAAGCACCACAGACTCCGGAGCACCTTCCACAGCCCCCTCCACAAACTCAGTCGGCTGCTTTGCCGATACAAAGGTCACACCCGAAGAGCTGCGCGAGTGCGGCAGTGTAAACTTTTCTGGTATGAGTGGGAAGGCGCGGCGACGGCTGCTCGCACTTGTCGGGAGAGTGGGAGCAGCTGTTTGTGGGAAGGCCTGAGGCTGCTCAAGAGCATCAACAAAGACGTCGTCCGGTAACTCGACCACACGCGGGGCAGGAATGGTAGGCTCTTCCTCGTGGGCATCAGTCGGGTCCTCGAGAATGATGGTCTGCTCGAAGGCCCCCGGGATGAGAAGTGAGAATGACGGGCTCTCGTGTAGAGCGTCATTTTCATTGGCGGCAGCATTGACATTGTTATTGGCAAGAAAAATGTCATCACCCGCGCTCTCCGATATGCCGTCTAGTGAGCAAGTGTCCTTGCAGACGGCATTGAGGTCGCTGTGGATGCGGTCCTTGAGACGGGCCACAATGGTGTCAGGCTGCTCAAAGACGGCTGGCATGGGGAAGAGGGTCGGCTTGGGCGGCAGGGGGCGGGCAATCATTGCCTTGTCAAGAACAAGATGACCGCGCTTGAAGGCAACGAGGTGGATGGTGCAGTCGCGGTTGCGGAGGACGTCGGAGACGCCCGTTTGGACACGATCCAACATGGCCTCGACGGTGCGGCGTGAATAGGACGTGGCCGTGTCGAGGAGAAAGCGTGCCGGATTCTCGACAGACCAGGTTGGAGAACAGAGTGTGAGGATGCGTAGGTCAAAGTCTGGGAGTGCATTGATTCGGGCATCGACCGTGTCGCGCATGTTGAGTAACTGGCCGTGGATGGCCTGGAAAAAATCCTGGCAGTCACGGGCGTCTGGATCGCGGAAGAGGCCAAGTTTACTTTGGATGGACCGCGTGAGGTGGTCAAAGACAGGGCCCAGTTTGTTTTCGACACCGAGCTCAATGTCGAGGGCATCTTCGCCAAAATGCTGGCAGCTGACAACACCCTCCAAAAAGTCGCAGGCTTTGTGCTCGTCCAAGAAGGCTTCGCGGCGGGCAGTTAGAGTTTCATTGATCGACCCGAATGTGTCCCACAACAGGTTCTCGGCAAGAGACAGGCTGAGCGGAGTATTTTGCTTGCTTTGTAGGCTGATGACACGCTTCCATTCGTATTGCTTGCGGCCTTGGCACCGGCTGCGGAAAATGATATTGATAGCGTAGCCCGGTGAGAACTCAAAAGACTGGGAGTCTTCCAGGAAGCGAGACCGAGGGACACACGAGAGTGGGAGTGGATGGCCAACAGTATGGCGGACCAGTTCTGGCTCTTCGGGCCGAGGAGCAAAAGCGGCCGTGTCTGCTGAGGGCACGTCTGTCCAGTGAAATGAAGGATCATGGCGGCGCAGGAATAGGCCGACCATACAGTGGGTGGCAAGGATAATCTCGTGTGCATCGGAACTGGTGATATCCTGCCGCTGGTACGAGGAATAAGTCCGCTCGGTCCAGAGGCCAGTGTCTTGACGGAGGAAGTGGAAGTGAATTTCATAGCGGAGCGGCTTGTTAGACGGCCGGCTGTCAGCTTGGTGCCGCAGAGGCTTGAGAGCGCGCGAGTCTTTGCGAGTGATCAGCTCCGTGCTACACTGGTGCAGCCGTCGTAGTAGTCCTTTGAAGAGCCGGTTTGTGACTGAGAGGTCAGACGAGCTGGCGTACTCGTGGGTGTAAACAGGGCAGCCGCTGAGACTCGGGAAGAGAATCTCAACCTGAACAACGAGTGGTGCAGACACTGCTGATACTGCTAGACCTGCTGCTACAGAATGTGGCGGGACAGATGCTGGCATTGGCGAGAGAACGGGTGCGGTTGTAGTGACACGACGCTGTACTCCCGAGGGGGGGCGAGCACTGTTTGCATTGGTGGTGAAGCTGGTGGTGGCACTGGCCTTGAGAGATGCTGCCTGCGCGGCAACAAGGGCCATTCGATCTGGGGACAGATGTGGTGTAGTGGACGTGGGTGGTGGTGTTTGTGATGGGCCGTGTGGTGATGATGATGATGCTGGGTTCGTGTTGTGTCGTGAACCGTTGAGAATGGGCTGCGATTTCGACCGCCTTGTGAGGGACGTAAGCTTCCGGAGAAGTGATCCGCTGCTGGACGACGACACAACGCGTCCGCCGTAAAGCGGCGACCCCGGGTGGTGGCCCCGTAGGGTATGACGTTCTAGGTTCATTGTGCTGATGATGCGTGTTGTGTGGGATGTTGACGGCCGGGTAAATGTGCTGTGTTGTTTGCTCTGGTCAAGGATGAGTCTCAAGTCGGTTTTCGTTGGGGTTGTTTGGTGTTGACCTCTGAGAAGGAGGGGAGAAAGGAATGATCAGGCGAATGGCTCCGAGCCATCACCCTTTGGAAGGGATCATGGACATGAGGGTGAAGTGAAGTAGGGGAAGGGGAGGAGAAGAGAATGACTTCATAGATGTGTGAAGAGATGATGAACAAAGGAGAAGAGGAAGAAAGGAAGGACAAGGGAAAGAGGAGAAAAAGAGAGAACGGAATAGACGTCGGAATGCTGTAGCAAAGTGAAGGGAAGGAACGATGAGATATGTTGTGGTTCAGGTAAGGAAAGAGCCGGCAGGTGGGATGGGCCCCGGTCGTTCCAGATAAAATAAAACATGAAAATAAATAAATAAACAGGGCTGACCTGTTTCGGTAACACGCAACGCCAACGCCACGAGGACGGTCCAGGCACACCACTGAAAAGGTACCTTCCAAGCTCTTGACTTTCCGTGCCTGCCCAACGCAAAAGCCGTACAAGTTTCTGCCGGACGGTGGTGGCAGGATGTCCTGGCTGGCTGGCGTGTGGGAAACCGTAGATAAGCGGGGCTTTCCAGGCTCTTTCCTGTAAATGTGCGTTGTAAACAATGGGATAACTACATTCGAAATGGCAGTCACGACTGGCAATTTACGTCTACACAAGTGAAGAAAGACCGATGCAAAGAGAATGAACTCTGCAAACGCACATAGAGAAGCTGAATAGCCGCGTGGTGGACTCCTGACTGCCCGAAAAACCGTGTCGCTCTGAAACCGTGAAGAAAACTGGAAGGAAGCGTGGGTTTGTGGGCTTTGCTGGGCATTTCTGGGTTTATTGAGTGTTGTGGGTTTTGTTGTGGGTTGGCGCTTGCCTGTTTTGTTGTTGCTGGACCCGATTTGTTTACTTTTTTTTCTCAGTGTGGATAGTGCTACCCCTCTTCCAACCACCTCAACCGGCCGTATCTCCACAGTCTGCAAAATTCTCTCCTCTTACCTTCGCCTGTTCGCTTTTGATAGCGCCATTTGCATCACTCTCTAAGCCGATACATCTGGGGCTACAGGTCGAAAATGCCCCATAGGCTCCGCCGTTTCCTGCAAGCACTTAAAAAGCTGCAGGGAAGAGAGGAGTTGCAGAAGTGAGGTGAGAAGGAAGGGAGAAGAAAAGAAAGAGGCGAAGTAAGGAAAACACTTGAGAGGCCGAAGCTGCGAAAGGAACTCACGGACGATAGAGACAGCGCCATCTCGGGGTACAGTGGTGTTACTTTCCAGTAGGCTTGCGCGACAGTCTCGCGCCAAATGGCGCCACGACGTACACCACAAACCGCCCACAAGTGTCTTGCCTTTGGTGACTCGACCTGGCGTGGTTTTAGCAGTCTGTGGCCTGAAGACGGGCAGAGTGCAGGCTTGGGAATGGTCAGCAATCAAGAGAGGCAGATGGACGAAGCGGAAAGCAAAGAATCTGTCAATGCCGAGAAGTTTTAGGTTCCGTCACTCGATGGCTGGAAAGGAGGGACGATTCGATACGGCAAACACAAAGGCCCCGCCGCAAAGCAGCCAACGCCGAGTGCCCAGGATCAGAGGATGCGGCCGCGCATAAGTGGAGAGTGACAAGGTTCAGTGGTAAAAAAACACCACGTAGAGTGCGTGAAGACTGGAGAATATAATGGATACAGTGGAGGACGTGGATGTAGCGCAGGAGCCTGAATGGCGGTGGATAGCAGGGAGGTTGGGCGGTGTCGAGATTCCTTCTTGCTTCCCGCCACAACACTTGGGCTCCTTGACGGCCCGTGTCTAGCCCAAGAATGAGGACGGGAACAGAAGTGCATTGAAAATCAGAAGCAAAACATGAGTGACTGCATCGAGGTGCCTGGACCTGGCTGGACCCCGGCCACTGCTTCTGGTTGGACAACATTGAGATACCCGAGTGCCAATCCGACAATAGCTTGTTGCTTCCCTTGCTTTTCTCTGTTTCAGAGCATGGCCCAGTGAGCCAACGGACTGCCAGCAAAGCTACTTGCTACCCAAGATATGACATATGGGCACGGAATAAGACGCACAAGATATATTTGGGACCGAGGATCAAGGCCTGGGCCATGCCTGCCCGGCCCCGTGTATGCTTTCAGTGTTTGAGGCTTTGTCTCTTCCTTGCAAGCGGACCACAGAGATCAGGTGGACTCTGAGCTGCTCACTATGGACTGTAATCGAAATAATGCACGTGTTCGTACATGAGGCGGTCTCTCGCGACATCAAAATGACGTGTCGATGCGGTCCGCATGTTCTCGACGTTGGATACGGAGGAAGTTTGGACGATGACAAACCGCGAAACGCAACAAAAGAAAGAACCTCGGAGACTGACTCGTTGGATGCTCACTGCAGACTTACTGCATACATTTGCAGCAGATACCCTGCCAATAGCGGACAGCGCAAAACAGTAACGTGGCGTGCATTGAGTTGGGCGTACATGGAATGGTGCATGGAAGAGGCGCAGGCGGATTCGCTTCCGAATGGATGTCTCCGGTGACCAAGCCCAGACCGTCTGTCTGGCTGGCGTGCTCGTCTCCTGCAGTTGAACGAGATTTTGTTGTCCTCGTCGTCGTAGTGAGGAGAAGAAAATGGACAATGAAGACTGAGATTCTACTAGGTTGAACAGGATGCATTGTTTGTTTTCGGCGTCAACTGTGTGCATTACGATCGTAGGCTGTTTCTTTAAACAATCGATTGTCGGATAAGACAAACGCCACTCCTGTTTATCGGCGGCCTTGTCCTCATATGCTTTGCTTACAATGCAGTCATGTTTTCCCCAAACTCCAAAAAAGGTACCGAGGACTGAATGTCGCACGAATTGAAATTGATCCAAGGAGCTCTAGGTAAATCTTCCAATAGAAGAGACCAGCCTGATTAGGAACGGCCAGTGCCGCGGGCCTATCATAGCGCTCAAAGATATGGGATAACTCCCGTAAGGCTGTGACTCAATGACCAAAATCTCTCACAACGAAAAGACATGTAGCGATGATTCCAAAGGAAGACTTTGTGTTTCGTTCGCGATATGCATCTCAATATCGACAGTCGACAGGGTACAGGACTGTTTGACGTGATATGAATGGGCCAGAAACAAACCCTTGGAGCGAGAAATCGGTCTTTGACTTGCAGATTAATACACCAAACATCGACGACAACATTCCTCGCATCAGCCCCAAATCCATCGCACAGTGCCTACCCGCATATACCATGGACGACATTGTCGTTCGCGCAGCCCGCGAGGCTGACATGCCCCAGATCGAGCGTATCATCCGGCACTACATCCTGACTACGGTGAGGGCGCCAGCGTAGAAACAAAAACACAAACCGAAATAAAATAAAATGAAAAGAGTATTGACACCCCCAGGTCCTCACGTTTCACGAGGAACCACAACCCCAGGAGAGCTACGTTGCCTCCTACCGCACCATCCAGGCCGCCGGTCTACCGTACTTGGTCGCTGTCCGTGCCGACGACCACGATGCCGTCGTCGGCTACACGTCTGCCATGGGCTTTCGCGCGGCGCGCTCCGCCTACCGCTTCACGTCCGAGCTGACCCTGTTCTGCGACCACAACTACACGGGCCGCGGCATCGGGTCGCGCTTGCTCCGGGCGCTTCTCGACGTCCTCGCGGCGCCCGAGACGTTCATGACCAAATACGGCGGCAGCTACCCCGACGGCGTACAGCCACGCAAAATCAGGCACTTGATTGCTGTTATGGCGGTCAACGACGTGGGCAAGCGGAACGGCATGGCGCTCAAGGAGTTTTATGAACGCTTTGGCTTTGTGCTGGTGAGTGTGTGGCGAACCGGAGGACACGCTCTTCATAGCATGCTGACGCGATACAGAGGAGTCACCTGGTTGGCGTGGGCTTCAAATTCAATAAATGGTAAGTCTCTCGACGCTTTACCGCTCATTTACGACGGCCACGGAAGCCACTAATCAGTGCTTACAGGATCGATACAATGGAGCTCCAGTACAGTTTGTATTGAAAACGGAGGCAGAAGTGAGGACAGGAGATGCACCACAGACGTTGAACTTGATACGTTTGATAGAGATGCTTGCTTAACCTGTGTTATGTACATTATGTCTATCTCGCATTTTTACTGTCTTCTTCTAGCCTGTCATGTATGCTTGCCAACGGCCAAACTCGGCGACCTCTTTCGCGTGCGCCATAGATGGGGACTGTTTACAGCTCGTCCTTCTTGCGCCCACCGTCCGCGGGCTGCTTGCCCTTGCCCTTGTCCTTTTCCTTGGCGTCCTTTTCTTCCCGCTCCTTTTGTAGTTCAGCCTCGTGCTTGGCCGCCTCGACGGGCTCTTCCCACATGCGCTTCTTGGGGTTGGGCTGCACGGCTTCGTCCGAGGCAGAGCCGGCCGCGCCCGTCGGCGCCGCGCCCGCCTCTGTGGCTTCGTCGACCATACGGCCCACCTCTTCCACGAGCGAGTCCGATGACGCGGCCCGGGCTGAGTTGGTCGCGTACACCTCGGCCGCCACACTTGTCGTTGTCACGATGCTCGCGCTGGCCATGGTTTCGCTCCTACTGATTGCGGAACCGGCACCGTGTTTGTGGCCGCCGACGCCCGCCACGGACGACCCGGCTCGGCCCACCAGCGCCGCCGTGCCAAACACCGTCCGCACCGGCCACCAGACCAGCAGCCACAGCGGGCCGTACAGCAGCCGCCGGAACAGCAGCCACCCAATCGTGGCCACTACCATGTAGAGCGCCGTCTGCAGGTACCATGTATCGCTCTTGTGCGCGGCCACGAGGCCTTTGACAAGCGTACGCGCCGACTTGAGAGACGAGCCAATGTCGCCGCCCCCCACCCCGCCGGGGCCCGTGCTGCCGCCGCTGCCGTACTTGTCGCCAAGCTCGGCGAGCGCGCGCGAGCTCTCGGCCAGTGTCTGGGCGGCAAAGTCGGAGCGGGCGACCTCGCCGGCGATACGGGCATGGGTCTGGCGTAGGGCAGCCGTGACGTCGGCCGCGGCCGACGTGGTGGGCGAGGTGTGTTTCGACAGCGGGGGCAGCCGGGCGCGCGAATGCGATCGATCTCGGTCACCCTTCTGGTGGACATGGGTATGCTCATCCGCACCCTCAACCTCATCGTCGTCCCTCTCCACGTCGCTCTCCCCCTCCTCCTCCTCCTCAATGTAGGACGCCAGGATCAGGCGGTGCTGCTGGCGCTGGGCAGCCTCGCGGTTGCGGTGGGCGGCGAGCTGGGCTGCACGGAATGCCTTGCGTGCAGTAGCCAGACCCTCGCCGAGACGCATCACACCCCGCTTCAGGCGCTGTTCATCCACAGCGGTCGTGTCGTCCCCGGTAAACGACGCGCTCATGCTGCCACTGCCGGCGCTGTGGGTGCTGTGCACGCTGTGGGCGCTAGTCCCTCGCAGCGAGGCACTGAAGGGGCGCAGTGTGCGGTTGACGCCGGACGCTGCTAGAGAGGGCGTCTCGGAAGACTCGTCGTTGTCGGTCGCTGCGTGCGATGCTGGTTCCGCTGCAATCACGCCCAGGTCGACGGCGTCTTCGCGGAGCAGGTCAAACTCGTCTTGGGCATCGCGCAGCGTGTCAGAGATGTCATTGACAAGCTCATCAGAAGCCTCCTTGTCGAGGTAGAGGAAAAGGTCGCCTGTTGGAGTGAGGTTTGTTGTGTCGTAGTCGTAGTTGCTGAAGCTGTTACTAGTGCTCCTGCGTCTCTGCACATCGCTGCTTCTGCCGGCGAGGCGGTCAATCATCTGCCGTAAGTCGACCAGAGCATCTTGTCCTTTCGTCAGGCGACCGTGAAGCTCCTCAAGAGATGCCATGGTTGGTTTTGTGGATGTGTTGCAAATGCTGTTGAATGAGGAGATGTAGAATGCAACTTCCTTTACGAGGCGATTATTCAAGTAGACGACGTCAGTGCTGCGAGCGCAACAGCTGGCAGGAGCTATGGACCCACAAAAACAGGGAATGTCACGTGAATATGGTGAGGGCCCATTAGCAACTAGCCGTTTCGGCAGACACGAAGCTACGTAAAATTTCGGCGAACGACGAACGAGACAGCAACCACAGGCCAAGACAAGACGTTTACGAATTTACGACTCTACGCCTCCCTTCCACCCACAATGCTCACGCGGTTCATCACAGAGGTGACGTCGCGGTTCAATCCGTTCTCGGTGCGGTCCAAGGCAGCGCGGCTGTTTCTGACGCAGCTGCCACCGACGGCGCGTGAACAAGGCATGCTCGTGACCACGCAGCTGCTGCCACGGTCGTCAACCGAGCCCAGCACGCTGACGGTCAAATTCAGTACGTTACAGCGGCGTCGCGTTTTGAGTACTATACTATTTGCAAACACAGCTAACAAACGGTCGCAGAGGACGGCAAGGTCATGAAGCTGGACTGCGAGGAGATGGGCATCAAGCGCGTGGTGGAGGAGGTGGACCGGCACTCGCGGGCGCTGCAGAAGGCGGCCGACCTTGCAGACGGCTAAACGAAACGCAAGAGGGCGAATATAGAACGACCGAAGGGAAGACAAGGAGAACATGCATTGGCCGGCGTTATTTTTCTTGCTTTCTATTGGAGTACACTTTTTTTCTTCTTTTTTTCGGGCAGCACGAGCGACGAAGGCCCGAGGCCTTGTACGAGTAAGATACTAGACACACCGTGTAGAAACAACGCCCCAACCATATCCATAGCGTTTACATAGCGTGACTCGACACGTCTTTGTGGTCATTGAATTCCTATGTCGATCTATTGTGTTGAACTTTTGTGTCCCATTCCCGCGGTCCGGCTTCTCGAGGGGCATTTTGGTATTTTCGTATGTTTTCCATAGCACTGAATTGTGCTGCACATGATTGCCCTTGAATATCCGTAAATGGTCTCTTTCAGCTTATCTTTTTTTTCTTCCACCGTTTGATATTTTAGCATCAAATAGAAAAAAAAACACCGTGATCCCCTTCTACAAACGAGACTCGTGGCCTAGTCACGCCGACGCGCCGCTAATGAAGAACCACTTGTCTATCGAGCTGTCAATCTTCTCGGCGGGCAGCTCCTGGTGCGCGGGGACGGCCGGCAGCTGGTCGGGAGTGACGCGGGCAGGCGACTGGGCAACCGTCAAGTTGGCGATCTGGACGCCGTTGGCAGGGGTCTTGCCGGTGACGAGGCGCTCCCAGGCGTCGGCGCACTCGGCGACGACCTCGTGGGCGTAGGCCTTGTTCTTGCACTCGCCGGTGAAGGCGAACTGGTTCTCGGGCTTGCCGTCGGGGATCTTGTAGATGCGGAACCACTCGTTAGTGGCGCGCAGCAGGCCGGGCAGGTGGCGCTCGACGTCCTCGATGTCGTTGAGGTTCTTGGCCAGCGGGTCGTTGACGTCAATGACAATGACCTTCCAGTCGGTCTCCTCCTCGTCGAGCAGGGCCATGACGCCGAGGACCTTGACCTGCTTGACCTGGCCCGTGTAGCCGACAAGCTCGCCAATCTCGCAGACGTCGAGCGGGTCGTTGTCGCCCTTGGCCTTGGTTTCCGGGTGGACGACGTTGGGGTCCTCCCAGGTCTGGGGGAAGGCGCCGTAGTTCCACAGGTAGCCCTTGTGGGGGAAGCAGTTGCGGACGTAGCGGAGCTTGCCCTTCTTGGTGTCCTGCTTGATGGGGTTGAGCGTCTCCTCCTTGGAGATCTAGAGAGGAGGGGTTAGCAGGTTGTCAATGCTGCTGCAGTAGGCTCCGCTGGCTGAACGGCATGCAGGCACGTACCTCCATCTTCGCGTTGGTCCAACGCGGGATCTCGACAATCATGTTCAAGATCGTCTTCTCGGCATTGGCATACAGGGGAATGTCGTGGAAGGGCGAGATGGGCTGGCCATCCTGCTCAATGTACACGCGGTGCTCCAGCGTGTGCTGGGGAGCAATCTTGCGGGTGGTGTAGGCCATGGTGGGTGATGGGTGCGGTGGTGATGTGGCGGGAGTGGAAGAAAAGGAACGGGAAAGAGAAGGAGAGGAGAAAAAAGAATTCGAAGGAAAAGGAGTCGAAGACGAAATCGCCCGAGACAATAGTAGGGCGGGTTGGAATTGGGCGGGCAGCTGCGAAAATGCGCGAGAAAAAAAAGGTGGGGTTGCGGCCAGGTTGGCGGTGGTGCTTGCCGTCGGCGGAGGCGGGGCTGCTCGTTTGCTGGCGTGTGAGTGGTGCAAGTGGTGCAAGTGGGCGGAAGGGGCGATGGCGAAGGTGTTGGAGTTGCCGCGGGCTGGCAGGGCTCTGGCGGTCGGCACACGGGAAGCTGGCTGCTGTTGGCCCTGCGACTGCGTCCTCTTGCCTTGTTCCTGGATCAGTATCGAGGCCAAGGAGGCCAAGGCCTTGTGTGCGATTGCGCGCCGATTAGCCAATCTGGCATTGACGGCTGCCAGTCGACAGCCAGCGCTTGCCAGCTGCTGTCGGCCCGTAGACATATTGAGCTGGGAAGGAGAGGAAGAAAAAAGTACAAAAGAAGGAGCAACGGGCGGTGCGACTGGCGGTGCAGCTGGCGGAGCGACTGCCGACAATGACGAGGCAAGAATGACCGGGAAGCTTTTCTCTCTGTAAACGACGCGCAGCTTCCTTACCAGTCGTTTTCCATTCGGCCAGTCGCGTGCGCAGCGCAGAGAACTTGAGGTGAAGTTTGGACGACAGTGGCCGATAGGTGGCGGTCTTTGCCGAAAACTAGCGGAAGCAGAGACTGAGAAACTTACGGCACGCTTTGCAGCCAACCCCGATCTAGCCACCTGCGCCAGTAGACGCCACAGCCAATCCGCCAGCATAAAGTACAGATATAAGAACAATTTTCAAAAGTATTATGCAAATCATCTGCTCTCCTGGACATTGTGACTCGTATCCTGAACTGTGTAGGTTTCAGATATTCTATGAATTTATTGTGATTTATGTACAATTTTAATTTTCAAAAAAAAATTCGCTAATATTTCTCTATAAAATTAGAGAAACAATAAAAAAAAAAAAAGGTCATTCCGACCTCCAAGCAACCGAATGTTACGACGGATAATATACTGGGCGATATTATACTCATAGGAGCAAGCAGTAATGAAAACAATGCCTGAAAAGACTTTAAGGCATGAATGTTTCCTACCTCACCAGTGCGTATCAAGAAACTTTGATGAGTGCTATACTGGGCGACCAAAATTAAAAGAGTGACACCAGCAAGGGTAGTTGCCTTGAAGCCCTATTCTTATCTACTATACCATCGTACTTTCACAGACTTTACGTAGCGTATCGTATTTTGCCCACCTGTAGATGTGTCTGCTGACGGTTTGGCTTGTGTCGTTTGCAACTGTTTTGGGAGACGCGATGAGGCTAGCGGATCTTAATACCCGGCCGGATTGTATATAAACGAACGATATGACGACGACGAAATCATGTCTTTGTCATCGATTGTCCGTGTCAGCAATCATCAGACTTGCCTGGCGGTATGCATCGCTTGTCACTTGTCAGTAAGCTCACGCTTTCATATCGATTTGGCGCCACCAACATCACATCTCCACAATGGCCATCCCTGACTCAATGAAGGCCGTGCAGGTCGTCGAGTACAACCAGCCGTACGTGCTCAACACCGTGGCCGTGCCCAAGGACCTTGAACCGCACGACCTGCTCGTCAAGGTCGCCGTCGCCTCCTTCTGCCACACCGACCTCATGGTTTTGGAGGGCAAGTTTGGCGGCACCAAGAAGCCGATTACAGGCTCCCACGAAGGATCCGGTACCGTCGTAGCCATCGGACCGGCCGTGGCTGCCTCAGGCGAATTCAAAGTGGGCGACCGCGTCATGTGCGGCACGCCGCGCAACACCTGCGGCACCTGCGGCGAGTGCACGGGGCCCGAGTCCAACTGGCAGTACTGCTCGGCTCTGGAGGGCCACTGCGGTGTGCTGTCCGTCGACGGGTTCTTTGCGGAATACGCACGTGTCGATGCGCGCTGGACAACGCTCCTGCCGGACAACGTTTCTTTATTGGCGGCCGCACCGCTGGCGTGTGCAGGACGGACGGTCTGGCGGGGCCTGCAGCAGGCCATCCAGCACGCTTCCTTGAAGCCCCGGTCGTGGGTGTGTGTGGTCGGCTCCGGTGGTGGCCTCGGTCACATTGTTGTGCAGTTTGCCGTACAGTCCGGACTGCGTGTGATTGGCATTGATGCCCGCCCCGAAGGTCTGGCAGCGACGCGTGAGGCCGGTGCCGAACTGGTGCTGGACGCGCGCGATGGGAAGGACGCCAATGTTGCCGCCGTGCAAAAGGTGACGGGTGCATTGGCGGGCGGCGCCGACGCTACGCTTCTGGTGGCCGACGTGATGAGCGCAGCTGCACTTGCGTGTGCCGTGACACGCAAGCACGGCACCGTGGTCGAGCTAGCGCAGCCCGATAACTTCACAATTCCGTTTGCCGAGCTGATCATGCGTGACATCAAGCTCGTGGGCAGCTGTTTCTGCTCGCCGCAAGAGAGCCGGGACATGGTGGCTTCCATCCAGAAGCATGGCATCGAGTTGCATACTGTACCGTTCCAGGGCCTGGACAAGATCCACGACTTGGTGGAGCTGGTGCACAGCGGCAAGATCAAGGGCAAGGCGGCGATTGTCGTGGACGATGCGCAGGTGCAGCGCGACGCGACATTGGTGGGCGCCTCGAAGTTGTGAGATGAGAGGATAGGATAGCCACTGACAAATGAACAGCTTTGAAATTTGCAACTTAATTTCAAATAGGTAATAGTCAACATGGCAAGAACCTTGATGGCTGTTGCAGGAAGGCACTGCGAAGTCGTGCACATAAGAAGGCAACGTCCCACAAAGTAGCCGCCACGTGATAAATACACTGCGGCGGCGACTGCTATTGTATTTTACTTCACCTGTACAAATTTTAAAGTCAACCATGACATTGCATAGCACGTTCGACATAATGAGCGGTGCAGGCTGCGAGTTGGTGACGGTGTGGATTTGGTTTTATCTACCCGAAGCCCAACCGCTAAAGGTACGGGCGGTGGTTGGCATACAAGAAAGCAGTTGCTGGAAAAGCAGGTGCTTAAGCTTGAGATATTCGGGATGATCAGAGTTGCTGTGTTGGCAATTTGAAAAGGGAAGGCGATGGAAGAGTGTCGTAATGCTTTGTGCTTAATTGTGGTGTTACCATCCAAGGCCTACTTAACCAGGTACGTCACATTTGCACAGCGATGTTGGTATGATAGCAACCCGACGTATCGACCTACAAGCAAGACAAGAAACCTATTCGTGTACGAGACAGTGAGCGATTAGTATCCGGGTACAATGAATGGATCTCACGGATATACAATATTGCACCAGACGACTGCAAGCCTTCACCCTGTCTCTAGTCACCAAGCCAATGTAGGAAAGAAACACCACGAGAAATAAAAAAGCATCCACGTCAACTAAACAAATAACAGTCAAATAGTATTCGCATCGTATATAATCACTTTACACAGTCCATCTGTCGGGGCTTTCCCGCTGTCTTAACAGATCTATCAAAGGTCTTAACAGATCTATCAAAGGGTTCATTGCAGCCATCCAGCTCACAACCGAGTAGTCTTCTGGAATATCCTCAGTACGCATCTGGAAGTCGATGTCTTCATACCAGAATTGCGACAGCCGGCCATTCCTGTACGGCTGCGTCTGGGCAAACCGCGCCCAGAAGTTGACCACCTTGAGTGCCTTGTCCTCGTCTACCTTGAACCACTCACCGTGATTTCCTCCTCCGTCTCGTTTCCGGCACGGCTCGCATGGCGGATTTTGCACGCGGCGATACTCGTGTAGTGTCTTGTGGATGAGGCTCTCAATCCTCTGGATCGCTTTACACTCGATCTTCCGGGTGAAAACTAGGGCGATGTCGTGCTTGCAGTTTCTCTCCCACCTAGCCAATCGTGTTTTAACGGGGTCCTTCTGGGGGTCGGATGCATCAAAGACGTATCCGATTTTGATGTAACCATGGAGGCCAGGTTGCCGGTACCCGTAGATGTAGCCTTCGCGGCGTTTTTTCTGGGCTATGGTCTTAACCATGATGTTGAAAAGTTGTTTGCGTTGATCGGCGGCCGACAGTTGGCGAACCTTGGTAAACGACAAATTTGTTTTTCTCGTTGGTTCTGGCGTGATGGAAAGCCGCCCTATTCCAAACACTTCGGTATCCGTGTCCTCATCACCGTCCGTACTGCCGTCTTCGCCGGAACCAGCCGTCTCATCGTCTGAATCAGAGTCCGTCTCAAAATCCGAGTCAGAAGACGAGCCATCTTTGGTCGATTCGTATGCTGAGTCCGCGGCCCAATCAGTCTCCTCGAGTACTCTTTCCCATGTTTTCCTCGTAAACTTAGCCGGTCTGCTTCCACAATCTTTTAAGCTCAGCCCATGCGCCAGTAGGTAATCCTTCCACACTTTGTCACACCATGTCTTGTACAACCGAGGTGCTCGTTTCCGACATTGCTTTCTTTTGCAGATGACGATGCAGCTTAGATCGAGCAACAATTCTGCCGCAGAAGGAGAAGGTACTGTCGATACGAGGAGCTGGTCGAGTAGGCCCGCGACTTCTGTCTCGATTGACCCCCCGCATTCTAGACATGCGTCATAAGGTGACTCAAGGCTGAGAAAGCGGCGGAGCCGCTCTCGCGACTTGAATTTGTAACCGCCGCCGGACAGCACGAGAGACATGTTAAAATAAAAGGAACAACAAAAAATTGGACTAACACAATGCTAAAATGGCAAAAGGGAAATGGGGAAAGTTAGGCCAAGTCTCGTACGTTTTCTCGAAAGGTGAGGCTAGTGCCAGCTTTTAACTTTGACCAAGTTCAATGCCAATTGGGCAGATGCCCTTTTGGGGATGTAAGGCCGACAGGAGGCAGCCCAACTTGCGGCCATCGTGAAACGTATGTTATACAGATACAGTATGAATGTAGACACCCGGCCCTAGTCCTGCCTCTTTGGAGGGAGAGGCTGCAGAGATGTGTGCCACCCCCTCTTTGGACGAATCTCGAAGTAGCAGCCATGACACATGAAACCTAACCAGTCTAAGCGCCTCCGACTTTCCTTTTAAGGGAAGCAGAGGTGAGAGAGAGATCACAAGCCTTCAGCTCTGCATTGAAGAGAAAACGTACCTACACTACATTACCATCGCGTCAAATTTGAAGTCTTCGTTTTCTGACAAGTCTTTGCTTTCCAAATAGATTCTGTTTTATGTTATGCAAATCGAAAATGAAAAGGGTGGGGAAGGGATGCTACCCAAATTCGGCTTTCGTATTCAAAAATAGAAACTCTGCCTCTCTGAATTCAAAAACCTGGCGTCAAATCGTTCCAACAAAAAAAAAAGAAAAGAAAGCGTGACCGCTGTGACCATACCTCCGTGTTTTGTGTGACATCAACGTAGCTTTCCTGGCAGCTCTATCCGAACATTAACTCCGGGGACGAAGTTTTCTGAAGGTTGCTTTCCTGTCGGATCCGACTTGTTTCATGGGGCTGCCACCTAGCCTCTCCTTTCTTCGTTTCATGTTGTGCTTTGTCTGCTCTTTCGATTGTCGTCCATACTGATTCAGAGCCAGGGCCTGCCGCGCCACTGTGTTGCCCCTAGCTATGTGGCTCGTGCTGGAAACACTGCCCCGTTCGTACACTCCCTCACAACATTAAAGGTCAATTGTGCACAAAGGGTGGCCCAAGAACACAGACGATAGGAACAGTAGGATGAACTTGAGCAGCAAAATTACCAACGTTTCATTTTTGCTGATGTGCCACCGGAAAGTCAGAAAAGGATGCACTTCTCTCCCAATAAGGCATTCCGCCGGCCCGCAATCAACTGCACTACGAAGCTTAAATTAACCCTACCCACTATCGAGCATGCTTTGACCTAGCTCTATTCCTCTCTCGCTCGGCCGTACGACTTGCCCCATTGATCCTGGATGGAACATCATTGACATTGGTGGTGCTGTTGCTCTTTAGTCTGCGCCTCTATTTTGTTTTCCTCCCCTTCTATCTCTTTCGTTCCCTCTCGTCTTTCATCCTCTCTTTTGGTTTGATTTCCTCAATCCTCTCCCCACCACCAACCGGGCGCCCTCAATTTTCATCATGACAGCCTGGCCGCCGCCCGGTACGACCGCCGAAGATGCCGATGAGATAGAATATGCAATCGACGGAACAGAGCCTTCGCGCGACGGCTATGGCAACCTTGTGACTGTCGAAGAACAGCGCGAGATGCAATACAAACATATGATCGGCCATGGCACTTGAATGAGACAAGCAGCGAGTAGGACGCACAAATAATCAGCTAAACTAAGTAATGTTGTATGAACAGAGCTCGTATGAGTTCGCCCGTCTCTGTGCCCACGCTATTTTTGCCTTGGCCAACCTTATGGACCACTTCGTGCGCGGCCGTAGCCAAGTGCTTGAAGGCTTTGGCTACGTGTCTTCTTCTCTTCGTCGTTTTCTCCAAATGTCTCATTTCTACCTTGCTCGGCTGCTATCGGCGCCGGTTGGCATGCAAAGTCTGTGCGGTAGAGGCCCGGTCTAGGCCTGTTAGATGCATTTCGTAGTTTTATAAGAACAAACCATCATCCCATCCTACGACAATCTTTACGGGCATCTCTGGACCTATCCTCAAATCACTTCCATTATTAAATTTCTTCCCTACCCACCTCCACCATGGACACCATTGAAATGGCCGGCGGCGAGCGTCGTGACGATGTGAACAACCTGGAGGCCGACCAGAAACAGGACACGCCGACCATCGACGCCCAGACAGGTGTGCAAAAGATTGAAGCCGTCACCCTCCCCTGGTCGCAGTCATCGCTGTATCTTGCCCTGGGATTGTACGTCCAACGCCTCCTCCGATTTAATATACTCCAAAGTCAGCTCGCACACTAACTGTCCGAGGATCTGGCTGTTGACCCTCGTCAATGGCATGAAGTCGACCATCCTGCTGAGCCTGACGCCCTACATCACGTCGGACTGGTCGTCGCATTTGCTGCTGACCGTCATTGGCATTGTCGCCAACGCCATGACGGCCGCCATCTACATCCCCATGGCCAAGGTGCTCGATGTGTGGGGCCGTGCCGAGGGCTTCTTGATCATGACGCTGTTTTGTATCTTGGGCCTCGTTTTGATGGCCGCCTCGCAGAATCTGTCGACCTACTGTACTACCGAGGTGTTTTATTCCATTGAGTTTTCGGGTCTCGCATACACCTGTGACGTGCTGGCGACGGATGTGAGCCTATGACCGAGCCCTGGCTCTCTAACAGCACGGCCGCGCTCATCCAACAATTCTACCCCTCCGAACAAGATGGCCATGTGCTCGCCGACGTACTCTTTGGCGACTAAAATCCCTCTGGAAAACTCTCCGTCAGTTTCCTGCTCTTTGTCGGCGATCTGCCCACCTACTACGACTATCTCAACTCGGCGCGCGACATTGGCGACGCAGGGGCTGTTTATTCGAATGGGACGCTCGAGTTTGGGCACCAGTATGTGCTTGGCAGTCCCAAGGCGTGGAATCCCTTTGGGTGTGGCAAGAGCTACTCGACCTTTGAATATGGTGCTGTTATGCTCGACAAGGTGAATGGGACCGAAGCGGATACGGTGACTGTCATTGTCGAGGTGACGAATACGGATGCATCCAGGGATGGCACGGTCAAGAAGGTCGTTATCCCAGCTGGGCAAAGCAATACGGTGGAGATCCCATTTAAGGTGCAGGATTTGGGACTGTGGAATTTACGCATGCAGTATGTCGTTGAGCCTGGGGCTTTTCGTGTGCTGGTGGGAAGCAGCTCCGAGGACATTCGAGGCATTGTGACTTTCTATGTGCAGTAACTGGGGGTTTAGCCTTTATGGTAGGCGGCCGGAGGTTAGATAGTTGGTTTGGAATGGGAGACGAAGCAAGAAAACAACAATAGATATTGGTCATACACTTTTATCTTAGCGACCATGGGTCTTTGAGCCCCAATCCCTGATCATCCCAGCCGTGACGTTTATTGTCTTGACTTTATTCAAGTTAGGTTGATTCTGGCGGTCCATGATGCGGCTACAAGTGGCAGGCTATTCGATGCTATTACACAGTTCGCGGAACGATTTGTGCAATTGACAGCACGGTAGGTACGATTCTTGCATGTCTACTGACTGACATTGACAAAGTGATTTTCTTGATTGGCCGCGTGTTGGAAGGAAGACACAGTGTTGAGGGGAAGGATCACAATCTGGATAATAGGCCACAAGATGCACGAAAGAACGACGGAAACAAACAAGGACTAACTAAACATGCAAACGCGGTGAGAACGCATCCAAAGCATTGCGATAGAAGAAGAGCACCAAACCGACAAGGCGGTGGAAAGCACGATTTGAAACAAGGTCCTAGGTTGCACTGAATAGAAGATAGTGATGCTGCTGGCTTATCACATTTCCGTTGTGCTGGCATACATTCTGACGTCCGCTCTTCGAGTATCATGGGTGTTGAGTCCAACATATTGTTAGCAAATGCATACCGCTACTGCCAATGTTCAAACCTAGCTCAAAGACGGCCACAGGTAGGAACTAGCATACTCACTTGATGCCTGTAGAGTCCAAAGGGCGAACCCCTCGACCATATAGCAGTTTAAACGATCCCTAGGCGCGCCATGGCGCCCACAAGTTCGGCAGTCACGGTGACGGGCCCGTGGTTGTTGAACTGCCGGAGGAAATAGTTGCAGGTTCCGGTACTGCACACGTAATGCAATGAACGGGGAATCGCCTTCTCCGGGCCCGACACTTGTAGTCTGCTCGGTCGATTGCAATGGCACCATGGGTGGCGGGGATCATTTCCCCGTTGGTCGTCGAAGCAAACAAACTTGTTACACGGCGTGCACTTGTAGAAAGGACGTTCCGCGTTTCCCTTTCGATTCGATCGTCTTGTCATGCGGCGTTCGCTTGGCTGCTGGCAAAGGATGCAATTCGGGGGAGGCATGGTGAGGTGACGGCCTGTAAATCTTGTTAGAATAGCGCATCCCCAAAGGCAAGAGCTCAATGGTAATTCAACTCGCAGACTCGTGAACCTCGAATAGGAGTACGACGGGAATATAATCTGAATGTTTGCTAGTTCGTTTGGTTTTCCAGTCCAGGACAGGAGTGAAGTGAGTTGGTCAAAAGTGGGAGGTTAAAAAAAGAGGAGAAGAGGGCCTACACTGCCAGATATATGTTGGCAATTGTCAAAATCCCTCGCCTACGTCCGGTATCAGCGAGTCTCTTGAATACTCAAGGCCTACGCTGTATGTCGAAGACACTTTTTGCTCCGCCTCGCTCTGTGACCACTCTGCCAAAAGGCGCTCGTACGGTTGAGAAAGAGCCGCATCAGCCTCCCCGTCCTTGCTGCCTAGAGTAATGGCCCCCAAGTTGTATTCTGGCCACGTCAACGGCCTGCTCGATTGGCCAATATCACATAAAAGTGCAAAATTGCCACCCTCACAATATTTGCACGACAGGCGCCGTGATCGTTTATGGAAAATTGGCGTTGAGAGCTACATCTCTCGTTGCGCCATGGGACCAGAATATATATTATACGTCACGTGTCTGGCAACTTATTCGGCGGCTTGTTTGCAATAATTAACTGCAAACGGCCATCAGCATTACACGCAGTGAGGGCCTCTCACCTACTACAGACGGATGGAGAATGTATTGCTACTTGCCTGGCTTTCAAAATTACCCGAGTGGTTTTGTATTGTCTGGGGCCTCACTGCACCTCGATCATAGTAAACAGGACTACGAGAAGATGTGGTTGCACGATTCGAGTAGAGTAGGCCACCTCCATCATCACATCATGTGAAATTAAGCTGTATCATACAATTCAAGCGTCTTCTCCTTTGGTTCTTACTGCCTCTCATTACGCCCCGGCGAGACGTACCACCGAAGTCTCTTTGCAGCTCGTGTCAGAGGAACGGATGATGATGATCGGTCCCGGCGCTTCGTCTGTTTTGTTGCAGAAATGCTTCCCAACTCGGCTGTTTCGCCGTCTCCAGCATTTTCTGGTGAAGTTGGAAAATTCTGGGTTCGAGCGGAGTGCAATACCTCCTTGACCTGGATAAAGGCCTCTCGATGCTCCTTGGCCAAGTCCCGGGAATTTCGTAATGCAGAGACGCCCTGAACAAATGCACTGCGATCACTGGTTATAGCATATGTCTTTATTTGCGTCACATGGAACTCGGGTTCACTGTCCTCAGAGGTTGGCGCTGTCATGTGGTGGGAGTATAGCTTCAGCAAGCCGTTGTGGTAGCTCAAGCTAAACGCATAAGCCTGGTTATCATAGCACTGCGGTGCCTCTTTGTCCCCCCCGTAGTTATGTAGCCGGTGCATGGCGCGGGACCCAACGGCTCCGTCGTAGCGAACCTGTCGCGTGGCCACACCCGCACTTCCATGCGGGCCTTTTACTTCCACAAAGAAGTTGGGCACGAGGGGCTGGTCCTGCGTGGTCGATGGCACGATATAGGGCCCAAGTGCGTTACGGACGGGGCGAGACAACGACGTGGGATGGGCGCCATGGTACATGTCGGGCTTTGGCCGCGCTATGGTGAGCGGTGCAAGGTTGTTAAAGACAGTGTTGCGCTCCAAGGCCTGACCCACGCAGGGGGTGCACTTGCACAGAATAGCCAGCACGACACCGGTCATCACGGTGTCCTTATTCTTGCCGCGGAAATCCTCGTTCTGAACCTTGTCGAACTCGCCCTCGGAGAGCTGCGACGACGAGAGCGACGACCAGCTTCGGTCCAGGGCCGCTCGAATATCAGCCAAATTAACTGGCTTCTGCGAGATGAGTGTGGTAAGAGGTGCTCCGAATCAAGAGCAGCACAGCAGATAATGTCCATTCGAGACGACATGGCGGCGACTCCATATACATCAACAAGTTTACTAGCCCACACTCTTGTCGACATTGCCAGGTTGCGTCACGCAGCTCCAAGAAAATGTGATTGTGAAGGTACATTTCATATCTGACAATAGCCTCATACTATTCCTCCCTGACATGTCATCGCAAAAAGTCTCGTTTAACCTTCTTCAATAATCCTCTCTTATACCTTAAACAATCTTTGTAAGTTTTGTTAGATTAGTCAATACTTCATAACATAAAACGAGCTGCCAGGGTCTGTCAGAGCAAACAGCAACATTCCATCTTTCGCGGTGACGTACCTTTAATCATTCCCGGGGAGACCGCCCACACAAACCACATTTAACGGCTCTGGGGTTTCCACCGCAGGCGTTGCAAGCTGCCTTCGTTTTCTTTGCTTGTGGAGGATCCGCCCCGCATGCACCACAGCTGACGACCGTGGGCTTCCCACCACAGGCGTTGCAAGTTGCCTTCGTTTTGTTTGCTTGTGGAGGATAAGCCCCGCATGCACCACATCTGACGCCCGTGGGCTTCCCACCACAGGCGTTGCAAGTTTCCATTGTTCGCTCAGAGCGTGGAAGCGAGTTGTCTCAGGATAGTAAGTTTTATTGTTGTGGATGGTAGAGGCAGGATGGTGATGTTGAGTGATGGCGGCCTGTTTATTTAGTAGCCAGTTTTCGTTTTGGGCTTCGTCAATCCTTATGCCCGCGGTATTCAGCTTGCAAACTCGTGGACGATGGAAACGTAAAATCTGTTTGTATGTTAATTGGGTTGGTTTTCGAGGCCAGGAGTGAAGTGTGTTGGCAGGTCAAAGTCGGAGTAACAAAAATAAAACGGGTATGAAGGCCAATGCTGCCAGTTATATGTTGGGTATTGTCAAAACCCTCACCTGTGTCGGGCATCAATGGGCCTCTTGAACATCCAAGGCCTACGCTGCATGTCTGAGACGACTTGTGCACTTTTAGCCCAAAACTCGCGCTGTGGATTCTCGGCCAACCGTGGCAGCTCGTACATTGAGAAAGGAGCCTCTGCTGACCGGAGTAATAGCCCCCAAGTTGTAGCTTGGGTGCATCAGCGACCTGCTCGATTGGCCGAGATCACAGAAAAGTGCAGAATGGCCACTCCTACGACACTCACCAAACGGGCGCCGTGCTCGTTGATGGGAAATCGGCATTGAAAACTGTGTTCACCTCTTATGTCATATTCTGGAGATATTGGAAAATCACCGGTTCGATCCCAGGATCGAGCAGATGGAATACCGAGACGTTTGTTCGCTCAATTGGGATTGTTTTGGATGTTTTTGACTAGTTATGTATGGGAAGTTATCGGCGAGAAAGGATATGAGCAAGAAGAACAGAAGACACATGCAACAATTGTTTGTATTAATGATTTTTGTGATGTGGAGCATCTCAGGGGTAAAGAAGAATAAAACAACCAAAATAAAAAATCAAACTAAAAAGAATCACGAAAATTGCACAAGAAGAATTAGATGAAACTTTAAATTTAATCAACGCTGTTTTCTATTTGGGTAATATCTGTCATAGTGAGCACGGCCTTTACCAGCATACACTGTTAATTTAATTTGTGTTGGTTCGTAGTGGAAAGTTATTGCCGATGGCGCTAGGCACCAACATTTCGGTACTTTGTTTACTTTTCAACAACCCCATCTCGAAAATTTCCCCCGCCATTCTTTCTGGTACTCTTCATGCTAATCATTCACTGCTATATTCACAAAATACGATTCGTTATTGTCTACACTCACAATGAGATCTATGTCTGTTGTTGCGCGGTGGCGGCCTCTGGAAGACACTGAAAGCGCTCGGGGAGAGGTTACGCGAATGACAACATCCGTTGACAAGAACGGGCTCTCGCTGTCATCTGTGTCCATCTCTGGCCCGGCGAACACGGGCCCAAAAATTCCATCGTGGACGAGCCCGCATGCGTTTCGACGCATCTTCGTGCCAGACGACGACAACCAGTGCGTCTACGATGCCGTCGTTGCACCCACCGTGCCTCGTGTCCTGGAGGGGGGCAGGGGCAGCTTTTTCGCCTATGGCCATTCCGGCAGTGGCAAGACGCACACCATTATCGGGTACGAAGGCAAGACCGAGGCCGGTGTGTGCCTGATGGCGGCACAGCAGCTGTTTGAGTCGATCGCAGCCATCAACATCAACAACAACAACAACAACAACGCCGGCGGACGCGACGAGCGTCTCGGCATTGGATTTAGCCTCTTCGAGATGCGCAAACGGTCGGCCTTTGACCTGCTCAACCACCACAAAGAGTGCCACGTCCGCCAAGGCGCCGACGGAAAGGTGCACATCCGCGGCGAGACCGAGGTGCTCGCGGACGGCAAAGTACGCGTCTGCCCGATCGTCCAGCGCGTCTGCTGGTCGTTTGCCGAGCTGCACCATGAGCTCACCATGGCGCTGGCCGGCCGCGCCGTCGGCTCGTCGAGCGTGCACGACCAGAGCTCGCGCACGCACGCCATCCTCGAGCTGGAGATTGTCTGCGCGTCGCTCGTCGAGGCGCGCCAGGCCGTGATCGAGCGGCAGTCGGAACTCGTCCCCGTCGGCAAGCGCGCGACGGACATTATGATCGAGGAGCAGAGCAAGGGGGTCATCGTACTGCCCGGTGGCAAATGGGAACGCAATCCCGCTTACACGGTCAACCAGACACGGATCGACGCCGCCGAGGCCGAAAAGAGCGAGTACGAAGCGCGCGTTGCGGCAGCCGAGGAGCACGTCGATGCCATCCTCAAGAACGACCGTGCGGCCTCCTGTCTGGGCGGCAAGATGGTCTTTGTCGACCTGGCTGGCGCAGAATACCATCATGACAAGACCGCGTCGGGGCCGAAACTGCCCATCGTCCGCCAGACACCCCAGGAGCGGCAGGAAGGGCAGCAAATCAACACCGACCTGCTGGCACTGAAGGAGGTGATGCGTGCGTGGTCGGCCAGCCAACCCAGGATCCCGTTCCGCTCGTCGACACTGACCATGGTCCTTCGTGAGCATTTCGTGGCGTCCGAGGACAGCGATTCAACCATGATTGTCACGGTGTCGCCATCGAGCGGGCAGTATGCAGCCACGCTGAACTCCCTCAAGTACGGTAGTTTGGTCGGAGCCGTCACGCCATGAGCTTAAGTCGATGTGTTTTGTTTTTCAGTTATGCAAGGAGTGATATTGGGAATGTGTCTTGTTCTTTATTTCAGAAGAGAAAGTCAAAATGCAGAGTGTCGTTTATGATGTATCCAAGAAAATGCATATGCCGCCACGTTGAATGGTCTTCCAAAGGACTTGCTGTTCCAAAACGAATACTGATACATATGTAGAAATGCAGTGATACGACCCAAAATAGTTGCAAAACAGTGTAAAATACATGGTGAATGCCTCCAAAGTACATACGTAAAAAAAAAAAACCTGTAAATCTCAAAGGACAAATGCCAAAATGAACAAAGCTACAACTTCTCCATCAGGTTCCGGCGCGCCGTCCACATGCGCGCCCGCTTGCCGTAAATGTACATAGGGATGGTGCCCAGGAGCAGAAGCAGCTGGATCACGCCGAGCCAGATGAAGACAGACTTGCTGCCCTTGGCGTGCAGCCAGCTGTTGAAGAAGAGGCTGAAGACGAGGCCGTGCAGCACATTCTTGGAAAAGTTGAGCGTCACCAGGGCCTCGCCGGCATACTGGCGGTACGAGTCGACACAGAACGTGATGGACGTGGTGGAGCCCAACGAGCACCCAAAGGAAATGACGCCAAAGAAGATGGTGGGAACGATCCACTGGTCGCGGACCTCGACAGACCAGCCGTAGCCCATGAGGCCGATGACGGTGGTGATGGCGACGGGGGCGGCCATGACGAGCCGGAATTCGGGCTCATACAAGCCGCCGTTGCGGCGGGCCATGATGCGCACGATGATGTCGCTGACCTTGCCGGCGACAGCCGTGCCCAGGACGCCGCCAACAAAGGGCGAGATGTAGACAAGACCCGCAGCGAGGGCCGAGAAATTGTAGGTGTCGGGCGAGCGATAGATGACGGACACGGATTCCGACAGGACAATGAGCCAGCCAATGGAGCAGGCATAGACAATAGCCGACCAGAGGACGGCTGGGTAGGCAAACAGAACAAAGGGCCGCAGGGACACGCGGAACCAGTTGTCGTAGTGGAGGCGGCCGTTCCAAGGGCGCAGCTGCTGGACAAACGTCTGTGCGGGCTTGCCGCGCAGGTCGTGCGTGTACTGGCCGAGTCCTGCTGGTATGACGTCGGCGCCTTGCTGACGGGATGGAGACGGAAAATAGCCCGAATCGGCATCCGAATACGCGGGACTCCGCACGTCCACGGGTGTTTGTGGCGAGAGAGCCTCGGCGGGCACCTGGAGGTGGGCCACTGGGGCAGTGTCGGTAGTGGTGCCGGGTTCATGCTGTGCGTCTGCATCGGGAACGGAGAACCCGACGTGGAGGTTCTGCGTGTTTCTGTGGGTGAGCTGTGGGCGCTGGGGTGTGGGAGTGGCCGCGTCTTGCGCGGGCGTCAGAGGTTCAGGGCGAGGTGCGCTGTGGTGGTCAAAGAGGTTCCGTTTGGACGACTTCCTCGACCGTGAGCGGTCTTTGGGTCGCGGCGTGCGGTCCCAGAATGTCTCGGGGACAAAGAAGAAGAGCAGAAAGAAGCAGGCCCCGACAATGATGGCCAGGACCCAAAACACCCAGCGCCAGCCTTTGCTCTGGATGACGGCCGCGCTCGCCAGCGGCGACAGGTTCTTGCCGCCTAGCAGCAGCAACGTGTAGATGCCCAGGCGGTACGCGCGCTCGTGCAGGAAGAAAATCTCGGCAATGGTGGCGGACGGCAGGCACTCGACGGGGCTGACGGCGATGCCTTGGAAGATGCGGCCCAGCAGCAAGGAGGTGAAGCTGGTGGCCGAGGCACACCAGATGGCTGAGGCGCTGAACATGATGGACGCCAGCAGGTAGACGGGCCGCTTACCCCACAAGATGGCCGTGGGCGAGAAGAAGACGGAGCCGACACCGAGGCCCATCATGTAGAGGCCCGTGGTGAGGGCGACCTGTTCGGTGGAGACATCAAAGGTGGTGGAGATGTCGTTGAAACCGGCGGCCAGGATGGGTGTCATGCCGCCGCCAAGCATACAGTAGAAACCCAGGGACAGCAGAGCGGCGTCGCGTCGCCACGTGGGCCAGTTCAGGGGGTCGTTTTGGGACTCTTCGGGCTGCGGGTCGAGGATGATGGCGCCGTTCTTGGTTTCCTTGGTCTTCTTAGCGGGGACGGCCACGCGGGCGGACTGGCGGGACGAGCGGCGGCTGCCCAGGCTCGGACGGGTGCGGGCGCGGCTGCTCGACCGGCTGTTTGGTCGGCTCCGAATGGGCGAGTGGGCCGGCAGGGACGAGTGGGATGTTCGTGCAGGGGCGTTGTGCAGACCCAGAGGCTCGTTTCGGTAGCCGGTCAGAAGCAGAACGGAGCCTACAATGTCAGCGGAAGTCTGGAGTTTGGGACCGTTCGGTGTAGAAAGGAGCAGACAGACCTGGCACTTCGTGCGTCCTGGGGTCGTTCAGCACACCCATGCTCCACTTCGTGGGCCGCCCTCTGCCTCCTTCGATGTCATCTTCGGTGTCGTTGTCCGGCGGTTGACTGGCGGCAGTCTTTCTCCCCCCCCACGGCCATAGCCGGCCTTTGCGGCCGGATGCTTTCTCATTGTTCATCTCGCCATTGCTGTTGTTATTGGTTCCGTTGCTCGTGCTGTTGTCGTTGTCTGCTTTGACAGTGCTGACTGTGTCGTTGGACATGCTTGCTCCCGAAACTGGGGCGATCAAGAAGCAAGACCGGAAGACTCGATCTGCTCTGGAAGGGTCGGATGGAAGGGCAAATGTCGACTGAAGCGAACAGAACGAAAAAACGCCAGCAGAACAAAAGAAAGACCCGATGCGAAAGAACAAAGGCTCTTTAAAGAGGCAGCATCTCCGTGAAAACAGGAAATGCCGGAAACGTCAAGAACGCGTCTTTGGATGTTGGCGTCTTCCACGGTCTGCGAATTCAGGGTCAACTAGGGCCGATTGGGGGTAGTTTGGGACGATTTGGGGCGATTTGGGGCGATTGGGGGCGTTTGGGGTGAGCGGTTGGAGTGGGTTCACAGGTGCTGCAGCAATATCAGCGATGACGAAATTGTGCAGCGCTGGGCGCTGGGCGAAGCAGTCAGATGATGGCCAGGCGAGACACAAGAGCCCACCAAAACAAAGATCGCTGGGCCAAGGAGCGCCGCGTGATGGAGGGGCAGCGGGAGAAGGAATGTAAGAACGTGGATGCGGACAGGCCGGCATGTGAGATGAAAAAGGGAGAATGTCAACGAGATGGAGGGATTCTCAGACCATAATTAAAGAGCACAAAGAAAACCAGGGAAGGCGTACATGAACGGCAAGAACGACCCATGCATGAATTCGAGCAGAAGCATGTGGAGGCCGCGCCAGGCGCGCTGCCAAGCTTGGCAGGAGCTAAAATACGAGCATGTGCGGGACGTGCACGTGATGCAGATACAGTGTAAATAGCGACATGGCCGGTATTTAAAGGGCAGTTTGATATTTGGCAACCCGGCAGTTGGCGGTGAGAGCACCAGCAACATGCCTGGAACACAAGGCTGTAGGATCTGGCCAGAGGGGTGATCGACACGCTAGAATTGATCAGCCACGGGTGTCCAATTGGCCCAAACAGCAGCGTGATTAAACGGGATTGCCCAAAACAGAAGATCAATGCACCGTCTCCAAGGCCAAACCGGCTGTGATTGTTTACATGTCATTTCATGTGGGGTGGCCAGAGGGACCATTCACCCCATCCAGCGAGCAGCCAACCGTCAGCCAGCGCTGCGAATGGTGGGGCGTGCGGGAGGTCCAGGCCTGGCCCAGTCAGTAAACATTCCGCCTAAACATGCAATCACGACACAACGTAAAACCGGTTTTCGCTCGCATTTTCCAGCCGATATGCTTTCCAGACCGGTTCGGGAGTCTATTCTCGAGGTCAACGCCCGTTTATGGGTTGTTGGATGCCGATTTACCATCTCTCGACAACCGACGGCCCCGCCGGGTCGGCCATTCTGGAGTGACGGCGCCGGCGAGTTCTTCGCCGTCTCCGAACTCGCGGGGCCAACAGACGTTGCGAGGTCGCCCGCGTCCCCTGAGAGCCCCATTACTCTCGAGGACGATGCAGCGATGCTAACGCGGCTTGGCGAGTCGGCGAGGCCTTTTTGAAAGTGCAGACCAATTTCTGCCTCGCCAGAACCGCGAACATACAACTCTGTACTACATCCATGACCCTTCCAATGGCTGTGTGTTAACCGCCTCAATACCGCGCGTCTTGTATCACAATGAATGTAACGAGCGGTACTACCTGATCACAACGCGGGTTCCGGGAGAGACGTTGGAGACGGCGTGGCCGGCGATGGACGAGGTGGCCAAGCAAGCATGTGTTGACCAATTGGATACCTGTATCACGCTCGCACCGAAGGCGAACGCTACCATCCGTGGCGTCGACGGTGGGCAGCTCACGGAGAATTGGATACAACCTCTCGTGCCCACGAAAGACTCTTCCCACAAGGCCTTGGTTGCCCATTGCTGTGAGGTTGGGATAGACGTTTTCAAGGATTGTGTACTGTACCACTGTGACTTGGGGCCCACGAATGTCCTCGTGGACATGAATGACGGCTGCAACATTGACATTGTTGATTGGGAAGTTGTTGGATTTGTTCCTAGAACGTGGATTAGAGCCAAATTTTGCATGTGCGGAGCTATGGACTTTAGCTTTGCCAACGGGGACGTGGAGAGAGGCAAGAAATGGAGACAGCGGGTTCAACTTCGGTTGGCAGAGGCAGGCTTTCCGGAGGTTGGCGATGCTTGGCATGGACAGACTTCAACAGTCAGCGATCCGAGGAAGAATAATATGTAGTGAAATGGCCTGTTGTTTAAGAGACCTGATTTAAAAAGAGCATAACGTCATAATCGTGGAACTTCAGCATCTACGGTTGTACCGACACAAAACAGACACAAACAATTTCACTTCCTATTAACTAGACGAACCTAGTGATGGGGGACTATCTGATAGCGCGAACCACGCCTCGAGCGCGGCAAAACAATCGCTTCTCTTAACAACTATAACGACTAATATGCCAAAGATGAAAGCCCAAAGTGTGCAATTCCAGATCGCAGCCGGGCCTTGAAAACGGCCAGAGAAAAATAAGGTACGGCCTCAAACAACTAAAACCCGCTCACCACCATCATGTTCTTGTTCCGTGGCATCCATCGCGACGACTTGTTCCAACGCGGCCACTGACTCGCGAGGCCGAGATAAACCGTCCGATGTGGACAACTCCACGGAGCCTGAGCCTTCCGTCGTAGCTTGGGCCTCGACTTTTTCGATGTCGTCGCCGGGGCGGCAGAGGAGGCATCCAAGCACTTCCAGGAGAGAATTCTCTTGATCGAGAAAGCATTTGGGGGCCGCGTCGGCCACCAACGCCCCCGCGACGTCAATCAGTCGGCGGCGCACGGCGTCGTCGGTGACCGCCGCCAGGCTCTCAGCACGGATCGTCACTGTGTCGCTGGCGGTGTCGACGAGCGCCGCTGTGTGCGCACACACATGCGCGTCGACCAGCACACGCATGCAGAACGCCTCAAAGAGCCGGTTTCGGACGATGAACTCAACGACACAGGACACCGTGTCTGGTTTGGCGACAGGCCCGGCGAAGGGGCCGGCCGGCCTGGGCTGGCGCTGGCCCCATCGCTGCCGGGACGCATCGACAAACGCCAGCTCCGCAACAATGCTGGCCTCGTCAAACGCAACGACGGCGTGCTCTCGCGCGATAAGAGGACGCTGGTAGCCGACCCTGTGCCGCCAGAAGTAGTTGGCCAAGGCCGACGACACGATGCAGGGGATCAAGACCACGTACCCCCACCACATTGTCGCGGTGACGAGGGATGCGGCACCGGCCACGACGCCCGTGACCCCGTTGAGTGCGCTGTGGACCTTGACACGGGTGGTGCGGGTTTTGAGCATCTGCTCGATGCGGCTGCCGGCCAGACTCGTCGCCGTCGTCCCGGCGCGGTTGTGCCGGTGTGCGCGTCTCCAGACGAAGAGGGACCAGCCCAGGTTGGCTAGCCCGTACAGTGCGCAGGGCGCATTGCCAATGTATCCGGACAGGAGGTTGCTGGCAAGGAAGACGTTCTGGTTGGCGCCGCCGATGGCCATAAAGGTGCCGACGCCGACGGTCAGGGCGCCGAAGCCCATGCACACATCCATGCCGATGCGGTCGATGATCTCCGTGCCCAACTCCCGATGGTTGACGTCCAGCATGCACTCCAGCGTGCGAGCCCTCGCCTTGTCTTCGAGCCGGTGACGCGCGTCCTCCATCTCCTTGCGCAGGTAGCACCGCTCGGCCCGAAGAACGCAGATGTTCGCCCAGCTCAGGCGGGCGTCTTGGACGACAAAATAGAGAATGCCGAGCGCGACCGTCGCACCCATCGCCATCAGTACCATGGCGTGCACGGGCACGGGTATTTCGTTCCAGACATTGGCGGCAAAGTCGCCCGCATTGGCCAGCTCCAGAAACCCCACGCCAGCAAGAAGACTGTTTCGGAGCTTGCTCGGCCGCTCGGGACGATAACGGCCGTCAGCACCGTTTTGTTTGACAAACGTAAGACATCCCGACGGCGTCTCGGACAGGGGCCGGTCGACTGCTCGGTCCGTCGATGACTGTGCGATGGACAGCGGTTCCGGTTTCTCGGCCGGGGTAACCTCGACTGGGGCGGCCATATCTCTCCAACAAGCCTCTCGCGGATAGCACGGACGACGGGAAGATGGCAGACATGCAACAGTTTCGTAAAGAGGCCAGTTAAACCGCCGCCATTTTAGTGAGATCGGGGGAGTAGGGGAGGAGGGCCAGCGGCGATGGATCGATGCAAGACGATTGAGGATGTTGAGGACAGAATATGAGGAAACGAAACGTGGTCTGGGCCAGTGCAAACGGTTTGCTGTGGATTGCAGACGTTATCAAGCACTGTTCCAGAACCCACCAAGTATTTACGGAATATTCCGTATTAGTCCACCTTTTAATGGGGTCCAGCAGCCCTGTCTACGTGAGTCTAGACCAATTCGCGGGGCCGCAACCCGTACGGTTTTAATCTACGACGCACTTGGGTGTGTTTTCTTTACGAGAAAACTAGCGACGCCGTCGCGGGAGCCAGCGACTGCCGTAAAACAAAGTTTTCTTGGCGCGTCGTCTTGGCATGTTACATCACACCTCCAAACCAGCCGACCGGTTCTGGTTGGCTTCGATGACTTCAGTATGAACCGTATTTGGACTGCCCGTTACGGAACAAGTCAGGGGTGGTGGTTGACAAAAGTCCCGGAAAAAAACTAGAAGAAGAAAAAAGAGAATAAGTAGAAGTAGAAGAAGAAGGCGACCAGCATACTCGTATTTGCCCGAAGTACGTCCCCTACCAACTCATCGAGAATTCACGTGCTTGTCATGCAACTGGCCACAACTGGTCACAACTAACTGGGCCCTGTCGCAATGGCATCCCCTTCCGGTATCGTATTGCTCCAGTCAAGTTTCCCTTAACGTCGAATGCTACCTCGTATAAACAGGTCTCCATCTTCATAAACTTTACTCGCTCTAACTATCGGTGTATTCAAGGTTTTACCGTAAGTAGACGTCGATCTTATGTATGTCCACAAACACACAATCACAACTGCAGTCCAATTACTTTCAACAGAGATAAAGACTTTCTCTGACTGGCTTGTACTCCTGGCGTTCGTTCCGTTGCTACTTGCCCATCAGGGTTCTGGTCTACTACGGGGTGGCGCGCTTCTGGATTTAGTCTCAGGCTTCCAGTAGCGCTTTAATCTTTAGTTGTTGATTATTTCTCGTATACAAGACTTAAATTATCATTCATTCTCCCTCGAACACCATTTATTCCACTTTGCAGAAAATGTTTATCCTCAATGTAGGCACACCCGGTACGCGGTACTTCCAGTTGCGTTCCTTTGATATGAGCCATTTAAAAGCTTCGTCGTTTTAGCCACTTCTTTGTCTTTTAGCCACTTTGTTCTGATTTCATACGATGCTCTTTCTTGTACGGAAGAGTACCTCACGATAGGCATCAAAAACCGCCGCGGAATCTCATGCCCTGTCTTGTTAGTCTGGGAAAAAAATTCTTCTTGGATGCAAGGCAACAAGGCAACAAGGTGATAATATCAGTAGTAATGGGAAAGAAGTTGCATATATTAACACTGTTTCCTTGTTCGCGACGTTGCTTTTTCTATTTCTTGTCTTTCCTCCTTCTTGTTTTTTGTTTCTGCTTTCACTCCAGCAGACACACTGTCCACTTTATCAGCTCTTCCATTTGTCCAGCACGTTCATATCGTATCGTCTTTGCCGTCCGAGCAAAGAACGTCAACAACACAAACATTGCAGCATCCTCCGCAACACTGGCATCCTTCAAGCCATCCGCACGGCCAAACTGCCACGGCCACCAAAGCCTCCCGGCAGTCGAGATCTGGCCACCATAAGGACCATCAGGCGTCAGGCGACCTTATTTTGTTATCCGTTTCCATAAGCTATGGGCAAAAATTCGCATAATCTTCAATCCCATCAGGTTGGTCTTTCGACAGCTCGATTTCGGCCGTGGTACCACCGGTTCGTCTGTGACCACAGCACCCACTGACATTGCCCCAGTCCAAGCCAGAGCCAAACCAAACCCACCATGTTTACCTTCAAGCAATTCATGGCGGCCCTCCGCGCCCCCGGAGCCAAGGGCGCGATTGAGGCAGCCGCACCCACACAGCGCGTCCTCTCCCACGACGTGGACGAAAAGAAGCTTTCTCCAACCGAGTCGGGCCCCGTCGAGAATGTGACCGGGTTTTCTCCTCTGGCCAAGAGACGGCGCCTGGATCGATGGCTGGACTTTGTTGTGCAGCTGTCGGGCTCGCAAGCTGCCTTCGTTTTCACTCTGCTGGGCCTCCTTGCCTGGGCCTTTGTGGGCATTTCTTTTGCCGACGCACCCCAGTGGGCCATTGTGATTTCCGACGTCCAAGCGATTGTCAGCTACATCTACGACTCGCTCCTGATGCGCCAGCAGCTCAACAGCTACGATGAGCTGATCCACGCCTGCGCCGCGCTGCGGTCGCGCAGTCTGAGCCAGGAGGCCATGATTCGTGCCATCCTGAAAAGCGGCCGCTACAAGACGGCCGACATGGCGCGCTTCGAGAGCCAGCGCCAGACTGCGTTCACCGCCGACCTCCCCGAGGAAAACCTGGTGGGGCGCATCTCCACGCTCTTCTCCCGCGTCCTGGGCCACATCATCACCGTCGGCCTCTTCTGGGTCGGCATCTTCGTCTGGCTCGGTTTCGGCCCCTCCATGGGCTGGAGCGACGAGTGGCAGCTGTACATCAACTCGGCCACGTCCGCACTGATGGTGCTCATCTTCTCCTTCCTGGCCAACATTCGCGAGCGCCACACGGCCTACATGCAGCGGTGCCTAAACGTCATCTTCGAGGTGGACTCGACCATCGAGCTGAAGCTGCGCACCATCACCGAATATGCCGTGCCGAACCCCACCGTCATCGTCCCGGCACCAAAGGTGGGCCGGATCCAGCGATACATCTTCTACTATGCCGACGTGATCGGCACGCTGGTCGGCATTGCCATCCTGATCGGCGTCATGGTCGTGTGGGTGGCCATCGGCCCGGCCATGGGCTTCAACGCCAACTGGTGGCTTCTGATTGGCACCTACGCCGGCCTGGTCGGCCTCAACGATGGCTTTGTGCTGCGCAACGTGCAGGCCCGCCTCAACGGCTACGAAAGCGACGCGTTCTACGGCGTGAGCCTGCAGGACACGAGCATCATGGTGGAGACGGGCATCCCCGACGTCGACGAGGAAGACGCCGCCGCCCGCCTGAACCGCTGCAACTACCGCCTCTCCGACCGCATGGGCAAAATCTGCGCCTCGGAAATCACCATCATTCTCGGTGCGCTCTTCGTCGTCGGCCTCGTCATCGGCTCCAGCGCCATGAAGTGGACCGAGACGGGCCAGCTGCTCTGCAATGTCCCGCCCAGCATCATCGAGTCGTTCTTTATGATGATTCTCATTACAGGCCACAACATCTCCGACTCCCAGCGCCGAACGGACCTGCACAACATGTACCAGCGGCGCTTGCGGCTTCTCAGCTATGTTGATCGTCTGGAGGAGGTTGAAGTGGTTGTGTCGCCTGCGGTCAAGTCGAGCCTGGAGTAAGTCATGTCTGCCGTGTGGTGATAAGCATGGTATTTCCTCTTTGTTCGTTTTTTTGTTCGAATATTTTTTTTTTTTTCAGTACAGGTTTTATCCGGCTGGAGATGGCAATTGCCATTGCAAAGAACGGTTTCCCTGTATGCTCAAATCGGTACAGCCTCGACGCCTGAAGATGAGACCCAAGGTGACCACAACAGAGCTTACGGGCGCCTCGGCTGTAAGCAAGCTAGCAATGCTTCGGTGTTGTTTGAAGGCTTTACTTTTATAGTATTGGGGAGTGAATGACTGTTGTTATTATTTATATAATGAAAATAAAAGAAATCTAAAGTTACGAGTACACGGGTGAAGTATATGGTGAAGGATGAAAGTACATATTCTTCCGCTGTATTGCGACGCGTAATGCTCGAATCTATTGTGTCATAATTTCACTACCGCGCTCAGACTTGTCAAACTGCATTCTCGCCATCCATTGCCACCCTCCGGTGGTCTGTCCACTCAATCGAAGCAGCTGCCTCTTGTAGCGAAATGCGCTTGTCTGGTTCATACCGCAAGAGGCCCTGTATCGGCCACAACAGACACTTGAGCGCCTCCACGTCGTACTCTGAATATTCGTCCCTTTCATATTCATAATAGTCACCATCTCCGTCCTCGTCTCCGTCCTCGTCTCCGTCCTCGTCTCCGTCCTCGTCTCCGTCCTCGTCTCCGTCCTCGTCTCCGTCCTCGTCTCCGTCCTCGTCTCCGTCCTCGTCTCCGTCCGCGTCTTCGTCTCCGTCCCCATCCCCATCCTTGTCCTCGTCGTCATCGTTGTCGTCGTCGTCCCTGTCACCCTCCTCGCCGTCGCCTTGTTTATCTTCATTTTTGTGCTCATCCTTGTCCTCGTCTCTGTTCTTATGTTTGTCCTGTTTATTTTTATTGTCGTACTCATCTTCGTCCTCGTCTTCGTACTCGTCATAGAGAATGTGAGCGAGGATCTTCTGTCGGCGCGGCTCGAACGTGTCTTGTATAATCTCACGGGGCATGTTGGCAACTATTTTGGGGAAACCTTTATCAGAATGACAGGGCAAAAGGAGGGCGGAAAGAAGGAAAAGGAAAAAGGGAAAAGGAAAAAGGAAGAACACATTACCATCTTTTTTTGCGCTTCTGTAACCAACCATCATCTCTTGCCATTGCGCATACCATGGATCTGGCAGCGGTCCCAACTTGGATACAAGTCTTAGAACGTAGAAATAGTCCGGGCCAATGCAGTAGAACGGTGACCTTTGGTAGAACATTTCGCAGATCTGGACAGATTAGCCTTTTGTGATTTTTCATTTTCATTTCCATTTCCATTTTTCCCTTTTCCTGATTCTTTATTTTTTTCATTCCTTTCCTTTTCTTCTTTTTCCCTCCTTCATCAACCTTGATTCAAGACATACCACACAAGCTGCTCGCCACAAGTCGTGCTTGTAGGTAAATGACTTCTCAAAAAACGTCTCGGGTGACTGCTGGTCCAAAGGCTGGCCGAGGTTCGTGACGGTTTGGCCCTTTGCAAACGACCAGCCCCAGTCGATGAGCCGAATGTCCTCGACCAGGCCATAAGTCCAGTTTTCCCATCGTGTGCAGCAAACCACATGTTGTGGAAGACCAGGTGGTCGCGGGCCACTCTTTTCGTCACTGTAGGCAGCGGTTTCCGGCTCTCCGCCGAGCATCTCAAGCATGTCATTTCCGTCTCTCTGTGCACCTTTGCACGTAAACGAAATGTTTCGAGTTGACACGTCTATCGTAGGCGAGGAGGAAGAAGTTGTTAGTGGCGAAAAATACATTGAAGAAGGGGGAGAGGAAAAACCAGACAAAGGAAAAGGACAGACACACCCCGTGAACAATACCGGCGTGATGCGCAAAGGCGAGCCCCTGTAGCAGCTGCCGCGAGAGCCGAAGAACCATGTCCGGAGGCAGTGTATCCTTATAGTGCCGGTGCTCGGCAACAATCTGCCACAGTGTGGGCCCGAGCACCTCTGTGACAATGCAGCTGTGCACGCCATTTGGCCCTGTATGCTGGAAAGTGTCCAAGATCCACGTAAACGAGCGTGTCTGCGCCTGCGTCTGCGCCTGCGTCTGCGGCCTCTCAGTGCTGCAGTAGTATGCCTCGAGCATCTTGAGGGCGCGAATCTCAGAGTCATTGTCGAGACCCTTTGCAGACTCATCCGCGGATTTGATCTTCAGGGAGACCCACGCACCTGGCTCACTATGTGCATCCCAAGCTAGCCAGACCGTCGACTGGCCGCCATAGCCCAGCTTGTGCCGGATGGTATATCGACCATCCTTTAGAGTATCACCCAACGAAATGGGATGAAGCCCGCCAGGGACATAGTTTTCGAGCGCCTCGTGGGGCAAGACGCTTATCCATTCGGGGTAGAGTTTGAAAGGGTTGGCAGTAAAAGGCAGCCCGCCGACCGGTGCTGCTGGCGGCGGTGGTTGTTTTGTAAAATACGGCGGCGCGTCTTGCAAGTCGGGAGACATGATGTTTTAGACATGTCTTGGGATGTTTGACAGATTCGACGACAAACGTCGCGTTTTGTGATTGAAATGGGAAACGTTGACAGCCGATTTGGTTCTGTTGTCACACAAGCGGCCATCAACACCCGGCGAAAGGGGCAACGTTTCTCCGAAGTGGTTGATGCCTGAAGTAAATGTGTAGTTGAGAGATAATGCGTCGTGAACCGTAGACGGATGGATCTTGTATGCAAGCCGAGTCAGGTATCATACAACCCAGCAATTATGGATGGATATGGTTGTGATGATAAACGTGGAGATTGCCCTCTTCCCCAGCACCCGGGGTGAAGGAATCGCCCCAGAATCCAAGGCGCCTAGTTTGCTATTTTACAGCGTTAGTTTTATTAGCGCTCTATTTACAGCGCCGCAAGGGCGAGTGGGTTTGCCCCATTCCCCCTTCCCCAGAGGGGCTGGTTTTAGCACACAGTTAGAACGGCCACGCCGGCAACCCAAAACAGGCCCGGACCACCGTTGGAAAACGCGGCTCATCCCTTACGACCCCATGGCCCCATACTGCTAATTTGAGAGGTGCAATAAGAACGTTGACAAAGGCGGAGAGGATGGTGGAAGACTACATAGAATATGCATATATTCTCTCATCTGACAGGCATTAGGTTGGACAGTTTCTGGTCGGATACTCTCTTCTGCATCAAGAATCGATTACTTTAACTATTTTCACTATTGTTGATACATGCATCCTTCTCTCTCCCTGTCTCTTTTCTACCTCTTAAAAACTGTTTCCATCCATTTACAGATCGTTTTATCTATCAATCACATATCCACTAGCAATGTCCACGGCAGGGAGCGGCGGCCGTCGGCAACGAGGTCAAGATAACTCTGGATTGTGCTGCGCTGCGTCATTCACAGCTGCTTTTATTTATTGTGTTTAATTTAGAACCATCTTGCTATGACCGGTATGCGTCTCGTTGGGTGAAAAGTAAGCTCTGGGGGACTTTTTGACATGTTGATATTTTATTCCGTTTCTTTTATATCTTCAGTTTTAATTCTATTTCAGGAGTATTCAGAGCATTCATTCTATGTACATCCAAAGTACGCCGTGTACGCCATACAAAACTAACCGTCTCCACCTGTTTGTGTCATTATAAAAATAGGTCCATCCACGAGGGTGTATGAGATCGTTCTCGACATACCACATACTTGAGCGCCTTCACGTCGTACCCTGCATATTCCTCCCTTTCATATTCATCGTGGTCCCCGTCTCCTTCCTCGTCTCTATCTCCGACTTCATCTCCGCCCCCGTCCCTGTCCCTTTCCTTGTCCTCATCCTTGTATCTGTCCCCTTCACCGTTCTCACGGTCGCCTTGTTGATCATCATTTTCTCCCTTGTCCTCGTCCTTATCCTCTGTATTTCGGGAGATTTTGTAAGCGCCTAGAGTCATGCGTTGAGGCTGGACAGTTGCCCGTGTGGAGGTGGTAACGAGTAGGGAGAAAGACGACGAAAAGCAGGCGGCACGCACTGACTAATGGACATTGAATACTTGGCATTGTTCTGTTGGCAGCTGCGCCTCTGCATACTGTGGCTTGAGAAGAAAAGAGCGGCAGCTTTGTGTGACAAAGACAGCAGTGTGTCTCGCGTGATACTCTCACGGCGCACTCCATACTCGTGGAGTTTTGTAAATTTCCATGTTTTATAATAGGATGTAGTGTATTAAGTCGTTTTGTTCCAACTGTTCATCATGACCCGTCTAGCGTTGACCGTACAATTTTGCTTGTATCTATGGCCTGGTCTGGATCTATGTTAGTTTATATTTTAGACTCTCGAGAGCCTACTCGGTACATAGTTGGTGCTTGTAGTTTAGTCTTGACGATTTCATTTTGTCCGGCCTTGGGCTTAGCCCACCATTGTCGTTTTCGTTATTTTTTGTCCTTTCTTCATACTGTGTTTGGACGCACCCGCAGCAAACGAAGTCGGCCAACTACTTTAAAGTGCAAAGTCACATGATAACAGATCCACATGAATGATCTCTTTTCTCCGGGATTTGCTCCTATTCCGATGTTGACTTGGGCAGCTCGGAGAACACATATAGAACGACGAGTCGTTGCCACTGTTCGACGATCACTTGGATGCGTTTCTGGCCTGCCGAAGCTGATGCAGCTTAAACACTTCTATGTCCACACCCGGAGCCGGACCATCTACAACCAAACCCGGGGCAACCGTCTTGATCGCGATGGGGCTCACTGGGCCGACCTGAACGCCATGTTTCTTCCGCCATTCCACGAGTTGATTGCTGGAGACTGCGTATACAATCCGGCCCAATCCCACGTAGGCGTGAAGGCTGGCGCACATAGGACAATGCTCGCCAGACGTGTACACCGTACAGGACGTACGCTCGGCCACGCTGAGGTTCTTCTGAGCCCAATCTGCTAGTGTGAATTCCGGATGCAAGGTCAGGTCGGATTCGGATACTGTTCGATTGCGATCCTCTTTCAGAATCGTTCCCGCAGCGTTCACAAGCACGGAACCGAAAGGGGCGTCTCCAGCCTCGAGGGCTTCGCGTGCTAGCTCAACGCACCGACGCAAGTAGCCGGTATCAGTATCAGATACCATTTTGTGTCGCGTGCTCGATGCTGAAATAGGTTTTGTAATCTTCGTCTTTAACATAAGCAATTGTTAGTCTCAGCAACAATGTTTGGATGAAACACATATTATGAGTGCCAGACATGCCTTGCGATTTGCGACCAAGTAAAGAGGTTATGTTGACGGGACGTGAAGAAACACCGGGGAAAGTGTAGCGACGAACTGTGTCGCATTCATGAGCGGCTTGTATTTGTAATACGCCCAGATAGTTGTTATGGTGGCCCGTTCTGGCCTGGCCTATCCTTCATGACGCCCCCGCCAACAAGCCGATGACAGCATCACACAACCCCGCACGAGGAGCGTCACGGGCGCACGGGGACTGGCCTAGTTTTGTAAAGTAATCCTTCCTACCTCCAAGGCTCAGAGCAAGATGTGCTGGTATTTGGTACAATATGGATGACCTGTCTCGGACAAGGATGCTGGTGTGATGTTTCGCCGTTGCTGCCAGATACGGTGCAAATGTACACGTGCAGTGCTGCAACGCTACATCGTCGGGTTTGTAAACAAACCTATAAAGGCAAGGTTTAAGGACTCCACCTATTACGGTTTCGGAGAGGAAATGGGCCTTACATACCAGTATATCGATATATCGACATTGGTGTATCGACATGCGGACATCTTTGCTCATGTTCTCCTTTGTGCCATGGCACAGTAAACTGAACATCACCGTCGGTCTGTGATTCTGTTTCGTTCATTTTAATCGCTTCCAGGAGTAGGTATGTGGGCGGCTCATGATGCTTCCACGTTTTCCTTTTCGTCCTCTTTACTGTCACATGCCCCGCAACCTCCTCCGCTCGGCGTCTTGACCAGAATCCGCTCACCAGTGTCGAGCTTTATGACGGCCTCGCCGTGGTATTGGCCCCATCCAACCAGCCCCCTCCCCTATGTCGCCGCCCAGTGACTCGCCCGCTATAGTTCTAGCCGGCCACAATGTGGCCCGTCGATGGGTCGCGGCCGCCCATGCCCAGTCCAAAACTGTTGGCACATGGCACAGCGGTCGAAAGCACGCAAGATAACGCCGAAGTCGCGTTAGCTAGCGAGGGCGGAGTCACAGACGGCGCCGCCCGGGCCCGGGTTGACGATGGACCCCACGGCGTTGCAGCTGTCGTCGTTGCCGAGGCAGCGCACGGCGTAGATGCTGGCACGGTAGGTGATGGAGACGGTGCGGATCATCAAGCTCGGGTTGGGCGCCAAGTTAGGTATGCCCCGGAACAGTTCTTCATGCTGGCTGTATACCTACCCGTGCAAAACGGCAATCAACAGGCTGCGGTACCCCCGGTCTTTGACTGCCCAGAGTTGTGTGCGTACGGCGTCGGCGAACGATGCTTCTCGGATCCGCACCAAGTCGCCGCTTGCCGTCTTGATCATGTGCAAATTGGTCTCGATCTTTCGAGTTTTTAAGTTTTGTTCATTTATTTCCTCAGTTCTTATTTCATTTTGAAGAATATTCATTCTATTTAATCCAGAGTACGCCGTATACGCCATACAAAACTAACCATCTCCTCCTGTTTGTGCCATTATAAAAAATAGGTCCATCCACGAGGGTGTATGAGATTGTCCTCGACATACCACAGTATTGTCGTGCCAAGGGTCCGTTTGTCCCTCAACATCGCTGCCATTTTTGGGTCGCAGTCATAGTGCCATTTTTCCGGCCGCTGCGGAATTTTGTATTGGTATTTCCTTGGGGACTGTATCCGCTTTGCCACCTTTGCAGGCTTTGGCCCTGTCGCCCTTGTCGCATGTGTTGCCCTTGCTGACCTTTTTGCTTGCTTTGCTGCCGCTTGCGTTGCCACTTTTGCTACCGTTTCCGTCTTCGTCAACTCTCGCGTCTTCCAGTTGTATTTTCTCGGATCGACCAGCGAGTATACGCGAACATCCTGGCTCGAGGTGCTGCGCAGCCGATGGTGTCGATCGCGTCCTCGGTGGAAGAGGTTTCCTCCGGGGAAGACGGTCACGCTGTCCAGCAGCTTGGACGTCTGGCGCGGCTTCTCGCACGAGCTATCTACCATTTCTTCAAAGGCCCAGTAGTCGTTGCTGGCAATGAGAAAGGCCTCGTGCACCATGGCCCGTTTTTGTTCGGGGGCGAGCTGTGGGTTCAGCTCAAAGTTTGTCAAAAAGTGCGGCACCGTCACGGCCACACTAAAATCGCAAAACTTATTGTTGATCAGCTGGTCGCGGCGCACGTCGAGCGAAAAGATGCCCAGTTGTTGTAGTTGGATGATGTCGCGGAGGATACGGCGCGCGTCACGAATGGTGAGATTCGGCGGGTCGACCCACTCGATCGAGGTCCCTAGCGCCTTGAGAATGCCACGGATCGGCGGTGGTCTGCCGCTGCGCTCGCCGAGATACCGGCTGCGCATGTCGTACGCCCCAGGCAGCTCACAGTTGCCGTTCATTTCGAGGTTGAAGCGTTTGGTCAGCAACTGCTCGTGGACGTCGTCGAGCAACACGTAGCCGTAACAAGCAATGGCCAACTCGGTATGGCCGGTCTCGTGCAGACGGCCAAAGGCGCGGCACTCGCTGTTGAATGGCTCCGAGTACTGGCCCATGAGCGTCAATTTGACGAGGTCCTCGTTCTCGTCCATTTCACCGGGGCCGTACCAATCGTGATCGTACACGAAACGGAACTATTTCGTTAGTAGGTGACGATGCGTGAAAGGAGGATGAACCTGGACGTACAAGCTTCAGGGCATACTCTCGGTCCTTGATTTTCACCTTGACCACGTGCGCATGCAGTCCTTCGCCGAGATACTCGAGAAATTCGATTTGCTGGGGACCTTGGAAATCAAATGCCGCCAGTTTGGGGCCGTCGCATTGCGGCAGGGGCACCAGATCGGCCTCCGTCTCAGGCCAGTCTGGATACATGGTGGACGGGCCTGGATCGTGCAAGGCGATGTGATGAAGGGAAAAAATTGAATTGAAACGATACTGAATCTGTGGAAAGAAAGTTGAAGAAATATTCATCCTCCCAAATGTGCAGCAGGAGAAAGCGGGCGTGTGCGCATCTTATCACCCATTTTATGTGCCGGGGTTTGCATCTTACGTACTGGTGCTTTTATGGTTCAGCGCGCAGTGGCTCTTTGTTGACTTTGGAAGGGTTGAGAAGAGGTGAAGAATGGATGAAGAATGAATGAAGAATATGACTAATCATCACGTGACCTAGTGAAAACCAGCAACCACAGTTTGAACACGATGTGACAAATTGTTCACCACAACATTATTTCGGTTGCTACCAATGTGAATGCACCGTTGAATCTGTTTCCCGTTGAACGAGACTGGTGGTTCTTCGTTTGTGGCTTTCCAACTTACGTGGTTGGTCTGGACACGCCGCAGAGTGAGCAAGATTGCAGCTCGTTGAGACATCCTCACACTTTATTTACTTGGTCTGCTGAGTATATCAATAGGTGTTTGGCGTATTTTTATTGAACTGAAGTACAATAAATCGTAACAAGAAACAGAACAAAAAGCACAAGTAAAAGGAGAAAGATAACTCAATAACAGCTGCGAAAGAAAAAGACAATAACACCTTGACGACCTCATCCTCCACAAAAAACCGACCCTCAAAGTTGTCGGCCCCCTTGTCTACGGCCAATCATTTCCGTTGTTGGTGTACTAAACCGGCCATACCACGTCAACGTCGGCATGGGAAAGGTCAACCGCCGCAGGATTGACGAGGTCGAACCAATCCTCCCCATTGACACCCACATCCGCCGCAAACGCGGCCTCATTGCTCGGCTCCGGGGTCTCATAAGCTGGCGGCGGTGGCGGATCGGCAGGCTTTTCGAACGAGGAATAGCGATGCCGCCACACCCATCCGCACTCCTCGTCCATATACACCCGCTCCCATGAATCGATTGGCACGATATCTTCCGTCTCGACCAGCGACCGATGCCCATCGCTTAACGCCATCATGCAGAGCCACCAGAGTGCCAGCTCGGTCGTGAGTATGCTGCGAGCTCCACCGCCGCTGGTGACGCCACTCCCACTCAGTTCCGTATTCCATGGTACGACCATCATGGAGACCGACCAGTCGTTCCACGTGCCGTCTGGTTGCCATCGCGCTCCAGTGTCGGCGTTATCGCTTGACGGAGGTTTGGCGCCGAAACAACAGACCGCCAGCTCCTCGTCCGTCTGGATGTAGCCGTACCGTGTGCCTGACCGCCCACACAAATTGGCCAGCTGCCGGATCGGCCATGTATTCTCTCCCCTGGCCTCGCCGGGATTGCGCATGGCCGCCACGCTGCGCCACTTTGTGCTCGTCCGCCCGAGACCCACGACAAGGGTATCGCGATGCGAATTTTGGAGGTGCACAAGATGGTCCACAGTCAACTTGTTCGGCCCCTGCGGCAGCTTGGCCACCGTGGTGCCTTTTGCGTCCGTAAACCGGTGGAAAAGTGCCGTGCCGGAGTACAGGCCCATGTACCGCATGGACCACTTGACGAGCGGCACAACCGTCGCGTCGTTCCAGCCGATGATATGTAGGGGACCTTTGTCGTCGGCAACAGCCACGTCCCGGAAAACGTCTGCGGGCATCTGGAGTGCGTCCACTAGAGACTGTGGAAGGGCGGTATCCAAAACATGGCCGTAGCTTTCGTTTAGCGTTTGGATGTTGAATTCGGACCACACCCGGATTTTGGGTTCTGGCCACGGAATGTATTTCGTGTTCCCCGTGCGTCTGGACGTGCAAGGCACAAACGGCTTCTGTCGCACGAGGGCGTCGCGCAGCGTGGTCGTGCTACGCGACTCCATGCCGTGAATGAAACGAGGGAACGGTGGTTGTCATTGATGATGTGTTGCTGACGAAAGGGGTGCTTTTGGGTGGAGGACACGAAAATATGAAGAAGATAAAAGATAAAAAAAAAAGAAAGGGATAATCCTGCCTTGGTGTGATGGAAGTCAGGGGACAGAGGGTAGAGGTGTTGCTTTTGCTTCATTATCTTGTTGGTACAGGCCGCGATGGAACTCATGACGCTGTTGGTGGTAGGGCGGTTGGTTGGTTTATGTGACCAATGCGGACCATATTTTAGGCGCCTGCTGTTTGCGTCCATGGCACCCCTGCATACAGCGTACCGTGTTTTGATTAGATGTGGGTGTGGAGGTTGGATCCCTCACAACAAAGACGAGGCGTCAACTGTAACAAAAAAAGCTTCAGTAAGTCGTACAAGGCTCCTAATTTGGCGCCGGTCCAATCTCCCAATGAGCAAAGGGAGTAACACACGCCGGGATATGCGATATTTCAGGTTCACTTGTTGAGTTTTGATTTTTGATTCAGACACATCATTTGCAGTCTTTGCAAACCCCCACGACAACACGCGGTAGCTGTGGTCCCAATCTACTCGTGCAAAAAGATACACGTGTGCATTTTTACCATGTGCATGATTGGTGTTGGGCAAGACGAACAGTTAAAAATGGCACGAATCATTTCCAGGCCTTGCGCGATTTTTTTTTATGTGGACAATGCAGGCGTCAGACAGGACCTAATTTCGCAAATAGTCACGGATCTTTGCCAAGACTTGTGCAGTTTTCTCCATGTGCACACTGTGGTTGGTATTGGGCACGGTTTCTTATTTTTCTTGTTCCGTTTTCTTTCTTTCTGCCCCCATTCCTCGCCATCAATGGGCTTTGATAGACATGTCGTCTGCTGACTGACGTACAGAAAATTCGCAGCTCATTGCGGACGGCATCTCGATTGCAGAGCTGTTCGTCTTACTTGGTGGACAAACCCAGTCTTCGTCGCCGACAATCACAAGTGTCGGTGCAGTGATCTTGTGCAGACGGGACTGATAGTCAAGGTACTATTTCCCGAGCAAGTAGAGGGGCGTCTAATATCCGCGTCACCATGTCAGAATCCGTTTTGTAAGGTGTTCAAATTTATCTGACAGCGTTCGACATATTCTGCGTCGCTGTGTTGTACACACCCCGCAGACATCCCTGCACAGCTACGTCCTCATCAAAGACTTATGAGTGGAGCAGCAGCACGGCCAGGTGCATGAGCTGAAACTTAAGGTCACTTGCAAAAGCGCCACACTCGTTGTCTCTCAGTATGTCAGTGAAAAGCTGGGCGTTTTGTAGAGCCGCGTCGCTTGCACCTCAGTGGCATCCACTTCTTGGTGGCATCTGGTGGCAGTGCCTCTCAAAATTAGGCGGTGGACGGCGTCCGGGTCGGTAGTGCTATGATGCAGAGCCAGGGAACCACCAAATCTGACGCCTGTGCCGTTAATGTCGATAAAATGGGAACTCCATGTGGTAGATTGTGTGTCGAAATGGTAGCTTGTGTGGAATCGTCGATATTTGGCGCTGGTGTTGATCTTAGTCGGCCCCGCAGGACTGACAGTCTATCAACAGGTGGTGAATCCCAACCATGCAAGCCGAAATGCGGAGGACTGACCTGATAACGAGTGGTCTGAACGCAGGAAGAAAAGAGAAAGAGGAAAGAGCGATGACGGTGGATTCTAGCTGCCGGCGGATCGGGAGGTGCCGATAAGACTTGCCTAATTGGGCCATGTTGATGCAGTCCACCGACTAGCGGGTCCGTCGACAACAGTCAACCCCCCTGACGAGGCCCACTTCGTTCCTGAGCAGCTGGCCGTCACCGCGCGGGTCATGGTCGTCGACGATATGCAAAAGTCGGGGTCGGCGTTACGTGCTGCCCATGTTTTCGTAGCTTAATGAATGCCAAATAGCAAGAAGCTTGGCCATGTGTCTATCACCAGTTTTACATTAAGTGATCGCCATGTTTGTACGTACGACGTGGAGCGCCTTTTATGTTTTCGATTCTCGTTTGCAACCATTCCTTCATTATCGATATCCATCAATTTGGTCCGCCTTGCTCACAATGGGCACCTCCGATATTCACGCACACTGAAATGGGACCAAGATGTCTACGTTAGCGACACTATCAAACCCTGCGACTCAACGAGTAAGTCACGTTGCGCTTTGAGAGGGACACGCTTGTACCGTCCCCTGCATGCAAACTGTCCATAGGCCAAGGCCATAATGTATCATCTTCTACAGTTCCATCCAGCGAGCCAGTGACACGTGCTCGCCCGCTTCCGCTCACAGTAGGCGTGTCTCGTTGGTGTTGGAGAAGAAGTGGGCCGGAAAAGCAACTGGCGGCAGCATGTCGACACCCGACAGCGGCAAGACTTGGAACTGTACGACACTTATAGGTACGACGGCAACATCTTAATAGTAATCTCAGTTGGATCCAGAAAGTAACATTTCGAGAATAGCAAAGGCATTTAATACACGGCCCCCAAACACCAAGAGAGTCTACAATTCCCTCGTCCTGTATCACGGCCCCAGTCACTTCCACTTCTCAGTTCTCGTCGTGGGCGTCGTGGGCCACCTCCTTTGTGTCGTTCGGCAGGAACCCGGCTTCCTGCTCCAGCGTCGTGTGGGCCGTCACGGTCCAGACGGTGGGCAGCGCAATGGCCAGGCTGCCCATGCAGAGGCTCCAGTCCATGATGAACTGGGTCATGCCGGACTTGCCGAGGGCATTGATGCGCCAGGCCATGGCGCCGCCGGTGGACTGGAAGGTCTTGTAGGCGCCGACAAGCACCGCGGCGCGGCCGGCGCTGTTGGACTCGGTGCCGATGAGCCAGTAGCAAAAGCTCTGCCAGAGGGCATCGTAGGCGCCATAGAAAATATACAAGAAAATGGGGCCGGTGGCGAGGGAGCCCTCGGTGTAGTCAATGTCTTGCTTGTGGCCCGAGGCCAGACGCTTCTCGGCCCAGCGCTGGAAGGCCAGGCCGCCGCCCCAGATGACCATGCCGGTGACGAACAAGACGGCCCAGCCGATGCGGGCGCGCATCGGGCGGGAGATGTGCAGGCCGGGCATGTCGAGGATCCAGCCCATGACGAGGCCGCCAATCATCTGGGCCATCCAGTAGAGGGCGGAGTTGAGCGAGCGGGTGCGAATGTTGAAGGTGTAGCCGTTGACGTTGTTCTGCTGGTACGAGTAGAAGACGTTGGCGCAGAAGAACAGGGGCAGCATGGCGGCGACGCGCCAGCTCAGCATTGTGCGCACGGCAATGTCAATGGTGCCGCGCAGGGTGCGGCGCTCGGTCTCGAGGGCGGCGTGCAGCTGGGCCAGGCGGATGCGGCGCGGGCTGCAGATGAAGACGCCGAGCAGCCACCCGAAAATCATAATGACCATGAGCGCAATGTAGGTCGAGTCGGTCACGGTGCCGCTTTTCGAGTGGAAATTGAGGCCAAAGGACGCCAGCGAGCCAACGCCGCCGCCCAGGTTGAAAATGATCCAAAACACGGCAATGGACCGGCCCTTCTGGCCCTCGGGCACGTAGCTGGTCATGATGGCGCCCTGTACGATCCAGATAAAGGACGCGCCGATACCCAGAATGGCGCCCGATGCAATCACGAACGAGCCGTTCTTGTGGTGGTTATACGCCAGCAGCGAGCCGCTGTACAGCGCATACGTCCAGCCGCCAATCATGAAGCACAGCCGCGGGCCGACATACGAGAAGATGGGGCCGACGATAAACAGGGCCGTGCCGGCGGTCGAGGCCAGCAAAGCCACGGTGGCGTTGGCCGCGACGGTCGAGTCAACCTGGCCGGAGCCACCAAGGCCACTCAAAGCATTGTACATCTGTTGGTTGGTGATGAGTGGGTATTCAAAAAGGGAACAAGAGGGGGGAGGGGGCGGCGTGGGACTCACTCCTGGCAAGCAAAAGAAGATGAAGCTGACGAGAATAATCTGCGTCCACGGATGCGCGTAGAAGCGCACCAGCTTCGAGGCGTGCGGGCTCCAGTCGTCTTCGTTTGATGACTGCAACTCGGCCGCGGGTTCGACTGCAGGGTCGACCACAGGATCGACATGTGTGTTCTTGTCCATGGTGGTGAGGCTGTGTGGAAGTGAGGAAGTAAGGTCAAACGAGGCTCCGGGTTTTTGCTGTGAAGAGAAAGCAAGGTGAGAAGAAAACAAAGATCGGCGTCGACGGCTACCACATCATATATAAGTAAATATTATGTGCATGCCGCCGGATAACGGGACCAAAGGCGCGGAGACGCGAAAAGTATGGGATAACAAACGGAACGTCGTCCCCCAGAACATGGGGAAAAAACACGGTTTGCCACGCTCTCTCCGCTGTTATCGCGAAAAGCCCCAGTGCCGCCGGCCCATGTGTCACACTACTCCGCACTTTGTCGTTGATAGCGCGTCGGAGTGGGGCTTGTCAGTCTACTCCGACGCTCTCTCCGATGATTAGTCTTTTTTTTACGGGTTATGCGGATGGCCACGCCAACTCGTTTGGGCAGCTCGGCACGTTTTGGTAGTTTTTGGCGGGTTTCCCCTTGACTTTATGCGTCTCTCGCATGTCTGTGTCTCTTGGTATGCACACATTCAGTGTCTCACCAGGATTACTCCCCACACTCGCTCCATTCTCATTACCTAAAATCTCTCTTCTCCAGGTCGTCTTCTCGTGTCTCGCCCCCCCTCCCTCGACTTCACTCTCCAATCCCCGGCTTTTCAGCCGTCGGCTCTCCCCGAAGTCTTCAGGTCTCGGCTTTTGCGGGTTCCTGCGACACGAATAATCTTAATTCGATAGACTGCCGGTGAATACAAACGTACTGGGTACATGGCACCCTGCGATATGCAAATGCAGTCCGGTGAAGCGAGCTAGGGTCCACTGTTATCGTTCCATTACCAAGACACCGGACCCTGTCGCTATGCGACGTACCATCCATGAACGGCAACTTAACTACCGTCGTAACCGGGTCTTCGAAGGTGATATCATAAACTGATACTGACTGTCTTTATTCTCGCTCTTGCGCAACCAACACCGAAAACACATCACAGCCATGACAACAGCAACATCTCAACTTTGTCAGTATGTCCTCTGCGTCGACGGAGGTGGCTCCAAATGCACGGCCGTCCTCATCAGTTCCGGGGGCACGACTCTGGTGGGCGAAGCCGGGCCGTGCAACCCGTCCACCATTGGCGTGGACGCTGCCGTGGCCGTCATTACCGAGGCCATCAACGTGGCTTTGCAAGACGCACAAAATACGCATTCACCTTCATCTTCTCAGATGCCATCTAGAACAGTCTCCGACCTACATATCGCTTCAGCATGGATCGGAATTGCGGGCTACGACCGCCCATCACTTGCACCAGCTCTGGATGCAGCCATGGTGCGGCTCCTAAGACTACCATTGGGCCCTCGTCTGCGCATCACGGCCGACATTGACCTCCTCGCGGTGAATGCGGCACAGTGGAAGGCCCCGTCGGCCATTGTTCTCGTGGCCGGCACCGGCTCCGTGGCCATGAGTTACGGACGGAGAGAGAGCGATGGCGTTGATGACAGAGTCCTTACACGCACTGGACGAGTCGGCGGCTGGGGCCCACTGCTGGGCGATGATGGGGCGGGTTTCGCCATTGGCCGAGACGCACTGCGTGTAGCACTTCGGACGAGCGATGCATGGGCCGTCGACGGCAGCGACGACAACAAACATAGGCCAGCTCTGAGTCAGGCTGTCTTTGATTATTTTCAAGAACAGCAGAAAGCGACAGGCGCCGTATTCCACCCAAGCGGCCTTCTGTCGTGTATTCTCACGCCCACATCATCGCCATCCTCGCCATCCTCAGCAACGACATCTTCCTCTCCAACAAAAACGATTGCGCAAGCAGCTCGCATCGTCTTGTCGCTCGCCGATACGGACGACCAGGCACGACGGATCCTCGAGCAGGGCGCGGCGAGTTTAGCCGATTTAGTGGTGGAATTACTGCGGGTGCAAGGCCTGGACACAAGTCAGATAGACACGGCCCTCGTTATGGCGGGCGGACTGCTGTGCCATGAAACATACAAGCACATGGTACGAGACGAGCTGGCACGACGAAACGTCTGGTTCCAATGGACGGCACATGTCCAGTCACCAGCCTTAGAAGGTGCCCGGTTCCTGGCGAGTCGCCCAGGTCACGTAAATAAATAATAGAATAATGAAGGATGCATAACAGCCCAATATACTACTCGAAAACCTCATTAGGAACCCCGTCCTTCGGACGTGCACCAGTGCAGTCATTGCTCCAGCCTGCTTAGTGGATGTATTCCCCTGTGCTCCCCTGTGTCGAGTCGACGTAAGCGCCAGACGTAGGGGCACAGAAGTGATTGCGAAAGCAGACCATTACGTTTCTTCATACATCACGAACTAGCCAACAAATACACGCAAAATACGGAGGACTCAAAATGGAAAAAATGACAAAATTCATTTGTGGATCATCAAATCATAGACATAAGTCAAGACGTACAACTACAATGGCCGTGGTCGTGCACTCGTTATTTACAGGTCCGGTCCCGGCATACTAGCCAACAGCTGCCGCCGGTACTCTACCACCAAGTCCGGCACTGTTGCCAGCCACCCCAGAGCCGACCCGTACGCGTCCAGCCGCAGAAGATCACGGTCTGCCTGGGTCCACCAAAAGTGCACAAGCCGGCCCAGGCTGTCGTACGCGGGCTGGCTCGCCACCTGGGCCCACATGTCCACCACGTGCCGCGCCGCGTCCACATCCATCTCAAACCACTCTTTATGGTGGCCCCCCGTGCCATGCTTTGACCGCTGGCGGCACGGCTCACACGGCGGCGTCTGCACGCGGCGGCGGTCCTGGAGCGTGATGTGCACGAGACGCTCGATGCGCTCGACGGCAGAGCACTTGATTTCCACCTGGAAGACCTTCACAACGGGCTGGCGACAGTTGGCCTCCCAGCGGGCCAGGCGGTAGTCGACGGCGTTGGCATGATGCAGCTGTTTCCGTCGTTGGCGGTTTCGACTCGGCGGCGGCGCAACAGCGACAGCGACAGTAGTGTTATTATTGGCCACGCCTCGAACGTAGCCGATCTTGAGGAAGCCAGGCAGGGAGGGGCGCACATAGCCGTAGATGAAGCCGCGGTGACGGTGCTCATGGCAGATGGGCTGTACCATCTTGTCGAGGAGCTTTTTCAGTTGAATCAAGGGGTCGCTCGGCGGGGCGTAGGGACGGAAGAACGTGGGGTGCCGTCCCAGCAGCGACGAGGGTGGTGGAGTCGACGACGTTGCGGGAACGAGCGCGAGGCAAGGAGGTGTCGCCGGGCTGTCTACCAATGCTACAGGGGCAACAGACATGATGCTGCTGCTGCTGTCCACCGTGGCGACGACAGTATCGTCAGGGAGATTGGGCCTAGAGCTGTCTTTTGTTTCTCCTGCATGAACGCCATCTTCCTCGCCGCTGTCGTTTATTTCCTCCTCGCTCTGTCCATCACCGTCTGCTTCGTCTCTTTGTTTGACGTCACATCCAGAATCTGAACCCGTCACGCTGGCTTGGCCTTCTCCACCAACATCGTGTCTCTCATCTGACGCTGCAACAGAAATTGACTCTTCCTCTCTGGTGCCAACTTGATCAGCGGAGCCTGCATGAACCACATCTCGACTCTCAGATGCAGTCAGATCAGTCAGATTGCTGCTCGTATCTTCCGTCAGTGTCTCACCGTCTCTCTCCGCTTGGCCGTCATGCCATTCCAGTATCTCTTTTGTTTTCGTCTTGTTTTCGCCGTGGTCCTCGACGACAGAACTACCGCGATCGTTTCCGCCGTCAGGCTCATGCAGACTCTCAAGTGCCTCGTCAGAAGGTGCCGCATCGTGCTCTATTTCGCTTGCCAATGGCAGCTCTGCTGGTTGAGACGAGCGTGTGGCAGCAACCTTTGCGCCGGCCTGAGCTAACTCCGTCGTGCGGCGTAAGACGAGAGGTGCGGTGAAGGTTGAGGAAGCAGCCCTCGTACTTTCACCAGAGCTCCGAGACAGCAGCGGTGCCGGGCTTCTGGCAGACAGGGAACGCTGGTTGCGGTCGAGTGCCCCGAGCGCTTGTCGGCTGCCTGCTTGCGCGTGACCGGACGACGGTGACACCACAGTTGTCGGGACAAAGTTGGCCGGCTCTGGGTCGCGATAGACCAAAAATGTTTGCGATTGCTGTTGCTGTTGCTGAGGTCGTTGTTGTCTCGGCTGAGGCTGTTGCTGTGGTGCCTGCTGCTGTTGCAGTGCCTGTCGTGGCTGCTGCTGTCGCAGGGCCTGCCGTAGCTGTTCTTGTAGAAGTGCTAGCTGAGAGCGTATAGCGGAATTCTGACGTAGAAGGTCTTGCAGAAGCTCGACGGCCACGGCAGAGTCTGTCGTCCTTGCACCTGACAAATTCGAGGTGGTCATGCTGAAGTCGGAGGTCGTGGTCTCTGGCGTGCTGTAACGTGAGTCACCGTCGTCTTCGCTGTCTTCCTCGTCGGAATCATAAACGGACGAGGTATCATCATAATGATGAGAACTAGCTCGCGGCTTTTCACGGGCGCCGTCGAGTGCATCTTCCCATGCATTCAACGAGAGTGCAGGCGTTCGGTCGCTGTGCAGCGGTGGACCCAGCCCGTTCGCGCGCAAATAGTCGGCCCAGAGTTTGGCGCACCATTTTTGGTAAACAATAGGCGCTTGGTTTTGGTGCAGGCTCTTCTGTCCACAGACAACGTGTGGAGACAACTTTTCAAGGAGTGTCGCCGCCGACTGGGAAGGTACCATCGCCTGGCAGAGACTGTCGAGTAGGCCCAGCACGACCTTCCGCTTGTTGCGGTTGATAGCCCTCGAGCAATGGGGCGGATTTATCCGTGCGTGTGGTGCGTGGGCTTGGCAAGTATTGTAGGGTTCGCTGACACCAAGAAAGGAGCAGAGCGAGTCGTGGGAGCGAAATTTGTAACCGCTGTGGCTACCTTTGTGTGGTACAAGGAACTCCCCTGGGCCAGCATCAAGAGGCGAAGAACGTCGGTTAGTCGGAGCCATGGTTTTGTTTTCTTTGCTACACTCGTTACTATTGACTAAAAACATGCCTGCACACAAGAGGGAAGCAGCTGGGATATATGTGCCTCATGTTTTCTGAGTCTGAAGCTATCCATACTGCGAAGAATTCCAGGCGAAATTAGCACGATGGAGGCAGCCCAAGGTCAGCCTCAAGGCAGGCCAGGAGCGCAGACTTTGAACCTGCAGTTTCATAGCCCCTCTCCGTCTTGGTCGCGACCAAACTGCCTCACCAGGGAGTATCAGTTATGCATCGCAAGCCCCGTTGGGGGTGGCTAGGCTAGTGATAGACCTACTACATAGATCGAAAACCGCACTCTGAGTGCGTAATCTAAGTCTCGTACGGAGCCCGTCCATAATTAGGACGGGGTCGCTGAGCTTCTGCAACAAGGGCCCAAACCTGAGCCCGCATCATGCAACAACAGAAACAGAAGAAATCGCGGGTGTCTGTCGATAATAGCCGCCCGGAATACGGTGCCGTGTGTGGCACCTTGCAGCCTGGGTCCAATCAGCACAGCCCCTCACGTAAGACGGCTCAGCGTCGCCCAAATAAAATCAAGTCCCCAAAAGGGAATCGAGGCCGCCAGTCCCCTTGACAAGCATTTCAACGGCCGGATAATAGCTTCCCTCGACCTCCTGGAAGCGATGTACGAGAAATTGGGCCAAAAAAATGGAGGCTGAAACAGCTTGACACTTTTCACAAATGAAAGACTCATTGGTGTCATTTTTGATGGGAATCACACCAGCAGCTTTTCTCCTTTTTGGCAGTTGGTTATTGGGGATGGGGGGACAGACCCGGAGTATGCAACGTACGTCGTACGAGTAGCCTAATTCGGTATGGGTGTGCTGCACAGCTCAGAATTGAGGGATACCAGGAACTGTGCCCAAATCCTCCCGGTTGCGATGTGCATATCTATCTGGTGCAGAAGTCGGGAGCATCCTCGCTTGCTTCACGCACGGCCCTCCCCTGCATTAGCGGTAGGCTGCCACGCGTAGCCCCGCACGCCCGTCAGCCTCTGATAGCAAGTCAATTCACCAAAGTGTCGGCCGTCGTAGGCGGCCTCGTGACCACCCCTAACCGCTTCACGTCCAAAGAATTTGGGTGATAATTTTAGCAGTATCTCGTTAACACGGCAGGGGCGAGACATACATCCCCGCGTGTTCTCTAATGAGATTTGTTACCTCGTACGGACCACAAATGTACAAAGTACTCGGCGAGGGAAACAGACTTTGCTCGCGCCTTGCCATCTAAAAATGGCGCCTCACTGAAACACTCCGCCGGACGGGCCGCTTCGGGTCAGGCCGCCGACTCGTCCAGCTGATGCAACTAATGGTGCATACTTGGCGCGTCCGGTGCTTCATTTCTGAATGGCGTTCCCTTCTTCGTCATCTCACCGTGGTTTTCTTTGCTCATAGTATTCTTCTTCTTGTGGGAATGCCACCAAGACTAACAACCCGTCCCTCAACCACTTGCAACAGCCACGGTCCTGTACACTGGCCGTGATTATCCTGGCCACAGTTGTACCAGCACCGTTTTTCCTAGCCTCGCTCGTGTGCCAGCACCATCCGTGTCCGGTTTATTTGTAGCCCGTTGTATTAACAAGACACGTACGGGTAAATATAGCTAACGGTTAAGGGGTAAGATTAACACCTAGGAATAAACCAGTAGTAAAAGAACGAGCGACGACTGGATGACCGTGCACAGCTGTACCTTGCGAAATTTAAGGAGCACCAGAGACACACACAATTTACCCTCGCTTTTGGCTATACTGTTGTTTAACATATATCTACGTATATAACGTACAAACGAGCCGTCTATGCTTAGTGCCTTCGAGCGGAATAAATTTATTCATTCATTCATTCATTGTAGCGCAGACGGCTCACACCTGTGCACGCCTGTGTAGATCTGCTCAGCGCAGGTGCCAAACTGTGCAGCGCCGGTGCTTGATGCCCACCAGACGGGTCGTGATTTGCAGGGAAGTCAAAGGGTTTTTGGCTGGTATAACACTCTATCTTAAAACTAAAATACCGTACCCAGTAAAGCAGTGCCGTGCTGAATTCTATTCTAACTAATTCTATTCCATCTGACCTCCCTTCTAAATCTTTTGCTGGTCAACACTCCGCAACGCCTTGCTCAGCATGCCGCCGCTTTTTTGCAACACCAAACGCGCTTGATCTGGCGACAGGCCTGACATGGCCACCAGAATGCTCAGTTTGACGCTGCCGTCGCAGTCTGCCAGAAGACTATCCACTTCAGCGTCTTCGTCGACACTGTATACGGTGGGGACGTCGGCTGGTGACACGACCGTACGCAGAACACGGCGTGCCCGGTCCCGCAGCTTCTCGTTGGACATTTGCAGGTCAATCATCTGCAGGTGTTAGAGGTGGTTCACACAGCTCGGCGAGAGCAGCCACCGGCACGAAGGACGACTTACCAGGTTGCCAAACGTCTTTCCTGTCCGGACTTGGGATCCTGTTGAGATCATGTTGAGGATCTTGCTGGTTAGCGGCGTACGTCTTTGGAAACATGATGAGGTGGGTTTGCCCGGGGCCTACCATCTTCGTTGCTGTCCCTGCCTTGAGCCGTGTGCTGCCCGTCAACACCTCCGGCCCCGTCACGCACTCAATGAGCACGTCGCACATGCCCTTCTCCTGCATCTGGCTCGGCTGCACACACGCCAGCCCCACGGTTGCCGCACCCACTGACTTTGCATACCGCAGCCCACCCAACACGTACGGCGTCCGCCCGGACGAAGCAATACCAATCACGACGTCGTTGCGGCCCAGCGGCTGGCTTTCGAGGCGCGTCGCAATCTCCTCGGCCGCCAGCGTCTCCGAGTCCTCGGCGCCCTCGACGGCCGTCCGCAGAGCGCTATCGCCGCCGGCAATCAGGCCGACAAACTGCGACGGTGGTGCGGAAAACGTGGGCGGTATCTCCGAGGCGTCCAGCACACCCAAACGGCCACTCGTGCCGGCGCCAATATACACTACACGTCCGCCGGTGGCGATGCGCGGCACGACGAGGTCGATGGCCCGCGCAATCTCAGGCAGGCACAGCTTGACTGCGCCCGCCACGCCCTGGTCCTGGTCGTTGATAATTTCTGGGGGTTTAGTGGTTGTTCTTTTCCTGCATTGTCGTCGTGAAAGTGTGGAAAACTCACGACATAACTCCAAGGAGGAGACGGTATCGATCTGGGCGGTTTTTGCGTTGCGCTGTTCCGTCTGCAGGTCTGCAAGCGACTGAAGCGAGTCGGAGGTCATTGTGGAGGATGTTGTGGGAGAGGGTGTTGTGGGAAGAGTTCGTGGTCGAAAATGCAGAAAAACGAACAAAAGAGACGCCAACGAAAACGATATTAAGAAAAGATAATGCCGATATAAACGAGTCTGATTCTCCTCGAAATTATGATGCAAGCGAGACGCGATTTTCACAACGGCATGCGGCCTTGCATAACATCGGGACAGAATCATGACGGCAACCGCAAATTCAATGCGCCAAGGAACAACAGAGTATGCTGCGCTTTACCAAATGTTCTCGGCCTCTCTCTGTGTATTCTCCGATTGTGGAGACCATCGAGTGGAGTGAACAGTGGAATTTAACTCGTTTACTCCGACATTGGCAGGTGTGGGTCCACTTTAATGGCTCACTCCGAACTTTGAAACTCACTCCGATTGCCACTCCGATGTGCTGCTCCGCTGTCAACTAATCATCCCAAACAACAGATCTTATGACGCTCCACACTCACGCGAGAATACGAGAATACGAAGATATCCGGGCTACCGGTACGCCACCACACGTTGATTGCACATTTACCGAGGGAACTAATTTATGACTACAGCTGACATAAGTAGAGACGACATGCCAATAAAAGGCTATTGCCTAACGACAAAAGTAAACAAAAAATATATGCACCAATGTAGGTAAAGCACACATCATCGTTGGGTTTGACTGTATCGCGGCAAGGCTCCGACAACGCTAGAAGGCTGGTTCACATAAACATTATTGTGGTTTCGAAAAGATTTTATGTGTTTATTGTAGTTTTTATTTTTAGGAGAATCCGCTTACAACTTACATTTTTGAATATGTCACGTACGAATCAAAATTAATATTGCAAGAGTATCCTGAATAGACGTGCTTATATATATATATATTCATAAATATATTTATGACGACAAATAAAATAAAAATAAAAAATAAGAAATCAACAACATAAGTAATATGCATAGCCCGAAGTAAAAGAGACATTCAGAAAATAACAACAAATAACACAATCAACATAGAGCATATGACATGTATCCATTTGGAGTCCACAAAGGGATTCCTAAAATACGTCTTTGCTCGAACACTGGCCCTCCACACCCACTTATGCACGGCCCTCAGGCCAGTACGAGGAGATGCGGCCGGTAGGCGACTCCATGACGGCGCCGTTGCCGTGCCAGTCGTCGACATAGACGCGGTCCGTGCCGACCTGCTGAATGTACCAGTCGCGCACAATGGTGTTGACGTCGGCCGGGTTGCCCAGCGCCTCGGAGGCGGCCAGGACCCACTGCCCATCATTCTTCATGTCGTAGGCGCCCGTGGGCGCGCCGTCAAGTATCCATTGCGTGAAGCCCATCCACTCGTTGCCGTTGTCCGTGTCCCAGATGAGGGCGGCGCCGTCGCAGCCGCGGATCAGCGAGATGTCGGCCCAGCCGGCGCCGTTGGCGTCCCAGCTGAACTCGAACCAGGTGCCCAGCAGATTGCTCTGGCCGTCGAGCATGGTGCTGTCCACGCCGCGCTGGATGCGGCCCTGGAAGTCGCCGGGCAGCGTCACAAACTGCGTCTCGCCGGCGGCGATCCAAATGTACTTGTACGGCACCAGGTCGCAGCAATTTTGGAAAATATAGAAGCCGCGCCAGTCGTTGCCCGCGTTGGTAATGTGGATGCCCTTGCCACCGTTGTCGGCGTCACCCCAGGTCAGCGTGGGCGACGCCACGCAGGCATGCGTCTTGCAATAGTCATCGCGGCGGCCCAGGCGCAAGGAAGAAGCGGTAGTGCCCTTGGGCTGGTCCCGCTGCAGGCCGACATGGCTGTGCTTGGGCAGTGTCGTGTTGGCCGCAATGGCTGCAATGTTTGGGAACGGCAGACTCTTGGGGCGTGAATGGGAGCCCGCAGGGACACCGGCAGGAACCGTAGCAGGGACACTGACAGCCAGCGACGCACCGGCCAGGGAGAGGGCAGTAAGTGCTCTGATCATTGTGGAGAGTGGCGTCGGGGTCAACTGGTCTGTGAGGTGGGATGCGGAATAAAGTCTTGTAGATTCTGGAAACATTCATGAGATATGAATAAAGGCGTCTGTATGTAAGCGGAGGACCTACAGATGTATATAAAAGAGCTATGGATCACAGCTGGCGACTATAACACATGTAATGTACAGGCAAGAGACAGCCAGACTATTACAGGCGACAGAGAACGTTACCCACGGACGGCAGAGAAATCCTCTACGACACTATAACTTCTCATCTCACAGATATCCCGCGTCTCTCGATCCGTCGTCAGGCTACCTTGTCCGAAATGTGTCCCCCATCTAGAGTTGGCAAGTCGGCATCCCTGAGTCGACATCGAATCTCCGGCCACGTTTAGTCTGTCGTCAGATTTCGTCACTCTTTGCGTCGTTTTGTCCTTGCACCGTCGGTCGCAAATTTGTGTATTCTCGGCATCGCCGGCGCAACGATGTATCTTTGAGGTTCGACATATCGCCTACATCAACGTGACGATGCAAGATGTATCCACATGGGTTTGATTTGTCGTCACATTGGTTACATTAGCGGGAGGTCTCTGGGATTAGACACGTTGAGATAGGGCCCATGTTTTTTCGTACGTGTTAGGATTCTTACATACTAGCTGAATATGGATTCGCCCTGTCAGCATCACAGTCGTGCTGTTTATTTCGGCAATCATTCGTTCTAGATCCTGCCTTGCGCTATTTCCATTTTATTTAATCATAATTCATTTTTGTCAGATTCTGAAACGTTTACCTTTTTTTTTTTGTGGAACCAGATTGTTTCTCTCTTTTGCATCTCACGATAATACCTTTTACCCGGTCAACAGAGCGTCGCTACTGTTGCAGATGCACATTCTCCCGTACTTTGGTTCGACGTGCACCCAGCCCTCCCGAGTACAACCTTGCCTCCTTTGTATTTCATCTCTGGAGTGGATATCTATTAGTAAGCAGTTGACATGCATGGCATGCAATACCCCATACTCCTCGTCCCAATATGCTTCAATGAGCGAAATATGCGCAAAAGGGCGGCACGGCGGGCAACCGTTTTATCTCCGCTAATCCGCGTTTCTTCGGCCATCTGCACCCCTCCGCGACCTACACACTGCACTTGAGATGAATGGTTAACCTCCTTGCATCTGGGATTAAGAATATGCTTCCCTACTAGGCATGTCCTGGAAGTTGATCGTTGCGGGGCAGTTTGTTTAGTATATGTGCAGAAAGTAAAACAAGTCCACTCTCTGACTTGCAAGCCAACTTTACTCAACGTTGGAATTACTCCAAATACATAACAGCCAGGTGGTCAATTCTGTGCTCTAGAGCCACTCTCGTGCATCCATCATACGCCCCCAATTCCCAGATCCATATTTTTGACTGGAGACGTCTTGGTCGTTATGCACTCAGTGTCAATGTACAGTCGATCCTTAAACGGAGGATTTGCGGCATGGGCCGTTATTGCCGTTGAAATAATATTGCCTCATATTAAATCGGGGTTGTTGGTGAAAGTAAGCTCAAAGACAGTGTTGCTCCTGAGAACTGTGGTTGGTCTACGGTGACGACTGGAACAAAGCTTGTGGATTCCCGTCCTTCCAGACCGTACAACACTAACGTCCAACCTTGTTAGACGGCACAACCCCTTACAAGGGTCCAATCCTTTTGTGTGCTCGACCGAGCAGCTCCTAATAAGAGCTCCACGTGGACACTGTTTCAACTGTTCTGGCTCTCCAGCGTGCCGTGCCGCCACCATTTACGTCCTCCATTGTCTTCGTCCTGTTTCCGTTGTTAAATTTCCCTTTTCATTCTTTTCCTCCTAAGCCAATGCTCTGTTGTTCTCTCATTTAATTACATAGGACTCTGCTCACAGCCCACAAGCCATCGTCGTACCGTTCCTGTTTTATGCAGCCCATGCAACCACATCCCCAAAATCCCTTCCCTCCCCGCCTTCTAGCTGAAAGAGGTATGTGTGATCCGGTCTGCCCGATAACCTTACCGGTCCAGCCATGATCGACACGCGCTACGACTTTAGCTTTCTTCGTCCCAAATCGATCCCGCATCGTTAAACCATTGTGTCTACTTGTCGCTGTCACTCATTAACCCTGCGCACAACGTTTCCCTGACCGACGATCGTTCATGGATTGGATCTAAAGTCTAAAGTCGCTTCCGAGTACACCGTCATTACATTGATCTACTCTCCACGGCTTCGGCTTCGGGACATTTCAACGCCGTGGCCCAGTCGTGACCCTGTCGTGACCCTGTCATGGTTGGCCTTTTGTGTTTCATACTTTCGGCCCGTCCTCTGATTTCGTCACATTTTGTGGTCAATAACGCCGAGCAGCCAGTTTAGGACGAAGGACACCCATGCACACCAAATCGTCCAAGCACGGACCATCGACCACGCCCGGTGGTATTTCCGATTGACGAGATGATCTGCATTTTCAACTCGTTTCCTTTACTCACTGTTGACGTCGTGAACATGCGACGATCACAGCCTCGGTCGATTTGCAACCAGCGTCCAGCGGAATATAGGACATACGGGATGCTCGACACCGGATGATCTCAGTATAAAACAGCGGCAGAGACAAGCTTCCCCGCATCTGTCTGATTTTGTTATCGGACAACCTCTACTGTCTCTCCCTTTCTTCACCAATTTTGTTTCTTCTATTCCTCCCGCAGAGATGGTGAACACACTCTCGACTCTGGCTGTTGCGTCTCTTCTGGGCGTGGCCAGAGCCTGGCTGCCCCAGCAAAATGTCCACCGCATGGAGGCCCGCGATGGGACTAACCTCTTCAACAAGACGACGACCCGATCTGTCGAGGGCCGCTGGCTGACCACGAACGGCGCGCCACTGCGCGGCGTCAACTTGGGCTCGCTGTTTGTCCTCGAGCCATGGATGGCCAGCAACAGCTGGTCGAGCATGGGCTGCAGCGGCCAGAACTCCGAGTTTGACTGCGTCTCGCACTTGGGCCAGGGCGCCGCCAACGCCGCCTTCCAGAGCCACTGGGGCTCCTGGGTCACGGAGGACGACTTCAACGAGATGCAGAGCTACGGCCTCAACGCGGTCCGTATCCCACTCGGCTACTGGCTCGACGAGTCGCTCGTCTACTCGGACTCGGAGCATTTCCCCCAGGGCGCGCTGTCCTACCTCCGGAACATTGTCGGCTGGGCCAGCGACCGCGGGTTTTACATTGTTCTGGATCTGCACGGCGCGCCCGGCGCCCAGGTCGCCCAGAACGCCGACACGGGCCAATTTGCGCCCACGCCCGGCTTCTACGTCGACTACCAGTACGAGCGCGCCCTCCAGTTTCTGGAGTACCTCGTGGAGCAGGTCCACACCGTCAACGAGTACCGCAACGTCGGCATGATTGAGATTGTCAACGAGCCGCTCCAGACGCAAAATGACCAGACCAGCAGCATGCGCTCCTCCTACTACAAGAATGCCTGGGACCGCGTCCACACCAAGGAAGACGCGCTCGGCGTCCACGGCAACGCCCAGGTCCACCTCGCCGTCATGAACAACGACTGGGGCAGCGGCAACCCCACCGAGTACATGAACGGCTGGTACGTCGCCTACGATGACCACCGCTACCTAAAGTGGGACTCTCGCGTCAGCGTCGACAAGTCGGCCTACCTCCAGGCTTCGTGCAACGACAACAGCCAGTCCGACAGCCCCGGCATCGTCGGCGAGTTTTCCCTCAGCCCACCCGACAACGTCCAGTGGAACGCCGACTGGACGCCCAGCACCAACATCGACTTTTACACCAAGTGGTTCGCCGCCCAAGTCACCACTTACGAGCAGCACAACCTCGGCTGGTTCTTCTGGAGCTGGAAGACGGAGCTCGGCGACTACCGCTGGAGCTACAAGGACGCCGTCGCCGCCGGTGTCATTCCCAAGGACCCGGGGTCCGTCGACCGCGGTAGTGCTTGTTAAGTGAGAGATGGCCTGACAAGACTCGTGTGATGGAGCTTTCTGAAATGAAGTTACGACATTACCTTCTGTTGCCCGCTTCGCTAAAGGAGGATGGGAGGAATTTTGCAGATTCTTCTTTGCATATTTATTACTTTTGACACATACAATGTCTGTACATACATGAACAATATATTTTCACATCATTTACAAATTTGTACTGCGTAAATAAACACGTACATCATATTACGGCACAGCTATTTGTTCGGGGAAGAACGGAAAGGATGGCCGAAAGTGGTCTTAAACCCAACCGCCGCATCGATGAAAACATAACCATGAGACTAACAACATTTTATATAAAAAGATTTCTGCTAGAGAGGATTATTCAATTTAATTGACATCTAGCGTCTTAGTCAATAATTGAGACGATTTCACTCACGTAAGCGTACAAAACGAGAAAGTGTTGTGGCCGACAGAGCCTTTACTCCGATATCCCCACTTAACGCTGGACTCCGATGTCTTACTCCGAACGCCGATATCCCATGACTCTCCTCTGCACACCCACACAATCGGCCTTTTCCAGGGATTTGCTCGCATCGTACATGGTACAAGTGCATGTTATTAGTCCAAGAAGTGGGTAAAGTCGCTCATAAAGTCCAGGTGGTTGACTTCTGTCGAATTGGGGCCGGGCAGACCAATCCACAACTCGGGTCGGAATTCCCACTGGTCCTGGTCGAATGCGTCGTCGTTGTTGTTGTTGTTGAGCCCATGTCCATTGCCGTTGGATGGTGGCGGCGTGAAGATGGGAATACTGTTCGCTGACGTATTCTGTGCCAACTGTGGCTCTGCGCCAGCTGCCGCTGCTGTCGGCGTTTGTGTATGGCCGCGTCTGCGCGGCGACAGCGTGGACTCCAGGACGCGAATGAGAATGCCTTTGGCGCGGATGAACAGCTTATCATTGCCGTCGCTGGAGTCGTAGAGGTAGTCCATGTGCGCAATCAGCACCGATAAGTCGCGGATGGCCTTTGTGAACGTGGCCCCACTGGAGGCGGTCCACGAGGCCGTGGTCGATGCACTTGCCAGCAGGCACTTGGCCAGCGCCCCAGCGGCCGGCAGTCCAAACGCCGAGACGCGCCAGGCCAGTGTGTTCAGCCCCAGGCGGTTGAGCCGCTCGCGCATGATAATGGCCTCGTTGACCCAGGCCAACAAGTCGCTGGCCACGACAAAGAGCGCGTCCAGGTTGGCGGTGCCGTGGACAGAGGCGGTCCACTCGATCAAAAAGAGCGTTTGCAGGTAGTAGAGACGAATCAGGTACAGAGTATCGGTTTGTTGGCCAGGGCGCCGGGCGCGCCAGACCTCGCAAGCGGGCACGGCCAAGTAAGAGGGGAGGGCGCGCCAGGCGTCAGCAATTCTGGTGCGCAACGCAGTGAGCGCAAGTCGTTCGGGAAGCTCGTTGCTGCCGTGTCCGCCAATAATTGCCTCCAGAGCCTCCTCGCGGATTTGCGACGTAATCATGGACCAGCGGATGACGGCGTGCGTGCGGATCTGCCCGACCGTGTTCCAACCGGCGTCGTCGAGCTCTCCCAACTGTTCCTCCAGTGCCTCGCCAGAGAGTTGGTAGGCTTCCGGGTTGACGTCTAACGGCATGTGAATGACGCAGTGCCGCTTGCTGATGCGCGGCGGCCGCCCCAGAAAGACGGAAAAGTTGATGTCTGAGCTGTACAGCAGTGCAAATACGTGCTTGCGCAGTTCCACCAAAAAGAAGGGTAGGCCGTAGCCACTCCCGCCGTCCCGTTCCCGTGCATCTCGCTCTAGCCTTTGGTGAATTCCTCGGCCGAACAACGCGTTGATGGCTGTGTTGAGCCGGCCCCAGACGCGGAAACTCTGATGTCCAAAGTACACCGAGTGGAGCAAGAAGCTCTCGTACAGAAAGATGATCTGCACATCGTTCAAGATGTCCAGCGACTCGCAAAATGTCGCGCACGTGTTGCTGGCGTGCAGCAGCTGACGACCGAGGGCGTGGCGTTCTTGTTCGGTGCGGTACAGCACAGCATGCGGTGCCCGTAGCTTGCTCACGGCGTTGCCGGCAAGTGCCAGAACCAGGCCTACCGTCTCCCAGCGGAGATTGTGCCCCGTGTATTTGTCGGCAAAGTCTTTGAGAGACGCCGAACCGTCCACGTCGGTCGGGACTTTTGTTGCGTGAAAGAGACGGCGCGAGAGCAGCGACGGGGTGTCGAGGACGCGGCCAAAACTCTCCAGAAACGGACGCACCAACAGCGACCCGAGATGCACCTCGAGGCCTTTGCCCATCCACTCCGCAAACAGATGCTGCAAGATGCCCTGCGTGAATAGGCGCGCGAGAAGCTCCAAGACCTGCGCGCCCTCGTCAATCATGGCCGCGCCGCTCATGACCAGCATCGTGCCTTGTAGGGGAGATGGTCCGTCGGTTTCGTGGCTGCCGTCCACTGGATCGTGTCCGTTACCAAGTGCTGCGGCATGATTTGGTGCAGCTGTGTCTGTGCCAAGTTGCGCGACAGTGCTGTCCTCCCCATTTGTATTTGCGTTGACGCTTTGACCTTCGTTCTCATTCTCGTCACCATCTTCGTTCTCGCCCTCGTAGCTCGCCGCGCCGTGTTCCACTGTGTCCAGAATGGTGTTGAGGGACGAGGAGCCTTGGAAGCCTGGGTTCGGGTACAGTGTCAACTGCAATGGCGGCTGCCCGTCGGCCAGTGCAGGCAGTTCGGGAAGCGGTGCCAGACGGTCATAATCGCCCGCCGGTGACACCTGCGACCGGATCTGTGGCGCTGGATGCGACTGCGTTGCGCTGCGCCTGCGCGCATTGCTGCTATTGTTGACTCTCTTAAACGGGTCTTTGCGGTAGACGCACTGTCCCGGAACACCTTTGCGCGTGCAGCGAGCACACACAGGACGGCCGTGATCGCAGGCCAACTTGGACACTCGACACGGCTCGCACGACGGGATACGCGACGATCGTGGTGACCCTCCAGCTGCTGCCCGCGCCGCAGCCGATCGCGACGAGGCCGATCGCGCAGATCGTGGACCGCGGCCGGTGTCTGCCATCCGCGGTGGTGGTGCGTAAAGCGATTGGTCGTTGGATGAAAGTGCGTTTTCGTCTCGGCAATTGGCGATCACTGGCTTTTACGCTCGGTCACATGGCCGTCGTCACTGCCGTCCCAAGTATTTGGTGACGGGAGAAAGAGAAGGAGGGTGTGAGAAAGAAAGAAAGAACGACCAATTGATTGAACAGTACGCTTAGCATTGTGGCGACCAGCGACAGTTTGCTAGCGGACGGCAGTGGTAAAAGTGGGTCGTGCAAGACCGCTAACTTGACTTGCGATGGCAGGCACGTGGATAACACCGCATAGCTCTTTCTGTCTTCTTATTCGGATTTACGAAATAGTTTTTATGTTCTCGACCATGTTGTGCCATTGGCCGCTCTGTACTATCTTCTGTCACCGCTGGTCGCTCTTGCCGCTTGACGCAGTACGGCCAGTTGCCCCCGCCGTTTTCGGTTGCTCACACAGGACAGTGAGTCGCGACGGCGATGTTTTGGACAGAACGCTGGTTCCTCCTTCCATTTCGTTACATGTTCCTGCAGGAGGCCCAATGAGAGGAGAAATGGTTCTTCCAGTGTGTTTTTGGTACGTCGTCTCTATTCCTCGTTGCAAACAACAACAATCACCATCGACAATGGAAAGAGTGACAAGGCGACGACAACAACACGAACAATGCGAACGCATAGATCATCTGTTCAATTATACAACGAGTGATCATCATACGATGCCGTTGACGCCACCTCGTCGTCGAGGATGCCAGTTCAGAAACTGCGGTGACAAATAATCTTGATTCTTGGACGCCGTTTCTACTTGCTACATAGATGCAGAAAGCGACTTACACCCACACTGCCACAGCATATCCCCGCTCGCCCGTCCAGTGCCCATGTGCATCCGGGCACGTCTCTGCCCAGAGGTTTGTCTGCGACCCAATGCCGATGTCAAAGTTGATCTTCGCCTTGGCGTTCCAGTGCACCTTGTTGTCGCTGTCAATCGACCAGCCCGTCGATCCGCTTGCCACGGGCAGCGATGCCTCCATCTGGAACATGTCGCCAAAGTTGGGGTACTTGTCAAAGGCCTTGCCGCCACACGTCAAGACGTCGTTGGCGGTGCCGGCAAGCTGGCAGTCCAGGGCCTTGGTCTGGTCCTGGGTGCCCGCACCTGTGGCGTCGGCAAGGAACCACTTGCCCTTCTTGGGGTCGACAATCTGGAACTTGAAGGTCTTGCCGGCGGCAGCAGGTGAAGCGGGGAGGGCAGCGGCATTGATGCTGGCTTGTTAGCGGTGCCTCCGTGGGCTCCTTGTCAACTCCTGGTGATGAAACCTACCCAACAGCCAGAGCGGCCACGGCGACGATGGATTGGACTAGCATAATGACGATTTTTTTTGTCTTTTCTCTGGCGAGATACGAAGAGGCCGGACTTTATCTGGAGAAGGAAACAACAGACCACGCAATGCCAAGTATGGACACTACTGTCCTTTTGTACCTATGTCGCTGTCTATCGTCCCCATGGCCTTTGCGTTATTTTCGCATATTGGCACCCTAGTACATATTTAGAAAATACGATTAAATCAACTTACCCCGACTTCGATAGCTGTAGAAGATGAAAGGTCGGATAAAAGTCTCCATATTGCATCCACCGTCAAAATGGAACGGAACTGTCCGGCTGTATGGCCAGCCGCAATGTTTAAATCTAAAGGTCCAAATTGCCGTCTAGATGCAGTCGCATTTCGGCAGATGTCGAACAAGGAAAGCTTGAACCGAACTTTTTATGAAATTCTAACATGGATGTACAGTGTCTAAACGGAACAGAGTTCGGACGTCATCTATTACTGATTTTCTTTTCGTAAGACAAAATTGTTGTCATCGTTGGATAGATTGCATTCAGATAAACTTAAAATGGACACACTGTGGTCGACATTGTTCAACGGCGGGGATACATTTAATAATGATCGCGAACGTTACCGTGCTCTTGGCTACACGCATTATTGAAACTGCATGCGCACGCCTCAGAAATCTGGCACTGTTATCGGGGAGCTTAAATTCCCAACTAGCAGCCAAAACATTGAATCGTACTGTACGCCACGTTAGGCCTCAAAAATATAAATCAGTAAATTACGCCGATGAAAATAATCTGGTTAAGCCGACGACATCGAAAACTGAAGATCCCATCATTGTTGACGCAGAAGTTGTCCAGGAACCAAGCCCCACCTCAGGCAACCAAGCTGTACAGACTTGTGGGGAATTTGCAATACTCTCTAAGCATGTTGGTGGCAATGGTTAGAAGCTCACAAGACGCCATTGCAGCTAGGGGGGACAGACGCGTTCTGCAAAGACAAGACGTTTTGGGCCCTTTTTGACTGGAAATACTTGTATAGTTCACCGAGACGAAATGGCACCAAACCTGGGATCAGTTTTGGGCGTCGGCTAGTGTGACGGTCATTGGGACGGACACTGGAATGGACGTACCAGCAAGTGAGTCACGGAAGGTGGATTCGTCTCCGTGCGGGGATTGGCCAATCCATTATCCTTTAGTTTCTTGATATCTCAACCTCCCTTGACCGTTGAACTTTCACATTAATCCCAAGTTACATTGACAAACCAATTTCGGCCCGCCACCGACACAGAGCACGCACAATCTCAGAGAATGGCTTCTGCACGCATCAACGGCAAAACAATCGTCATCACCGGCGCGTCCTCCGGCATCGGCCGCAGCACCGCCTTTGAGTTTGCCCGCTTCGCCGGCCCGGGCAGCACCATCCGCCTGGTTCTAACTGCGCGCCGCCTCGACGTCTTGCAAGAGGTGGCTGCCGAGATTCAAAAAGAGTTTGCGAACCAGACCGTCCACGTCCTGCCAGCCGTCCTCGATGTCAGCGACCCTGCCGCCGTTCGCGACTTTGTCCCGTCGCTGCCAGAAGAATACCGCGACATTAATGTTCTCGTCAACAATGCGTGAGTCTCCCTCTCCCCTTGAGTTTATACCGCTCCAATTACCTCGTCGTTAACTTTTACACTTTGCACGTCCGCAGCGGCCTCGCCCGTGGTTTCGATTGCGCGCCGGCCATTGCCGAGGAGGACATGAACGCCATGTGGGACACCAACGTCACTGGCCTCGTCAACATGACCCAGGCCGTCCTGCCCATCTTCCAGGCCCGCGCCGACGGCGGCCACGGCGACATTATCAACATTGGAAGCACCGCTGGCCGCCAGCCCTACGCCGGCGGCGGCATCTACTGCGCCACCAAGGCCGCCATCCGCTCCTTTACGGAGAGTTTGCGCATGGAGCTTGCCAGCACGCGCATCCGCGTCATCGAGATCGACCCGGGCCAGGTCGAGACCAACTTTTCTGTTGTGCGCCACTACGGCGACAAGGCCAAGGCCGACGCCATCTATGCCAATGTCGAGCCGCTGACGCCCGAGGACATTGCCGAGGTCATTGTGTTCACGGCCAGCCGCCGTGAAAATGTGGTCGTTGCTGATGCCATGATTGTCCCGAGCCACCAGGCGGGCGGTGGTGTCATGTACCGGAAGCCGGCGTAATTACCCACGACATAATTTTCAGTTAGTGGTTTCGTAGTAGTTGTAGATATATGAAGCGGTTGGAAGAGGTAAGATGACACCATGTGGCGCTGAAATAAAAGTAACTATCTTTGAAAAAGTGTTATTATACTTAGAATCCTTAGAGATAAAAAAGCGACAGTAAGTTCGTTGCGGGTTATAAGATCGAATAAGGCGGATATTGCCGACGGTGGCAATGCATATTATGCCGGCAGGGGAAAATTAGGAAATCTAAGTGGAAAAATAAAATAGAAATAAAACATTAGGAAAGAAGTAAGGGGGGGGAATAAGAAGAAAGAAACAACAGGGGCAAGTCTTCCACTACACTGTCCGATGGTGCTTAACAAACTCCTTGGCGGCAGTCTCGGATCTCAACCGCTTCACTTGATACGCCTGGTACTTTCTTTCCACGGCGTCCGCTTCTCGTCGAATGGCCATTTCCTCTCTATCGAGCTCCGCGCGTTCTTTTCGGATCTCCTCCCATTTCTGCATGACCGACTTGCCAGTATCGTCTACATCGCTGTAGAGCGCGACTCGGCTCTGATTGGTGACGTCGCTCGTGCCAGTCTGCTCCAGTGTTGGCACCACAGTGTCGTTGTCAAGTGAATCAGTATCAGAGGTTGACGTTTCCACTGATTCTGGCAAGACTTCTTGGACTGTGGAGGCGTCCCCTGTATCCAAGATATCCGGAACGTAGCTGCTTGTCTCTAATGGCATGTCGTCATTGATAGGGCTGGTAGGGATGTAATGGGAGTCATCCTCGTCGCCATGTTCACTCCCAATTTCGCTAGTGCCACAGCCTCCCGATACGACGATGATATCGCTGATATCGTCAACATTGTGATGGCCATCATCGGATATGTGTCCCTGTTCATCTTCGGAGTCGTTGTCTCGGACTAGATCACATTAGATGTGGACAGAAAGGTTTTATGAGGAGGTTAACGTACCACAACATTTCAATTCCCGCGGCGAGAAATTAAACGGGCCTTTTGGAAACGCTCCGTTTTTGGATCGCTCGGCACAAAGTTCCTCGAAAAGACCATCGAACGTAAGATCGCGTCGCTTTCCAATGCGGATCAAGAGCGTGACCTTGCTTTGTGGTAGAGGACCAAGGAAAAGGACGAACTGCCATTGGGGCACACCGAACCTTTCCACAAGTCTTGGGCCGTAGGACTCAATCTTCCTTGCTCCTTTGTCATACACCACATTGATCATTTGCTCAATTGCTGCATGAGGGACACTGTCGAGAACCCAACGTGGGAAACTTGTACGGGTATTCCCGGCGAGAAAAGTGTTGAGGTATGCCGTACACAGATTTTCCCAGCATTTCTTGACGATTTCTGGGTCTTGACGTGCGAGATCGCTGGCCTCTTGAATGGCGGTCTGCGGTTCAATATCTGACCGAGGTGGAGGCGGCATGATGCGTGGTAAAGGCAGTAAAGTAGTAGGTGCTGGGAAACAATGCAAGAAGATATGAGATGGTGTATGATACGTGAGGAGCAAGCAACTTCGACGGTTAGAGATGGGCTTTAAATAGGCTTATTCTGCGTGCGTCGCCATGTTTGCTGATTGTTGACGGTGGCATTATGATTAAAATGGGCACGCCTAATTAGGAAAGACGAACAGGGGAAGGAAAAAAAGAAAAGAAACATAAAAAATCAAGAGGGACAAATGACAGTAGAGAATAAAAACCCCCAACGAAAAGAATTAAAAATCTACGAAGGATAGCATGATAAGACGACACGGAGTGCGTTGTTCAACATGATTTGAAAGGGATGGCTTAACATGATTAGCCCCGTCAGGCTTGTGGATCCAGACAAGGGGGCTTGTGCGGCTCTGCATAAGGCGGGATAGTAATCTCCATCTACCGACACCTGCTCACGATTAAAATTGCGACAGCAGTATGTGCAATCGCTTCTTCGTACATGTGCTTCATTTGTTTTGTTGGCTGTTTATGATTCGCTCTTCCGGCTGTGCTTTTTTTTTTTTCATTGGCTGCCCCTTTCTCATTTTTGTAACGGAGAACACACTGTTGTGGCCGCCACAGTGGGCGGCCGTCCTAATCGGGAAATGTGGGGCCACAATTCGATACTGATTGACCCGCTCTCGCAGCCTCCTTAAACGACCGCATATAAATGCAGCCCATCTTTCTCGACGTTTCTCTCTTATACTCTTGACTTCTTTCCCTTCTTTTCATTTTCTTCTTCTCTCCGGATTTTTCGTGGTAGGGCTTTAATAATTTTCTAATCCTTGTCTGTACTGAAATGGGGTGGGATGCCCTGCCCAGCCACTTCAACTCTCACCTACGAAACGGCGAAGCAGATCCATGGCCAAGGCTAGAGCATCCTGCCATTCCCTGCAGGATGAAATCACTTGTTGATGGAAGGACGTCGATGGTTGTCGGTAGGAGTTTCGAACGGAAGCTCCCGTTAACTTACCTCTCCTTTTTTGATGTGTAGGTGCTTGTATTTTTCTTCTATCTATCATCTTCCCCTTTTTCTATTACCCTTTCCTCCTACGCACGGACTTCTGATCAGAAGCTCACCCCATCACATGACGGGGCGGCTTACTTAATCGTAAGTCTTACATAATGGCCTGGGCCTCCCGCCCCGACTCAGTACGTGACCGGGACCCTTAACTATATAATCACCCCGTAGGTTTTAGTACCTAAGGTATTAAGGGATTCACCGGGGATTCTACGGCGTTTCGCTAGATGATAATAAAAAGGCTATCCGCGCCTCACTTCTGACAAAAGAGGGGTAAGGATTAGAGTTTACTCCTCCTACCATATACGTTCGAAATCGCTTACCTGTGATCCTCTTTGATTAATGACTACTATCCTTAGACTTCCTTACAGTTCTCCTTTAAGAAAAAAGGAGGTAATAACAAGAGTCCGTGGCTGGAAGTGGCGGTATAAAAAAGTATATTTAGTTACCTACTATAACGTATAAATTTTATGTATCTTTATATAATTAGCATTCCCCACTCGTAACTTTTTCTACTGTGTATAGCTATTTCTGTAACTTTTGCCGTGAAAAAATTAGGAAGGCGGTGTATACCGTACGAAAATATAGTGTGCATTGTGTGAGTGATTACATAATTGGACCTCTGTTAACTTTTTGGACCCCCCTACCAGCTGAAACCCTTAAATAGCACGAAGCCTCTAGCAGCAGATATAAGCTGGGTTCGGGCTTATTTGGTAGGGATTACACAGGCTAAGAAAAGCTGTATTGGAATCTCGATACAGATTAGATCGCAATACAGAGGGGTATTTGTACCTATGCGTTTACACTTTCCCGAAACATTCTTGACAGCGCAAAAGATAACTCCGAGACAACTGCAAAGGCTCGAACAACTTCAGTTGTATTATGACGTTTCTGAATCGGCTATCATCTGTGTGCGCTACGGCTGTGTCTTGAAAGCGAGCGGTGATCGTGTTCGACACTATCTTGGGGAGAAATATGGCGTTCCCAAATCGAGTCGCCAAAACCTGAACTCCCTTGTTCATTCATTGCATCTTGTGGGCCCTGATACCCTTCCGCCACGAGCCGATGGGTCTGCCCCACACAACAATATGGGTAAGCGGATTGTTCGGTTTTTTAAAGGACTTCGACGTGGTCTGCGCGGCGACCGGACGGCGGAGGACAGGGTGGACAGCTTATTAATTGCGGACATTCTTCCTTCACCTTAGCGGGCGGCTCGGAAGAAAGATGAGGCCGACCACCGACGATATTATTGGCGTACGGATTGTTTATATGAACTTTTAGGAAGTAAAACGAGATTGGATTGGGCTTACCGGAGCGTTTTAGGTTACTTTTTAACACAGTTGAGGGTCCGTCGGATAGTACGTTGCCGAAGATTGAGATTCCGCAGTTGAGTCAAACAGTCCAGTCTTTTCATTCCAATCCTACTGACACAACAGTGCCTCTTTCTACCCACCCTTGACCTGTGCCGCTCCACCTTGCCCCCAACCCATAAACCTGGTGAATCAGTGGCAGTGGGGTGAATCCCTTCGACTAACTGCGGCAGCGTGCCTTGTTGTGCGGAGTAACAAATTACAACTTTCTTTTTTGTTTTCTCCTAGCTCCTCTTGCTTTCATGCTCCTTCCACTGTTCCGTTCTGTTGACGTGGCTCTCTCACACTTCCGCCGTCTAAGCCTGCTTGCTCTCCGCAAATGAATTTTCAAGCCTCCGGCATCTGTGGCGGAAAGTAAGACGAGCGGAAGTCCAACCCAACCACGCTGAAGCTTAGGGGGATGGGGCAATCGAAATGGGGGCGATGTAAGGCAGGCAAAATGGATATATAAAGCGGTCGACACTCCTCGCCAGTTCATGGTCATTTCCTCCACTGACCATCATCTACAACCTCTTCCACAAACATAAATCAAAATACCAGTTTGCCAACATGGTTGTCCCAATTGCCGCCTTCAGGCCGTTCCCCATCCCCAATGTCAGTGAGAGCCTGGTCACTCACCTCAAGCCGGAGTATGATGGTATGTGAAGTCTGTTCTGTTTTTCTCCTTTCCAACCTCCACTTGTCGAATACTAAGTCCCTGCTAGTTGTCCACGTCTCCACCTCCAAGGAGGCCGCGCTCTCCGAGCTGCCCGCTCTCTTCTCCAGCGGCAGGGCGCCGAAGGCCCTGATATTTGCCGGTCCTACCTCGGACGAGGATGCTGCCGCTATCTCGGCCGCTGTCACGGGCGCCTCCTCGTCCGCCCGCATCGTGCGCCTAACTCGCGAGGAGATCGAGGATGCTGGTGTTCAGCTTCCCCCTCCTCCCCCTCCTGGTACTGCCCCCGGCCCCCCGCCGCCGGGCACACCTCCCGCAGACCCCGCGGTCTTCGCGCGTCTCTTCAAGCGGAAGCTGGGTGGCCTGTAAATTAGAGAAAAGTGGACATTGTGAACGGAGCCCGAAAGGCAAAACAATAAAATGAGCTTTGCTAGAGAAATATGATTTTCCGATGCAACCCTATCGAATAAAGAAAGGTAAATTGAACAGCTAGAACGATGAGGAGACAAGTAAGCTTTAGGAAATAACGAGTCTGAATTTTGGCAAGGCAGAGCGTGCCTTGAATAATATATTTAACGGCCGGATCTGACGACGGCTAGCTCTTTTCAGAATGCGCGTGACACTACAAAATTCGCATCGATTAGCCTCGACGTATAAAAACCTAAAATTAGGTCTTCTACCGGCAGTGCCACTCAGGTCAAAATATACAGAGTTTTTGTCTATCGTAGTGCCATTCGAATGAGTCACACACAGATATCTCACACGGCCATCCATAGTCTGTGTACAACACCACAAGACCTATGCAGCACCGTTAAGCGCGCATCTGATGCAACAATTGGACTATAGTAGCTCTTCTCAATCTGGCTCCATAGATTGACGAGTCTGCCAAGCGGCATCTGACAAGTTGCGCACCGGACTTGGACCGTCTCCATTTTAATGCTGCTCTTCCAGTTGTCGAGAGAGATTGGGATAGCGAGCTGTGTGTCGCAGAGAGGAGTTGGGGCTACACATATCGGACGGAGAGCGAGGGCGATTGTACAGAATGTACGAAAAGATTATCTGCCCATGTGAATTACATGTCCGTGAATTAGTGTGTTATGAGAGCTTCGTCCCTCATGAACGTTTTCACTGAAGCTTTCCTACAAGGAAATGTAGGTTGAGCCAGCGCCGACAGCTGATTGGCTATCTCCTTAGGGCCGAAAATATGACTTTTTTAATGGGGCACGCGAAACTTACGTGTACAGAGCGCGTGGTGTTCACGGCCTGAGCGTCTGTTGACATCGAGAAGTTGCTGGGAAGTTTGGCTGGCAAAAAGTTGAAACTAGAGTGACTTCTTATTTGCGCTGTAGGCTATGTCTTTGGAAGTACTCATGGGTCAAGACAGGGAATAAGAGCCAATCACGTCCTGCGGCTGAAAAAAGTCATATTTTCGGCCCCAAGGAGATAATTTAGCGGCAGCCTAATAGAGGTGTTTTAGCTTGCAGGAACTCGGGTCTAGCGCTCTAGGCAATCTCGACGGCCACTATGACGACTTTCCCAGAGGGGAAGGCGGTGACTCATTCAGCGGTAACGAATTGTTTTTGACCGCGAAATTAGTAAGCAAGAATCGTTATCTGCTTACTTAGTTGGACAGGTCCTCGCAGCCTTTGACGACCACTTAGAAATACAGCCCTTCTTTTCCGATGTCTCTCTCTTGTATGTTGTACAATCGTACTGGCCATCCTGATGTGCTAGCCACCCTGCTGTGCTGGCCACGTACTCTGCCGTTTCTGACCGCCCTGGGTCCTACTTCCAGGTCTCGTTGGGCCATAATCGTAACAAGCAACTAGATTCCCAGTTTGAACGAATCGGACATAGCAGTTAATGGTGGAAATCGGAAAGGTAGCCGAGGTCGCAACAACAGCTGTCTCTCGCTTCAAGTGGGGCCTCGGATTGAAGTGGACATTGGCAGAGGAATGACAATAGATCAACATGATATATTTGTGCGACAACCCAGTGAATAGCTGCATTTGGATCTGTTCAATTGCCGAGTGCTGGAAAAATGCAATTCCTTCTCCTAATAATGTCGTTACTGCGAAGTGTTGAGTCCTGCTCCATTGTAGTAACTAAACTCTAGCAATAAAAAGCTATCAACCATCCTGCTTCGTATATTCTAAACTTTTACGCGAAATGACGTCTTATTTAACCGAGAGTAAGCAGCACAGTCGCCTTTCTCTCTAGCTTTATACGCACACGAATCTCAGAGTATGTTAGCGACACATACTTGCTATTGATTTAAAGCGCCGATGTTGCGTTCTGCCAAAGAAATACAACAACCATCTCTCGACAATGCAATTCGTAAAACCCACCGCCCGAAAGATGGCACCCTACGCACAAGAGCGGCATGTTGCGGAACTAGCTGTCTTGAGAGCAGCGTTGGTGACAAAACGTATGCAATCTACCGTGAACGAAATCTCAAAATATGACAATTCGCCTGTCACCATTGCCGACTTCGCAGCGCAAGCACTTCTGATCAAAGCGCTCCACGACAGCTTCCCGGACGATAAGTTTTTGGGAGAGGAAAACGCAGCTGTTTTACGACGCGATGAAGCTCTTAGCAGGGAGATCTACGACTTGGTGCTGTCGGCAGCGGACGTTGCAGATCCATCCACCGGAGAAGCAGTGACACTACCAAAGCCACAATCGGTCGAAGAGATGTGGGATTTGATAGACCTCGGCGGATGCGGAGTCGGAAGCAAGTCTGGGCGGTTTTGGGTCATGGACCCTGTTGATGGGACAGCAGCCTTCCTGAAGGGCCAACAATACGCTGTTTCTTTGGCTCTGATCGAAAACGGGAAGGAAGTCGTTGGCGTGTTGGGTTGTCCCAACATCAGTGCTGAAATGAGCCAAATTTCCGAGGCACATGTTGACACGGATGGTTTAGGCATTATGCTCACCGCTGTCCGAAGCTCTGGCGCGACCATTCGGACAATGACGCCCAGCGGACTGAGGGACGCCATTCCTCTCGACATTTTGACTGCTTCCAGCTTACATAGGCTACATATTGTGGACTGCGCCGCAGCCACGACCCATCGTCATGATGTAATTGCTCAACTTGCCGACATTTTCCAGGTGCAGTTTCCCTGCACGGAAGTCTGGTCTTCGCATATTCGGTATGCAGCTCTCATCGTTGGCGGTGGCGACGTGCAATTTCTCGTGCCCACCAGTCCCGCAACCAAGATGTACATTTGGGACCACGCGGGTGCGCAGCTGATTTTCACGGAGCTTGGTGGCAAAGTAACGGACCTGGACGGGAAGGAGATGGATTTCGGGGCAGGGAGGGATCTCAGTAAGAATAGAGGTCTCATTGCTGCCAAGAGAGACATCCACCATACCATGCTTACGGAGATGACGCGAATTTTAGAGGAGGCACAAGGGTGAGAATAGTTCCTGTCTTTATTCCTCGTTACATAAAAGGGGGAGGAATGTGATAGTTCTGATAGCAAAAGTACTTCAACGTTACTCTTCGTTTTTGACTCCTTTGTGCTTCTCCATGCAGCTGCACAAATGATGCAAAAAAAGCCCCTCTGCTGATCGGATTGTTGATCTGTCGGAGTCGGTCCGCCGCCCACGTCGTCTTCTCTTCATCGAAGCTCTCGACGCCATAATAAAACAGCGGCCGAAGGTATCCCGGGTTGAGCCCCTCCTTCTCGTTCAAGACATTCCAACCACCATCAACAATATCCCGTATATCGTCCATGGCTTGTTTGGCTTTGGGTGATGCAAACAGGGGATCACCGAGGATACGCCCGATGACAATAAACTCGACAAAGTAGCTCGCTAGGCAAACTCCAATGCACGCAACAAGGGGTTGTGCAATCCTGGACGAAAAGTTTCGACATATATCGGCAGATTGTAGTCGCAACAAGCTGGGTCGCACATCCCACAGGGAATGCAGATCTGCTGTCAAACCGGACAGTATTTCTGCTGCTTCTGCCTGGTCTGTGGGAGTGAATCGCGATCTGTGGTAGTGAGTTACGTCCGCAACCCGATTGGAGATCCCCTGGAGTTTCGAGTAAAATTCGAAAACAGGTGCACTGACGCTGGCGTATAAAGCGTCTTCGGGAGACATCTTGTCGTCCAGTGCTGGAATATTAGGCACAATGACATTGTCATATAAAAGATCGAAAATCGGCTCGGGTAACAGTTGTTTACAACCTCCACGCTTGGAAGCCGTATCTAGGAACTGTAACCAGGCACCAATTCGCAAGGATATCGACGATTGGTGGTCTTCTAGCAGCCAAGCCTCTAGTCTTGTCGCGAAAACACCGCGTAATATAGAGATGGTAGGACCATCCTCGTTCGGAAGGGTGAGCTTAAACAAGCAGAGTAGGAAAGCGATAATTAGGATGACATCAAAATCAACCTGGTTGTTGCCGCATGCAGACGGAAAAATGACAAGAACGGTATTGTAGGTAGACAGTGCGTATGTGGTAGGTAACCGATGCGTCAAGGCCCTGTACAAAGACTCGACGGCATCGATGGACATAGCCACCAGAACCTCTCTTTTACCCAGTTCGGCAATATGAGTTTTGATGGTTGCCCAGTTCACTGTGTCAAAAGGTGAAACAAAAGGGCAGTCCACTTCTTCAGCGAAGTAGGAAAATGAAGACTCCGTGGGTCTTGCCGTAGCTGCAGCCTTGTCCACGTCCACAGTCAAGCAGATTAGGTGTGAAGTCCTTCCGTGACGAGAAGAGAGAGAATCTGGGGGTGAATCTGCCAAATCTCTACCTCCTAGGCAGGAATCGTAAACCCCTTGGCAGTCAAAGGTAGCGCAGGTCTCAACAGAACCTGAAACACTGCTGTTTTGCTGCATATGTGGTTGAATGCTGGTCCAGATATCCGGCTGCTGGACAGGAGACGGGACGACGGCAGGTTGAACGTCTGACTGCAGTTCTCCCGGGTGTTGTAGATCATGGGACTGCATGGCCTCACCAGGGATGACAGTTTCCGAAGGTGGGAGAAAGTCGAATGGGCTTCGGATCAAAGAATGCTGCCCAGGGACAGGTGATTCTTCTTCCTGCTCCGTGTCTGGGGCAGGAACAAGAAGCTCCGACCTTGTGCCGTGGAGGTCTTGTGGATGGGTCGTGTCTCTTCGGTTGTTCATCGTAGTTGAGCGTGAAAGCCATCTTCGCGCAGCTGGCGGTTTGTAGATGCAAGTCCTTTTCGACTTGATACAGTTGTCGCAACTTGGCCGTTGCTCGCCGCATTTCACTTTTCTGGTTCTGCAAACGAGGCAACCAGTGCGAACGCGATAATGCCGTTTATTTGTACCAGATACGCCGTTTTTGTGCCGTAGGTCTGAGGTTGTTTCATTTTCGCCGGGAAGGATAGTCGGACCCAAAGCCACCATGGAATTCGCATGTGACGAAGAATGAGCAGGCGCCGAAGAATCTGCAGGCGCCGAAGAATGTGTTGGCGTTGTTTCATCCATGGCCGTTGAGGAGCTCATCAGAGGTGCCGTGCCCAGGGTGTAATGATGGCGGTATTTGAATCGATGGAGGTTTTAGATTTAGCTGTCGTTATCTTGACTTCATTCCATTCTGTACCCATTCTGTATTTGGGGGTAGAGGTGGGCATTGACAGGTAAAAATGCCGGCCGAAAAGACACTCGCGGGCCCCTTTAACGACCTCCGGGGTTTAAAAACCAGCGTTAAAACGAATAGGGCGTAGTGTAGTATATAAACTAGGCTTATTGCCGGAGAAAAGGCACATTGAGGAGGGGAATCTGGATCCATGGCTCGACATTTAATAGGCCCTAGGTAAAGGATATGGATCTCCTTTTTACAAACAAATTAGCATTTTGGGGGTCTATGGGCCTTCCCTCCTCTCTAGACAGATACAGGTCCTCACATAACCCTTAGGGGGCTATGTAGCCTAGCCGCCAGCCAACGCTGGCGCCTCTGTCTCTCTTCCTCTTCCATAGTCTCTCGAATGCTACGCATTCTCCCACATCATACAACAATCAATCCGCTGTTTTTGACAACTTCCCTTTTAAAAAGGAATGGTGGTGTATTAACGTTTAAAATCGAAATATTTTGCAGCCTCCAGGCAAATCTCTCTCATGTGTGCCCTCTACTTATATCCTTTATTAACGAATCTGATCCATAATCCTCGCCATCTGTGCGACATCATCACTTATTATATGATCTAACCATCCTTCACGAACCCAACTGACGACCTGGGCCTCCACATCCACGCCGTAGGTCTTGAGGCTTTGAAGTAGCTCAGGGCGTGGAACATGTAAGAATACCGCAATGCCATCCCTATGGAGCTGGTGGGCTTCGCCACTTGCGAAATGCTGAATCTCCAGATTCATTGCATCCATGTTGGCTTCCAGTGCAACGGCGCCTGGTTCAATTAGTCGGGAATGTGACAGGCCGACTGTAGGAACTTCAGGAATGGCCTCCTTTACAGCTTTGAGCTGAACGAAGTCGAAGGAGGAGAACTGCAATCGATGTGAACAGTTCAATTCGTCAATCATTTCCCTCAGCTTCGAGAAGATGACGTTGTTCTGATCGTAAATCTTGAGCTCAAGTTGGTAGATAATATCAAGTTCTTCCGCAAGATCTAACGCTTCCCTTAACCGAGGAATTCGCTCGCCCGCAAATGCCTCATCAAACCAGCTACCGGCGTCAAGCTGAGCGATTTCTGAATAGGTCATGTTCCTGACCAGGCCGCGACCGTTGGTAGTTCGGTCTACCGTCTTGTCGTGGATCAGGACCATCTCCCCGTCTTTGGTCAGTGCGAGATCGGTCTCGCAAGTGACACCCTTACCGCCTACGTCGCGTGCCATGCGGAAAGCCGCCAGAGTGTTCTCTGGGGCGGCGGCGCTGTAGCCACGATGCCCAGCGATCCGAGCCGTCTGCGGTGTCATTCTAAGCCGATTCATCTTTTCTGTTTCCGGTCTGCAATTGGTGTAAGGGTGGAACGGGTTGAATTGTAGGGAAAGAATGGAAGCTTTCACGGGGATGCAATAACAAGGATTACTGTGAGCAGAACAGGTCTACACCGTATGGCCAAAGCATCAATATATCAGTGGATTTGTGTGAAGTCGTAAACAATGACTGCAGACTTTGTGACTGCTTGCTCTGCTCAGTTTAATCGAACTTGAGGCACTTGTGCCTTAAACCTCTGTGCTTGCTTCTCGCTTGTAGTGGGTCAAATACTGGCACGCTTTAGTTTGGCACGCCCACACGTCTTTCGTCTTGGATCAAGGTGAGTCGGCACAAGTGGAGACTCATCGGAAGCAATGATCCCCGTCATTGGCCTGTCCATTTAGTGCTGACAGCCAACGTTCAAATGGTACAACTTGTTAATTATATGCGGTGAATACTCGTAGCTGGTGCTGCAAGGCGAAATCTAAACACGTGGATTGTGGCACGAGTAAAGGTTGACATAAAATCTGTACTAAACAAGGATTTGGATGTGATCATAGAATTATATATTTATATTCCTCCCAGGATTTTTACGAAAGACCAACTTGCGACGACAAGCAATTTCTCTCAAGGCTACCTTTTAAATATTTTCACCATTTCTGACTCGTGGCATCGAATATGGATCCGTCCAAAGAGTCAAAGCAAGCGGCGGAAGTCCAGATCTCCCAAACAGAGTTTATGACCGACGCTGCTGAGGCCAATGTGTGGGAGCATGAAATGACCATTATGCAAGCTGCCAAACTCTTCCCAAAGGCTGTCGCCTGGAGTCTAGCACTGTCTGCCACTTGTGTTATGGACGGCTATAACTTCCACACCACGTCAAACGCTTATTCTCAGCCAGCATTCCAAAAGGCATATGGTACGCTTCAGGCGAACGGCAAATACGCAGTTTCTGCCGCGTGGCAATCGGGCCTCAACAATATCTCAACCGTAGGAGTGCTGGTCGGCCTATATTTCGCTGGCTTCCTTTCCGATCGCTATGGCTTCCGCAAGACTCTAATGATCGCCATGGTTTCCATTCCCCCACTCGTTTTTATGCAGTTCTTCGCGCCAAATATTGAAGTACTTATATGTGCGCAGCTGTTAATGTGTAAGTTTCCTTCGACTGATAATTGGCGGCCGATTCGACTATTTGTTGACGTCTTGCGCCTCGCATTGAAAATATAGCCATCCCGCTCGGTGTATTGGAAACAACCACACTCGCATATGCTGCCGAGGTTGCACCAATGTGTCTGAGGCCATTCTTAACGAGCTTTGTGAGCCAGATGTGGGTAAGTCACGCCAACACTTGCTCTACTTCCTCTCCGTTTTTGGTTTTGAATGACTGATCTGACAAACTGGCAGGTTATCGGCCAAACCTTATGTACCGTCGTGTATCGCGCTTGTCTAGATGTGGAGGCTCCCTGGGCATATCGCATTCCCTACGCTATCCAGTAGGTTTTCAATACTTCACCATTATAACACAGACGCAGATACGCTGACTGGCATTGAATAGATGGCTTTGGCCTATCCCTGCAGTTGTCGCGTTGCTCTTTGCGCCAGAATCGCCTTGGTGGTTTGTACGCCACCATCGACTCGACGAAGCAAAGAAATCTCTGGGGCGACTTTCATCGGCAGAAGCTGCCAACTTCAACATCGACAAGACTGTGGCTCTGATGGTTCTAACAACGGAACATGAACGCATAGTCAACTCTAGTACTACGTGGATGGCCTGTTTCAAAGGGCCCGATCTACGTCGAACAATCCTTGTCGTCGCCTTGTACTGTTCGCAAATCATTGGTGGTTCGACGCTGCGCTCCTATGCAACCTACTTTTTTGAACAAGCTGGCATGGCCGACGACTGGTCCTACAACATGTCCATCATCGTCTACATGCTCAGTCTGGCGGGAACTATAGTGTTGGTAGGTTTTTCTTTATAATCCATCACCACTAGACGCCGGAAAGATTTTTTTTACTAACGTAAGCTCGTCATGATACAGTGGTTTGTATTGCCTCACGTTGGTCGGCGAACACTCTATATCTGGAGTCTGGCTGTGCTCACGGTTATTTATATTGTCATGGGTGGACTTGGCATTCCGCAAGGTGCAATTAAGAGCTCCTTGTCATGGGGGATCGCAGCTCTTCTCGTCGTCAACGGCTTTATCTGTTATGTCGGTGTCATCCCGATCGTCTTCATCCTTGGCACAGAAATCCCTTCGGCTCTACTGAGAAGCAAGACGCTCGCCATTGGTCGCATCGTCTATTCAATCATCAACACTCCTATGAGCATTCTGGGCACATACCAGGTTAGCTCGACAGCCTGGAACTGGGGGGCAAAATCATCCTTCTTCTGGGGCGGACTCTGTTTCCTGGGCTTGGTGTGCTCTTACTGGTCTATCCCCGAGACGAAGGACAGAACTTTTACGGAGATCGATCAGCTCTTTGAGAAAAGGGTTTCAGCTAGAAGATTCCAAGAAACCAAGTTCGAGGTGGCGGGAGTTACTTTGGACGCTGAGAAAGGCACTGGCAATTCCATTGTCTAATGGGGCTTATGGTGGAAACTGCCAGTGGCAGCCGTAATTATGAAAGTTGGGATTTCCGGTGAATCTAGTCACGCCTCCATTTCCAGAAAATTTCTTTTCCTCGTTGTACGCGGTCCTGTTTTCCTCTTCTCATAATTGTCTCTTCCATAGCTACACACACACACACACATAAATATGTGTATATATACAAATACAGATAAAAGCTCATAAGAGTAACTTTGCAAGTAAATGGTACTTAAAGGAACAAACTCGTGGCTCTCGCCTAGCCGACGGCTCACACAACAACAACAACCAAACAACAACACATCTCAAGACGGTAGTATCCTCACGTGACCATAGACTCACGCCCATGGTCAGAAAACATCCACTAGAAGTGTATTTCGACAACCGTAAGGAGGAGTATCGAAGATTCGGTGATGGAGGCGGTCTGATCGGGATAGGCAGAAACAGTGGGATGTGTCGAATAAGGAACGGGATGTCGTGTGGTCGTGGCCGGGCGGGCGCTTCGGGCCTTGCCCGAAGCGTTCTTCGGAGTTTTGTTTCTCGAAAGATGGGATAACGAATGTCAATTGATCAATCTGGTCTTGTTGCTATCGATGATGCTTAAGAAAAAAAGAAAGAAAAACTAAAGCTATTTTTGAAAAAGGTGTAAATTGGCCGTGGGCCTGGTGGTCGCGGCCGATTGGGACGCACTCTCTCTGCCACTCTAACTTAATACTCCAGGAGGTACCCAGCTCCAGCAAAAGAAACACTCCGGCAAGAAGAACTGTTAGACCGCAGGACAATTCTTACGGAGACGAGAAATGGGAACCTCTGTTTTTTATGATACGCTGTCCCAGCCGGCTGCTGGAATAGCGTACCAAAATCAGGCCCATCCAGTAAAATAAAAGACGCTAACCGTTCGGAGCCTGATGAGCATTAATGTGATGCTCCGCCAAAGAGACGGGAGAGAATTACAACTGCAGGTACAAAGCACTTCGAATGGACAAAGCCCACACTGCAACGACCGCCAGAAAGCGGTGGCCAGTGCCAGACAAAAGTGGCGGCAACAACAGCCCTTTCTCGCTTTAAGCTGTAATCAGCCGTCCAGGGTCAACAAGCCGCCTCGAAAAACATTTCAAGTTGGGCTGAAAGCAGAGTGGCACTGGCATTTTTGTGACTGATCAGATCATGTTATCAGTGGGATCATACAGTATAAAAGGGGCCGAGTTTGATAATGGCGACATATTGACTCCAAAAGATTCGCTAGATTTGTCGTCTCGTCGCCCTGGCCATCCGTGTTGCTAGTGGGATGGTTAATAATTGGTGATCTAGACGACAACGTCGAAGGGCTGCATTCTTAAGGCAATGGCTGCGGTGAAGCAGGCATTATTTAGGGATTGATGGACGTGACGCGGTGGACCTTGATGGAGCGGTGTTACAGCGACAACTGGTTAGAGCGAAACGAAGCCGATAACAGTGGAAGCACAGAGTATAACATGGAACGTAGAGCGTAGAACGTTGCGTTAGGTGCCGTTCATCCACCCGACAAAGTGAAGGCTGAAATATAAAATACATCAACGATCAAAGACTCAATGGCAAAGACACAGCTGTCGTGGTTCGTGGCTTCATTTTAAAGCGGATTTTACCACCCATGATTCTAACTTGTTTTATCTCAATGTTTTCAGAAACTGGACCTACCTCCAACTTTCCGTCATCGATGCCTCTCATTCTGCGTTTTGTTCATGATTCTGAGACGTTTACATTTTGAACGTATGAGTGGCATCGTAGCTATGGAAGTATCAAACGCAGCACTAAAAATGGGGCTCCGGGCGCACCTAGCGCCACCCCTGACAGCTGAGACAGCCTCACTAAAGTGGACCCACAGAAAATTTCGAGAAATATTACATAAGGCGGCCAATTTTCGCCAATTTCACCCATCCCCACTGGGTTTCAGCCCACCATCCCACCAGGAACACAACCCACCCAACCTACAGGCGCGTCTAGCCCCCTACATTTTTTGATTTTTTTTTTCTGTTCCATACTTTTGCGTACGTCTCACCGTTTCACCGACTTGGACCTCAACCTCAACCTCAATCTCCCTCCTCACCTTCCTCTCTCCCGCCGCCGTCGCCACCTCGACCTCCGGGCTTCACCCGCTTCTCTGTCGCTGTGTCGCCTCTGCGTTCCGAGTCCTCTTCGTTCCCCATTGTCGACTTCCCCTTTCCCGACTCTTCTTTCGCCTCACCTCTACCTCACAGTCACCATGGACTCCCCCAACCACCGCGACGAGCAGACAGGCGCCATTGCCGAAGGCCGCCGTATCTACCTTGGTGTGTTCTTGCTCCCAATATTCGCCGACCACGCCATCCGTGCCTGACAATGACCCATTGCTAACGTCGCTTTCCCCTCTCCCCAGGCAACCTTCTGTACGCCACCAAGCCTAACGAGATCGAGCAGGCGCTCGAGGACCACGGCTTCGGCAACTTCGCCCAGATCCACGTCTCCATCGACCCTGTCAGCGGCCGCAACCCGGGCTACTGCTTTGTGGACTTTAACGACCGCGAGACGGCCGAGACCGCGCTCAACTCGCTCGTGGCCACGGTGCGCGGCCGCCCACTCAAGGTGGGCCCCTGCCAGCCCAAGCAGCAGGGCCAGCGCCGTGATACGCGCCCGGCAGACCGCTGGGGCTCGTCGCGCGACGCCAGCGCGAGCGCGAACACGAACGCCAACGGTAGCGGCGATGACCGCCGCTGGGGCGACTGGAAGAAGGGCGGCGACCGGAACGGTGGCTACAACAACAACAACAACAACAATAACAACCGCGACGCGCCCAACGGCAAGCGCCTGTACATTGGCAACCTCGGCCCGATGGTGGACCAGGAGCAGAACCAGCAGGAAATCAGCGCGCTGCTGCAGGGCTTCGCGCCCACGGCCATTGGCAAGCGCATCACGGCGCGGGACCGCGAGTCCAACCAGACGTATCCGGACCGCAACTACTGCTTTGTGGACTTTGAGACGGCCGAGGAGGCGAGCCAGGCCATGGAGGCGCTCAACGGCACGCCGTACGGCGAGGAGGGCAACACGCTGCGGGTGTCGATTGCGCGAGGCACGCCCGACAGCGGGCGGTTACGGCATGAGTACCAGTCGCGGGGCGGCGACCGGCACAACGGCGGCGACGGCTACCGCAAGCGGCAGGACGACGGCCCGCTGCGGTCGCTGGACTCGAACAACTGGCGCAGAAAGGAGTAGGCGGCGCTGTGTCCACGAGCCGTATCATTTCTTCTTTCGTTCTCTCTCACGCTCACTCTCTCTCCCTCTCGTCGCCCACCTTCACGATCATGTTCTTCCACGTCTTTTACATTCATGTACAAAGGGTGCCTCTTTTATCCTCTTGTCACTTGGTCACTCTCATTTTCATGCTCATGATGATGAAACGTCGTATTCCACGTCAAAATTACAAAAATTATTGGGACAAAGGGTTGCTTAAATTTCTATTTCGTTCATTCTATTTTATTTCTATTTTACTCTCCTGGCGTCCTCTTGTTTGCATGGGGTCCCTCATGCTTGGCATTAGATTATGAACTAGGACTTTGATTGCCTAGGTGCAGATTTACGCCACAACGAATTTATATGCCCAGCCACAGCTGCAGGATATTCATGTTTGCCACACCGGCCGAGATCCATCCGAATCTGTGCAGCCATTTGCGGAGAACGGGCAAAGAATTAATCGTAGAGTGTATGTGGCCTGGATCAATGTTGCTTTCTTGCTTTTGTGGTTCCTTGTCGTATTAATACAAGCCTCTACGTTGTTATTCGTCCCTGCAAATGTCCGCCTCTATGTATGTTGTGTGGACGTTGACTACCAGTGTTAAATTCTACCAACGTGAGTGCTGTGCTCACTTTGATACATATCCGGAACTGTCTGCCAATTGTTAGCACGCAGCACACACAAACGCACAACGCACAACGAACAAGAGGCGCGAGTGTGATCGCACTCGATATTGAGTTCTCACTCCAGCGCTACGTGACGGCGTGAGAACTAGCATGACGTACCCTCTAAAAGGCACATCGGTGTTGGGCAAGGCTGCAGATAGCTGGTGATCCTTCCCGAAACTGTTCCGGACGTTTTGAACTACGTCCCGAAACATAATTATAAACATTCGGAAAGAACATTAAACACCTCGACCAACTTCCCACAGTCTTCCAACATCCGGAGCCGATCTCAAGTGGAGCCTGTTGTCTATTTTGGCGGAGATACCTTGAAGCTTTGAAATCAAATCGGCGATAAGCAAAGTCTGCCCCCACCCTCAAAAACAAGAGTCCTCTCGTCAAATCTCGCATATCGGCATTGTGTATTCTCTGGAAAACCTCGCCATTTGACTCTCAAGTATAGCTTTGCCTTCTTGTGGGTGGAAACGATGGCGTCAGCAACAGAGTTATGCCTCCACCCTTGCAAAGTCATACGTGTCCCGTTCCGGTAACAATCCGTTTGAAGAGTAATCATCCCAGATCCAACCCGATTTTGACAGCTGTCCCGTCACGACTCTGCTACCAACATTATGGTAGGTATTAGAATAGACAAAAAAAATAATTGAAAGATTTTTTTCATAAATCAAGAAAACCAAAACAGTAGCGCCAATAGACTTCGCTGGCGGAAATTTCCACCATTCTTTTGTTCGTTGCCTTGCTTATCTCCTAGAGACACATCGTAGACAAATCCTCAACCTATGTCCATGCCGCCGGAGCCTCGGAACTCTACGTTTATTACTTATTAGCAAAATTATGTTTGTTCCGTTGCCCTAATATGCAACCGGCTTATGCGCGCACTATTTACACTTCGCAAACCCCATCACGCACTGCGGCAGTCGCATAATTTCCACCGACGAAAAAAAAGTGGAAGAGTGTATCGAATCGTCAAAACGTTGACGGCTCTTTTCGGAAATAAGGACTTAAGCTGCTGTTCAAACAAGCACAGATGCCGGTTTTAGCTACCAGCTTGGGTTGTTTGACGTCGGCGGCGACGTCCTCGACGTCATGGTCTTTGTAGATATAAAATGGGCGGTTGTCCTGCATCTTGGAATAGTGACAATCTTCGAGATATCTTGAACAGCTTTATATCGACCTGTACCAACAACTACACACACGCACCGTACAACAACGCATCCTCCACCAACACGCAATGTCTTCTCCCCAAAAATTTCAGGGCTGGCTGGGTCTGGACGCCAACAGCGTCAATGGCCAGATGAAATGGGGCGAGTTTGAGCCCAAGAAGTGGGAAGAGAGCGATGTCGACGTCCAGGTCTCGCACTGCGGCATCTGCGGCTCTGATCTGCACACCCTCCGGTCTGGCTGGGGTGAAACGCCGTACCGTGAGTCCATGCACCAATGTGTCCATGCAGAGCACACTGATTCGTCCCCTACGCGCACGTGCCTTTCACTAACACTGGTTCTGTCCTCCCAGCCTGCGTCGTTGGTCATGAAATCGTCGGCAAGGCCGTCCGCGTCGGCAAGGACGTCAAGCATATCAAGGTCGGCGACACTGTCGGCGTTGGCGCCCAGGCCCGCTCGTGTCTGGAAAAGGACTGCCCCGATTGCTCTGCGGGCCAGGAATCCTACTGCGCGCGCGTCAACGTCGGCACCTACGGCGGCGTCCACCCGAATGACATTGGCAAGTCGTACGGCGGCTACGCGACCTACAACCGCTCCAACAGCCACTTTGTCTTTAAGATTCCCGACTCGATCAAGCCGGAGCACGCCGCGCCCATGCTCTGCGGCGGCATCACGGTGTACGCGCCGCTCAAGCACTACGGCGCGGGGCCGGGCAAGACGGTCGGCATTGTCGGCGTCGGCGGTCTCGGCCACTTTGGTGTGCTCTTTGCCAAGGCCCTGGGTGCCGACCGCGTCGTCGCTCTGTCGCGCAAGGCCGACAAGCGCGCGGACGCCCTGGCTCTGGGTGCCGATGAGTACATTGCCACCGACGAGGACAAGGACTGGCCCACCACGCACGTGCGCACCCTGGACCTGATTGTGTCGACCATTTCGTCGGACAAGATGCCTATGGCGGACTACCTCAAGCTGCTCAAGGTGCACGGCACGTTTATCCAGGTCGGCGCGCCCGACGGCGGGAACTTGCCGGCCATCAACGCGTTTGCGCTCATTGGCAGCGGCGTCAAGGTCGGCGGCAGCCTCATTGGCGGGACCGACGAGATCCGCGAGATGCTACAGCTGGCGGCCGACAAGAAGATCGTGCCGTGGGTGCAGCTGCGGCCGATGAAGGACGCGAATGCGGCCCTGGTGGACTTGGCCAATGGCAATGCGCGGTACCGCTACGTGTTGGAGGCATAGACGACATGAAGACTTGGCTTTACGAGAAATATAAAGGCGTTTGGGTTATGTAGGTATAAAGGATAGACTCCGCTCATAGAATTAAACATAGTACAAAATTAGTAACTCATAATCAAGGTAATGGATGAAGAGGAGCCGAACTCGGGGTCCTGACAACAACACCAAGGGAAAAAGCGGAGAGGCAAGCGCGAGACGAACACACAGAAGAAAAAAGAAAGATAAAATTGTCAAAGGAAGAGCGGAACACTGAGAAAGCGAAGCCGTGCAACTACGCCACCAACAAAAATGTGATCGATCTCGGGATCGAACCGAGGACCTACGCCGTGTTAAGGCGTCGTCATAACCAACTAGACCAATCGACCGTGTGTTGCCCAGTTGCCCACAGTGAAGTGGGCTGCTTTGTGGAGTCGCAGCATCCTTCTTCGTCATTAAGAAACCTGCCAGGAGAGCAATCGGCGAATATGTAGTCTCGTTAAGGTAGACACACGGCCAAACAGCGATGGAGTACGATGTATTGGTACCCAAAGCAGAGCCATTAGCTGCGCTGGGCCACGACAGAAGCATATCGAATCAAAGCCCACGGAGTCGACCCCTGTTGCGCTGTCTGCGGGTTCCCGTAAAGGTAGGGTTGCATCTTGTTGGCGGACGCTCGTGAATGGCTGCGGGCGGCTGCAGGCTTCTCCCAATGGAGTCGCTTTTGGAGAGTGCAGCTGACCTGGTGCCAGCTGAAAAGAAAGGACGAAAAAGAAAAAAAAAAAAAGAAAAAAAAAAAGAAGGTGGCGATTTACTTTTACGGGATATAAAGTCGAGCTGATGTGGTCTTCATCTTCAAAATATAAAAATAAATAAAATAACACCAAAAGCATCCATTCTTCAAACCCTTTTCAATATGCCTGGAAACTTTGCCAAATTTTCAGGCCCTTTGTACTCGGCCATTCGAGCCCGTCTGAACCCCAAGCCTACGCCAAATACTGCCGCTGGGCCCGTCACCGCCACACCGGACGAAGCCGTTGCACCTCGCAAGACACTGAGTAACCTCCCGAGCGTGCCCCTCGATGTCTCTTGCTATGGCGACGCACTGTGCGAGACGTGCACGCAAATCAACGTGTCCAAACAGCGCTTCTTTGTCCTGCCGGGCGACCCCGAGCATGGTGCTGAGGACCAACCGGACGGCGAAGTCCACGACCTGGGCCCACTCGCGGACATAGCCACGCGCACGTCCTGCCCTTTGTGCCGCCTGATTTACGTCACCGTGGGCGGCGATCGCCTGCCGACCGAAGAGCGCGGCCTGGCTGTGCACGTCAACTGCAGCTGGGGCACGACCGGCCCGCAAGTCCCGGCAGCGCCGTGGGTGCGCACGCCGGCGGTGCGGGTGCTCCATCTGTCTGCGCGGACGTCGGACCAGAACTACCTACAGGAGATGGGCATGTTCTTCCCGGAGATCACAATGTTGGCAGCCGACGTGCCGGCCACGCCGTACCCGGGGACGCACCCCGACGCCCAACAGTACTTTGTGCGCTTGCGCAAGCCCGGCTACATAGATTTTGAGCTCGTGCGGCGATGGCTCGCGCTGTGCCGCACGCACCACGGTAGGACGTGCCGAACCAACCCGCTGCTCGACCTGAACGCGCTGCAGCGCGCCCACAGGCACCCTGCCGACGAGTTGCCCGAGTTCCGGTGCGTCGACGTGCAGCGCATGTGCCTGGAGCGTGTTCCAGCGGGCACGGCGTACGCGGCATTGAGCTACGTCTGGGGCCGGCGGGCGTTCTACTGCGCGAAGCGGGCGGCCGTGGACGAGCTCGAGCAGCCGGGCGCCCTGGATCTGCTGGGCGACCACTTGCCGCCGACGATCCGGGATGCGCTGCATGCCGCGCGTGAGTTGGGGCTGGCGTACTTGTGGATCGACACGCTGTGCATTGTGCAGGATGACGCGGAGGTCAAAATGGCGACGATTGTCAAGATGGACCTGGTGTACTGCGCGGCCGAGCTGGTGCTGATTGCAGCGGGATCGCGGGATGCGTACGCGGGCATAGCCGGCGTCGGCAGCGGTGGCGGCCGACCGCGCCAGGCCATTGAGCAGGTGGCGCCCGGATTCCGTCTGGCGGCCAACGCGCGCTGGCAGGACTACATCAGCGACTCGCTGTACTATACGCGGGGCTGGACGCTGCAGGAAGACCACTTTGCCATGCGGTCGCTCGTCTTTATTGGTGGCACGGCCGTCTTCCGCTGCCGCGCCGCGGATGCGTGGCAAGAGCATGTGTTTGAGCCAGCGGACGAGGTCCGCGCCCAGTACGGCCAGGATGACGATGACGACGACGATGACGACCTCAATGACATTGGGACGATGGAAGAGTTTATGAATTCGTACTCGGAGCGCCAGCTGTCGTTTGGCGCGGACCTGTACCATGCATTTGCCGGGATGGCGCGGCAACTCATGGTGCAGTACAACACGGATCTGTGCCACGGTCTGCCCACGCGCTTCTTCGACTGGCATCTGCTGTGGGACGGGGGCGGCTACACCCATCATGTGCGTTGCCAGGGCCGTGCCAGTACAGCCACCGACGGCGGCGACGCCCGCGGTCCCAGCTGGTCGTGGTCGGGCTGGACGGGCGGCCGCATCTCTGCGCATATCTGGGACTGGTACACGCGGGACATTGGCAAGGTCGAAGGGGCCATCCGCACGCGGACGTGGATTGTGTGGTACCATCGCGTGGGCCACGACTCGGCCGAGAGCGTTCCGCTGGTCAGGCACATGCAGGGCAGCACTGGTACGGAGGTCGAGGAAGACAGCGACAGCGGTGGCAGCGGCCCAGCGGCGCCCTACCACGCGCGCAACCTTTACGGCGACGCGACGCAGACCGACCGCCGCTTTCCAGGGCTGGACTGCTCGCAGACGAAGCCGACACCGATGCAGCTATCGGCGGTGTATCCCACATACGTCAGTGATACGCTGAGCGAGAATCCAGGCTCGGGCTTTTTGCAGTTCTGGACAGTGTCGGTTCTGCTCACGATTGACGACCCAGCAATTTTGCAAAGTTCCGATACAGAGCCCGATATATTACACGGACAGCACCGGCGCTTTGGTGTGTTTGGCAAGAGCGGCACGCAGCTGGGTGTCGTCGTTGTGGAACCGGACTGGCTCGCGAACCAAGAGGCGACAAACGGCGGTGGCACGCTGCCCCAGACCCGCGAGTTTATTCTCCTCTGCGAGGCACGCGACAAGCGCGCCCCCGGGAACGGCAACCCTGACCGGCACACGGCTGGCTGGCGGTTCAAAACCATGATGCTCGAGTGGGTGACATTGGGCGGAGACAAAACGCAGGGCTCGTATACTTACAGACGGTGGGCACTGGGACAAATTAACGCGCAGCCGGAAGAGACCGAGTCGGACAGCGCCATCGCGGCGTATGCCGAGCGTGTGTCTCTTTCGTCGATTGGCTTTGATGCACTGGATGAAGCGCTCGGTGACGGCCCGAAATGGAAGGAGATTATTTTGGGATGACCGTGCAGGACGTAAAACGAAGCACAAGAGATGCAATCCTTGGAGAACTACATCAAATGACCCAGAATGCGAAACAACGGAGTAAGTCAGAACGTATCAAGGCGCATCATCGATTACGGGCGCTGTGCCGCATGATGACAGTAGTCAAAACCCAAAGGAAAACAAGAGAACCAAAGCGCGAAAAGGGGGCAAGAAAAAGAAAATAAAGCAACCATCTGCAATGTACCCGGTCGACGCAACCACAAAGATGCGCCTGGTACCCCTGGATTCTCGGGGTCCTCGATTTCTCACTCCTGGCCAAAATCCTTACACAACTGGTCCAGAAGTACGAGACACCTGTAGGGGCCAGGCACGGGCACTGTGCTGCCTGTCACAGTAAAAAGCGTTCAAGGACAAGCGTCGTCTGGTGAGTCTGTTCGATGATTGCTTTGGGTTCATCGCAAAAGGCTGGTTTTCTATTTTAAGGGCGGGAATTGCTGCCAAAAAGGGTGGCAGCTCAACCCCTAACCCCGACCAGCCGTCGAGATCGTTTGCAGTCTGACTTTGTGACAGAATGGTTCTACGACATTCACGGTCGAATGCCGAAAACGGCTAGCCCTTTTCCCCTGCAGAATGTTTGACGGCACAGTAAACCAAAAATGGGACCTCCCGCTGAACGGTGGGTCTTCGAAGCCCCCCTGCCGAGGCTAGCATTCGTCGATCTTGAAACATGAACACGGCCTTTGGGGCGTTTCGTGCTCATCAACGGAGCACGGTCTCTGCTTCTAGATTATTCGAATGAACCACTGGTTCCGTTTATCTGGACAGTTTCACACAAATGCTAGATGAGAAACACGATACCAAAAAGAGAAATATCTGCGGAGCACGACATATCACAGGGGTTTAATGGGATTATTTGGCCAGCCCTCGAAAACATATCCGCCTCGAACGGGGCTGCACTAATCTTGTCCCCCGAAACAAAACGCCTTCGCTTGACCCCCGGCCTAAACGTTATAAACCCCTAACAAGGCTCAGGGCGATCAAAGCTTGTGTCAAAACCACCCCATGTCGTCATCCTAAGCTTGGGTCTTTGTGGCACAGTAACATTAAAAATAGGAAGCCTTGCGATGAGCGCGGCTGTTCGGCAAGCCTGCCTAGGGGTCGAGGAGTTTTGGAGGTGCAGACCTTGAGGTGCCTCGCCCCCTCGTCGTGTAACATATGCCTGTTGCTCTTCGAACTCATGCAGGGGAATTTCGAGGTTGCAGCTCCGACCGTACTCCGTTCCAGCCACTCTCGTCACCTATGCTATCGTGCTTCGATCAGGGTAGTTCGTCTGTTCTTGAACGTGCATATAAACAGTAGAAGATGTAATAATATCCAGTCTTCTTATTTTCATTTTTCCAAACAAAAAGCCATTCACATTCCAACGGCTACGAATCGACCAACAACCAACCTACCAGCAACCAACCAACAAAGCCAAGCAAAACGAATTCGAAAACTCTTTCCCTCAGACAAGATGCAGCTGCCGATTCTCGATATAATCCAGGCAATTGTCTCTTCACACAGCATTTTTAACAAAGAACTTGATTTTCTAGTCGACTTTGAAAACAATCAGTGTTTTGGCAAGACCAAGGCCTCAGGCAAGACACGATGCACCAACCCGCTGAAGGATTCTAAGGAACGACACAAGGAGCTCGAAACTAAAAAAGGCGAGCTGGAGCAGCTAGCTAGGGTCTGCGAGGACGACAAGAACGACAAGGGAGAAACCCAAATTTTCCAAGTTGAAGAGTTCTTTACAACACTCGTGACGTGCATCGATCTCCAGTATTGTCACCTGCACAGGACCGTGCTGGAAGAATCGGTGCTGCTATTGCAAGAGAAGATAAATGCCGTCATTCAGAAACGAGCGCAAAACATCGACTCGGATGACGATACCGATGACGATACTTCCTCGGTATTCTCCTCCCCCAAAACACCACCCCGCGCGCGCACCGTCACGCCAAATACCACGCCTCAGACAAGGAGGGTCAAAAACATCACAGTTCCTCGCAAGAGCAAGCGCGGCGCGGAAAGCCATGAGAGCGACATTGATCCCGCGCGGGAAGGGGCAGATGACGAAGATCCCCCCTCTCCTCCAACACCAACACCTGGCAACAGGCTGCGGAAAATCACTGGGACAGCGTCACGGTCGCGGCTGAATTCCGATCAAACGAAGCGACAGACGCCGCAGAAGCCAGAGAAGCAAGAGAAGCAACAGCAGCAGCAGGAGACACAGAAATCTCAGAAACAGGAACTCAATGAGCAGCCGTTGGTACTGGATGGATCTTCTACTGCAAACGAGAGACAAGAACCCCAGGGTGAATCAAGTGTCTCGGTACCCAACCATTTATATCCTGTTGAGGTTGCGCCGGATGAATTCGAATTGCTCGCAGAGAAGGTCGAGGAAATTTTGACAGTTTCTCCTTCTCCTCTCCAGCAGGCGGCTTCTCTGCCGCTGCATCCCGACCACATGTGCTCCAGAAACAAGGACATTAGACCCGAAAACCACGACGACTTCTACATCGGAACAAACTACATCAACATCATCAGGAACATGCAGTCTGGGTACGCACACTACAACAAAAAAGGTCTGGGCCGGATCTATGTGCTCCGTAGCGCGCAACATAGCGGCCTCTTCAAGGTTGGCTTCACGAAACAAGAGGAACCAAGGGAACGCTGGGAAAAGGCAGAATGCAGCTCAGAGGCAGTCCAGGACGGTAGGGAGCCCGTGTTTCTTAGCGAGACCGGGTTTCCAGGTGCCCACAAGGTCGAAACCCTGGTGAAAGCATCTCTTCGACATCGGCAGATGACCGGTCCTTGCGGGTCGTGCAATTTGGCTCACTCCGAATGGTACTGGATCGAAGAGCGTGTCATCCTTGCCTGGGTGCACGCGTGGACAGCGTACGTGCAGTCCGAGATCTACAACGCGGATGGACGCCCGACAGGGGCGTACAACGAATTTGCCCACCAGCTGTGGTGCATCACACCAGAACGCATCCATGAGAACCTTGCCACCATTACGTCATCGCCACCACAACCACGGACAGACGCAGAAAAGACGGTAGCAAGTTCGGCTGCCACTCCGGACGTACATCTCGGCAGTGGCAGTGGCAGTGGCAGCGGCAATGGCAGCGGGGGCCGCCGCACAAAAGAAGCGCCGCAGCAGCCCAAGCCAAAGCCAATGGCAGCAGCAGTAACAACCGTGAAGCGAGTCGTGCGCAAAGCCGTCACCTGGGACACAGGGAAGAGCTCCCCTTCAACTATGGGCTGGGAGAAAAAAGGACAAGGCTTTACTGTGGTGGTCCAGGAGGTAGGCGACCTCAGGGATTCACTAGACGCTACGGACGGCCGTCGACGCAGCCTCCGCAAGACTCAAAAGGCATCGCAGGTTGCTTCACAAGTGACGTCCCAGATCCATTCGGGCATTTCTGGGATGGTGAGACGGGGTGGGGGGACGTCGAAGCGGTCGTAGACGCGCAGGAGGATTGAAACGTGTGTGACTTTATGTGTACGACTATTTTTGCTGTTCTTGCTGTTCTTGCTGTTCTTGCTGTTCTTGCTGTTCTTGCTGTTCTTGCTGTTCTTGCTGTTCTTGCTGTTCTTGCTGTTCTTGCTGTTCTTGCTGTTCTTGCTGTTCTTGCTGTTCTTGTTGTTCTTGTTGTTCTTGTTGTTCTTGCTGTTCTTGCTGTTCTTGCTGTTCTTGCTGTTCTTGCTGTTCTTGCTGTTCTTGCTGTTCTTGCTGTTCTTGTTGTTCTTGTTGTTCTTGTTGTTCTTGCTGTTCTTGCTGTTCTTGCTGTTCTTGCTGTTCTTGTTGTTCTTGTTGTTCTTGTTGTTCTTGTTGTTCTTGTTGTTCTTGTTGTTCTTGTTGTTCTTGTTGTTCTCGTCGTTTTTACCTACTATGCGAGCTATATTTTCTCTTTTGATTTGGTAGTTTTTAGCCTGGTACTGTAGTAAGACGTTTTGTTAATGATAAATTCTTAGATTCCTGTCATGACTTATATGGTATAGTTTGTAACCAGTAGTGGTTTCTGTTAACAACGGATATTAGTAGAGACCTGAGGAAATGGGCCTGGAATACTCACCGCTCACTGACAACATGCCCCGAGCTATGTCCGGGCAACCGAACGAACCTCACCTAGCGGAGAAGGACAGAATGTGTAGTCCAAAGGTACATCGGGATCATTGTTTAAACGATACATTCTGGAACAAAAGAAGGATAGCCTCGAGCGGCCGGGTGTCGTTATATTTACTTTATTTATTGTCTTGGAAAGAAAATGTTAATTTGTACCTAATCTAAAAACATACTTCGAATGCAAAATGCAGTCTCCTGGTAATATGTTTTTAGATTGTGTACCTAAACTATATTGTAAATATAAAAAGCGGCGAGGCACATTTCCCACACACCTCCTGCGCTGACCGTAATAAAACAAAGACGATCACCGCCATGTTATCAAATCCCCAGCCCTAGTCTATAATGAAGGCGTTCCATGGGTCAGTACCGTACCCATGAAGGCTTAATGCCACCTTAGACCTCTTTACAAATTCCGCAGACTCATCATAGTCGCTGTCGTTGAACTGGCGCTTCAAGTCTGTTGTTTGCGAATATGAAGGAGTACTGGAGTCCGATTTTGCATACAATCCCACGTATTCTTCAACTTTCGTGAGAGCGCTTGGTGATAGATGCTCCCAGATGACCTTGTTGGCCACCAGAGGAGAAAACGCAGCTGCAGGAAGACATAGCTCGATTGCCATGCCGATCATCTTTTCCACAAACGCAACCGTTGCCACCCTGTCTGCCTCCGACACAGTTCTCGGCGGAAATGCATCCCATGTCCGGATATAGCGAATAATGTCATTCAATTGTACTCTGTTGTTGTCTGCAGTCGTGTCGAGAAAGACGTCGACAGCCTCAAAAACTTCCCAGAGCTGGAGTTTGTGCCGTGGGACCCGGGGTATAGTTTGCCAGTCCGGAATTCGGGGGCCGCTGAGATTAGCATCTAGGAAGCGGTAGACTACACAAACATAGGCTCTCTCACCCATCTTGATTATCTGTGCTCGACTGGCGCCATGTCGCAGAAAGAGCGTGAGCTGGCAGCACTCATCGCGGGTAGAGAGACTCGGAAAATTTTGCCCATTCCGGTAATCGAGCAGCATCTTCCACGGCGAAGATGTGGAATTTCCCATTTGGATTTCCTCATTTGGGTTGCAACCTGCCTCGAGCAATATGGTCGCCAAGCCAGAATCGATCCACCCGATGTTGCGAACCGCCATGCCTAAGAGAGATATGCCGTAGGAATCAAAATAGGACGGGTTGCTTCGAAGCTTCGCGACGACATAAGGCAGGCCAAATGCATTCAGAAATGCGTGACGCAGCCCGGGGGGTGCTGCCATGTGCTCTTTGGCCAGAAGAGCCTTTGGCCGAGAACTGGGTGAAGGGTCGTCTAAATGGGCTTTTAAAACGAGTCTTCGGTTGATGATATTGTCAATAGCAAGTTGCAACGACGGGGATTTGCCAAATGGCTCGTCCTGCTGCACGTTTGAAACGGCATCCAGCAGGCGCGTCGCTGCTTCTTCGTCCTCATTCAATGCATTGCCACCGTACGAGAGACACTGTTGCAGCAGTTGTTCCAAGCGTTCAACGTCCGTGTGGTCGGCGGAAGTAGCAATGATACGCGCTGCACATCGGCAAAGAAAGGAGACGGCTTTGAGTATGGCCACGGTGGGTAAGAAGCCCGGCATAGCCTTGCTCGCCAGGTAGTCCTGCATGGCGCGTGTCTTGAGAAAGTCGTAGACGGTGCGGTGGATAAACTCAACGTACAAATGACTAGCGTGCACGAGGCCACCACAGCGCGCATTCACGCGGCGCCGGCACTCGGCGAATTCGCGACGCGACTCAAACCGCGAAATGTCAAAATTCGGTGGCCACGCCAACGCGTAATTGGGGTCTTCCAGTTCGTACCCCAGAAAGTGATATACCTTGAGCCCCAAGGTAGAGTTGTTTGCATTCACGGCCACCTGCAGTGCATGTGCCATGTAGGTGTGGTGGACAGCATCGACGCGGTCTAGCATCTGTTTAAAAAAGGGCTCTAGTTCCGTTGGCATGGCCTCCAAACGCCGCCGCAGATCGTCAAAGGTGTCGCCGTCCATGACGCCATCTCGGAGTGATTTTGTGACGAGAAATACCCACAAAAAGACGCCCTGGGCGTTCTCTGCAATGTATTTGACGAGAGTCTCGACCTGAACGTCGTTGATGCCCATGGCTTCCCACCGGGTGATGCTTTGCAGGCGACTCCTGGTGAAGAGGAGGATGTCGTTGTATGTGAGCTTGTGCACATAAAGGAAGGCTGGATTCGGTCCGCTCTTTCTGCCAAATGCGTCCTCAAAAACATTCCATGGCCGACTCGACACGCAGCACTGGATGTTATCGGACGCCGCGAGGCTTTTGATAACCTCACACAACTCAAGGTGGTATCCGGAGTTTTCGTCACCACAATACTCATCCATGCCGTCAATGAAGAAGCAGCAACGTATGGGCATCGCAGGATGGTTGGCAATCTGCAGCAACCCCTGGCGCAGCTCTCGGATGGTCCATTCGTCGTCCGCTGGCGTGTAATTGTATTTTGTGTCAGTTGACCTAGATGCCGCAGTCGAATTCTGCAGACGGTGTGGAAACACGTCCGGCCCCAGCTCGGGGCAGTGGCACAAGATGTCAAGCAGCAGTTGCTGTAAAAGACCCTTGAAAGATCTCTGCATCTCTGTCCCGGCATTCCAAAAGTAGTGTGACGCAACAATCATCCTTTTCCCCTGGGCCCGTTTTTGAAGCAACTGCCTTGTCCGTGAATGGTCCGCAATAAATTTCATCAGTGTTGACTTGCCAGAACCAGGTTTTCCGCTGATCCAGAATATTCCTCGGCCAGACTCCAGCCAGGTTATAAAACTGGTTGGTGAAGCCTTGCTTTCCGAGTCTTTCGAACCAGTCGTGTCGTCGCCTGAATCGGTATTCAGTGTGGTAGTCTGTTTTTGGTCGGAGAATATCCATTCGAAAGTAGCCTTGTGGGCTTCGGGTATGGCTTCGTGTCGATTCGTGCGCGATTTGAAATGGAGGCTTCTGAGGAGTTCCTGTACCTTTACAGCTAATGCAATGTCGTCTTGTGCAAGACTAAGGTCGTTTAAGATGTCAGAAAGGCTTTCCATGTCAGCCGGGCGGAGATGTTGTGGTTTGGGCTTGATTAGCGCCCGTGTGGAGACGGTATTTGTTGCCTTTTTTGCCTTTTCTGTTGAATGGGTCGACAGAGCTTTGATTTTGTGCAGCAGAACATCAAGCCGGCCGGATATTTCTTTGAACCCATTTGACTGTTGCGTTTCCAGCCAAGTATTTTGGGTTCGTAAGGTTGCGACAACCCGTGTCATGTAAGTTTGGCGTTCACTGTGTCCGGTGTTAGTTTATACAACGAATTTGAAAGAAGAGTGAAAGAAAATTGAATAGCGGCGTAAAAAA
>LVYW01000006.1:852856-899467 GCA_001630435.1 Sporothrix globosa
AAAAAAAAAAAAAAAAAAAAAAAAAAAAAAAAAAAAAAAAAAAAAAAAAGTAAAAGCAAAGACAAATCAAAGGAAAAAGAAGAAGAAATGCCATGGATAAGAAGTGGGAGACTGACTTAAGGAGGGGGAGAAAATGTAGAGCAAGGAGCTCCTGAAACCGCTGCAATCGTTCTTCCAGGCCTTTGATCTTTTTCTCCCCCCAAACTGTCCTCACAGCCGCAGCCAGGCTCTTAAGGCGACGGTTGGAAGAGGTTGGATCCACGCGCAAGCCGCTGACAAAGTCTAAAAGCTGGCTACACACAGCCTGGCAGTCCACCGCGATCCGCTCGATGGCGGCTACATGTGGTCGGATCGCCTTGGTATGCGCCTTTCCGAGTGTGTCCACCACAGCACCGCCGTTGGATGGTGGTTGATCAAGCTCATCGTCGTCCCCAAATTTGAGCTCCGAGGTAAAGGTGTGGAGTGTCGTGTACGCGTGTTCGAGTTCGAGGTTCAGGGCGGACGCGCCCTTTGCCGACCGTGCAATCTCAACCGACGTGCTGAACAGTTTGAGCCCAAAGTCCACAAACTGGACAATGTTGCTAGCAAGACCCAACGCCGTCAGTGGGTCCAACATTGTTCGTCAGGGTAGCCGGGCTCGTGCAAGGGATGGGAAAAGCAGTGGTGTTCTTGACAACAATGAGAGTCGGAAACGGGACGACAGTACGGTCGTTTTTATGTTGGTGTGGTGTGCGAGGAAATCTTGCATACAAAGTACGCCATACGAAAAAAAGCTTCGGCACTCTTCGTGCGGTCAGCCAAAAGCTGTGGCCGAATTTGACGAGGCTGAATGCACCCCCTGTTCAGCCAGAGGGGCAATGTTGAGCCTTAGTGCCCAGCATGTTGACCAGTGACAGATTACCGACGTTTATTGGCTTCGGCTTCGCTTGGGCGTGACTTGACCCTCTGATCCAGCACCTAAAAGTCAACTATGAGTGGTTGAGCACAGCCCCGTTCTGTTTCGTCCTCGCTGGATCTGTCAAAAGAGCACTTGTCATGTCCAACGCCAGGAGTCCTTCCATAGAGGAAGGCGCGCAGGCCCAAAGTTGCTTCACGGTGAACGACGTCCTCGTATGTGGTTCAGATGTGACGTTCAGCGGGACCGCTGTAGTGAATTTAGGCCCATGCTAAACGCTATGTTTTAAAGATTTAAGCATTTTTTGCGCGCGGCAAGCGAAATGGCCCGGCCCGTATTTAGTGGGCTATGGGAGGATACTGTTAGATTTAGTCGATTATTAGTGTGATAAGCAGTGCTGAAGGGATCGCAGCCGAAGTCCGTAATCGAGGCGACAAAGGTAGTGCTATTAGAATGATCTTCCGTTATCAATTTGCTTTGCCAGTGTCAATGTTGCGGTGAGCGACGCACAGCACAACACGGTGCTACGCCTTCAAAGGTGCCTAGTTTCAAGGCGACGCGGATTACAGAACCGAAATCGGCATAAGTCTAATCGTTTTAAACCGAGTTGGACTTCATCTTCAGGAACACTGCACTTTGCCAAAATCGAGGAGTCCCTTGGTTGGACTCCTTGATTTGGTCTAGGCCAGACAATATTGCCTGCTCCGATCATTTGTAATGGCCGCACCTCTGTAACACTGTTCTAGGCACTCTCTCTAAAGATGTGCCACCATGCCTATGGTCTAAGTCAGGACAGACTTGTGATGTTCGACGTGGGCACATTTTGTTTGGATCTGTCAGCCTTGGATGTGGGGCAAAGATCTTCCTCTTCTCCTCATGAAGCCGTTGTCGATCACAATTACCAGGTTCACTCATCGCTAGAACCACACATTCTAGCACACAGATAGAGCAACAACCACAGCGGAGCGCAGTGGAGCACGACGGTATCCAGGATGGCACACCCACTAAAGCAGGCTGCTTCAGGGATGGCGCAGGTGCATCCCCGAAGGCAGCTCCTAGTCGGATTTTTCGGGTGGCTATTGACTGCACTTTTGCGGCTCGGTAAACAACCCAAGAGACTGCCATCCATGTTGCGTCTTTCAACGTCCGCATCGCTTAAGCGTAAAATGCAAGATATAAAGTCAACTTGCCGCATGATACCAGCTTCCAGAGCAGCTATATCAGCCATCTGACAGACAAACCAGTCTAACATTTCCATGGCCATCTTCTCTGCATCACTGTTGCTGACTTACATGTGTTATTGCATGTGCGATTTCTTTTCGTATGTAAGCTGCAACCCGCTGGCTCGCCTCTCAGTCGACCAAATCGGTCGAACAATGTCGTACCTGGAGATGTCTTCGGGAAACGAGAGTGGAGCACTGAGTACTGAAACGTTGACATTGTTCCAAGGAGAAGGAGACCAACTGGCGAGGCTAATCCTATGATACTTTGACGCCCTTGTTTTATTTGTTTGCCGTTATTCCTGGTGATTTGTTTATCCAACTATGGAGCGTCGTAAACTAGCCACCTTCAACCCATGACCGCCCCGTTAAGCCGGGCGCTATGCCGTTTCAAAAGCGAATGCGACCAAGCAGCGCGACCTGGAGCATTCCCTGCATGTAAGATGTAGGGAGTAATTACGACATGCTCCGCACTATATCGTGCATGGATCCCTTTCATCTGTGGTCATTTCAATCGGGGCTGGATATGTTTATGAACACTCCGTAAGCCGTACGAGACAATGTCAATACATGAGATCACATCAACGCAGGTCATTGTTGGAATATTTTCTTAATTTCCGCTAGTGAGCTTTTTAATCCGAGTATGGCCTCGGACACACAAGATGTCAGTGGCATGCTCGACGGCGGCCTCCTGGGCCACATGGTTGCGTGTCTGGTGGTTTCAAAAAGGCCAATTTGGGGGCCAAATCCGACGATGCTTCGTGGGCGACCCCTTTTTCTTGCAGCCCACCCTGGTGGTGTGCCTATGCTATCAGGCTCAGGCCTTGCCGTTGATCCGTGTATTTATGATGGTATTTAGGCATCCTCCACATATATTGCTGAAATATGCTCTAAGTCTATGGTTTTTACAAAATATTTTTCTTCAACATTTTACTTTTCTTTTCAATCCTGTTCTCTCCAATATTTCAGAAAACAAATCCAAAAAGAAGAATAAAAATAAACAACTTTTTCGTCCTACCAGACCACTCGAGTACTCTTCCCCAACATCGGTTCACTCAGATATCATACCAACATGGTTCTTATTACTGTACGTATGCGCACTTCCGTCAAGGACTCTCCGAGGTCGTATTTGCTAATACAACATGCAGTCCTCCTTCTCCGCAGCAGATGTTTCCGAGTCTCCGTTCGTTTCCAGCTCCCGTCTTGCCGTGCCGGACAGCGACGCCGGCGTGGCAGCCAGTCTCAGCAATGGCCTCGACGATGTCCATCTCTCCTCGCCAGCACCAGCGCCATCGACCACCCGCCCCGATGCCTTGAACATGTCGGCTCTTGCTGCTGCGGTGGAGGGCGTCGAACAAGGTGGGAACGAGCAAAATGCGCTCCCAGGTACGCCACGCATGATGTATGGCGCGCTGAGACCGCCAGACACCTTGACCTCGCAGTCCCGACCCAGCTCGCGCAGACGAAGCAATCGCCGGGCATCCGACCTGTTGGCCGCGTACGATTTTGACAAGGAAGAGCTGCCACCACACAGGCTGTACAGCCCAGAGGTGCAGCAGGCTCTCCAGAACAGCAAGTCCCTCCTGGAAAGCGTATCTGCGGCACTTCGTAGTAGCGCAAGCCGCATGCACGAGGACCAGGGCTCAGCCATCCACGGTCTGCACAGACGAGCGGCTGCCCTTGCCAACTTCCAGTTGCCGCCGTCGTGGACTGTTGGTTTTGTGGGGGAGACTGGTGCAGGTAAGCTTGTGCCGACCTAGGCAGCTTTTATTTTATTTTTATTATTTGTTTTTCTTTTCATTACCCTGTTGTTCAGGGTTATTTTTTGTTGCTTTTTTTGGTTCTTTCTTTGGAGGCCTCTTCGCTAATCTTCACGCCCACGTGCAGGAAAAAGTAGCCTTTTGAACTCCCTCTTACATCAGAACAATTTAGCCACGGAAGTAAGTCCACCAGCATATCATCTCACAAAACCAGTAAATGGAGACTGACCTCTTTTTTTCACTTCCTATTGTAGGGTATCACTGGAAGAGCATGCACGTCCGTTGTGACCGAGTACCGCTACCGTGTCGGCAACCACTTTACCATTGAAGTCGAGCTGTTCGGCGAAGACCAGCTCGTCGAACAGCTGGCCAGTCTTGTTCGCACGTACCGCAACTACCATGTGCGGGACCGTATTACTCTGTCCGCAGACACATCCAGGGGCGCGTCCAACACTGGTGCGGCCGAAGAAGATACGCAGTCCCGAGACAGCGCACGAGACGACGCCAAGGCAGCCCTCTCCATGCTCTGGACCTTGTTTGGCGAGAAAATCGACGAGCATATGCAGCTCCTCGTGGGCGACGACGAGGACCGTGTCCTGGCCGTCCTTATGAGCGATCTCCTCGACAATCGGTGGGCGCTAGCCGCAGAGCCAGCGGTCTTTGATAATGCCAAAGACTGTTCCCGTCGGTTAATGGAGCTTACGGTGGATCGCCGCCGGGACGAAGACGAAAGGCCGCCAAAGGAGCCGGTCAAGTGGCCCTACATCCGCGCAATCAACGTCTACTTGGATTCGCGCATTTTGAGCAAGGGTCTCGTGCTTGTTGATCTTCCAGGACTCGGCGACCGAAATGCTGCACGCGAAGCCGCGACGGAGAGCTACTTGGTGCGGTGCAACGAAATATTTGCAGTCAGTCACATTGGCCGTGCCGTGTCAAGCGACTGTGTGCGGCGCGTCGTCGACCTTGCGCGGCAGGTCCAGCTCGAACATGTCGGAATCATCTGTACACACGCAAAGGTAAAGCAATTCTCTTCGGTGTCCCTCTAATCGAAACAGAACCACTCACAGTGTCATAGGAATTTGGCAATGGTGTGATCGAAATCACCTCAAGAACGCGTGCGTCGGAGATTCGGCAGCTCTCTGAACGGTTGGAACAGCTGCAAGAAGATATCAACGAGTTCGAGGACGACTTGCGCGCCTTGAAAGACGAAAAAGGCTGTCCAATCAACGAGATGAGCAGAGCCGCCTTGCTGGACATGTTTAATTTGCAGTCTGCCATCCAACGAAAAACGTAATGTTGTCCTTACCGCCTCTCCTTCCCTTCCTTTCATTTTAGCTTTTCTTGACGTTTCGTTCCGTTTCTCCCCGGTTCGATTTTGAAGGCAACCTTGCTGACAATCATACTATGGCTTTTAGACGTGAAAAAGAGAGCTGCGACTTCAAGTAAGGACGTTGCTCTTTATGTCTCGAGTTGTCTTTAAAAGGTTAAAGATCCGCCGAGCAACCTGACACGCTAACACACAAATTGAAACAGAATTCTCCAGCTGGAGATGGAGGACCGCAACGAATCAGTCCAGAGACAAATGAAGTCCTCGTACAGGAATAGGCTTCCTGGCGGCATCCAGAACGTGTTTTGCGTCGATAACAAGCAGTACTGGGATTTCTGGACAGAGGGCAAGCCTGTGCAACACGTCCCCGCGTCGGGAATTCCCCGGCTCCGCAAGCATTGCCTCGTTAAGGTGGCCGATAGTCAGCTTAAGCTCGCTGCCAAGCACGTCAGGGACAGTATCCCGGCGCTTCTGGCCGAGGTCGAGTTGTGGGTAGAGTCTGGCGCGGCAGGTCCAGAAACGGAGCAGAAAAAGGCCATCATCGAGGCTCTGGACCGGGCCGAGGCTGAATTGGAAGAGGTGAGGTTTTGCTTAATCTAGCTATGCATCACATGATCTTTGACATTGACATGCCTTCGCCTCACTGCCTTTAGAAACTTATACGCCGGAACACTGCCGCTGCTGCGATGTCGACATCGTCGATGCGAAAAGCGTTCGACGACAAAATTTACAGAAGTGAGTGGATACTTGCTGGCCTATTTTACTCTGGTTTCTCTGTTATTACTTTCCAATACGGATCCTATTTCATCTGGCTGACGCTTTTACTTTTAGACCGCGATTGCAATCGGCCAGTAGTATGGGCTGAGGAAGCACTCAGAGCTGCAGGCGGGTGGAGTGTAAGTTGATGCGCCTCTTGCGTCAGGCAGCATTGTTGGGATCACTAACATTGTGAGGTCACAAGACATGGAGTTCTCGTAAGTTCAAGCTCCGAAGCCGAAACATACACGTTGAGCAGCCGACTGACTTTGTAAATCTATCTGCCATAGCAACCTACATTGCATTCTGCAGAAACTACGGCACGCACACGACAGACGCGGTTGGTTGGCACAGCTGGAACGAAGAAGCCATGAAGTGCATGGTTGACGACTTGCAGCAACCATGGAGCGACGTCCGCAAGGCTCTCCGTGACGAGCATTCTAAAAGTCTACGGTGGATTGAAAACATAATTGGTATGTGCAGTGAGAAGAACGTACGCCACAGCTAAAATGATGCACCAGTTCTTGGACCGACTCTAATCTTCCAACCCGATAACGAACAGACAGGAAGGTAAAACAACTGGAATTGGAAACGTCGATTCCTTCGGCTCTTGAGAGGACAATCCAAAACCGCAATTCTGTCTTCATGTCAGACATTGAAAATTGTGTGATGGCCGTGGAATGGGCCCTCCGCACATTGGGGATCGAAGCCTTTGCAGGTATTCGCACCGGCCTGTTTGGTATGGCTATGGAAGACACCTACTATACTGCCACGCTCATGACGGGTGAGTCAACGGCCGTTGGTCATTCAATCTCCTTGTTTTGGCTATTATTTGCTCCATATTAACAGTCCACAGGGAAAGGATGCACGCAGAGAAAAATCAGAGCCATAAACGCCACGCTCAGCGACCCAAATATGTTCGTAGGGGTCGTACAGGCGTTCCGAGACGAGTTTATCAAACTTGCACAGCGCTTGGAACAAGACGTGCACGGCGCCATCGACAACTATCTAAGTGCCCTCAGAACGACCTTTGACATAGTCCGCACAGAAAACGCCGCCGAGGAGAGCGAAGCCGACCGTCCCTTTACGGACCGCGTGTCCGCGAGCGTAACAGCAGCCAAGCTGGACCTTGAACGATTGCGAAGCGTATTCGGTCAAAGGTAAACAATTATGGTGGAAGACGCTGTAATTTGTTCTGAATAATACCATTATGTGTCTTTGATTTGTCTTTAGTCTGTCTATAGTTACGTCTTTAGTTTTGTCTTTAGTTTCTCTTCAGGTTGTATTCAGTTTTGTTTCTGCGTTGTTTGCAGACTTTTTCGCACGCGTTGAAACAAATGCAACAGGATGTCCAGCTCTTCGTCGGTGCCTTGACTTGTCTCAGGCAGTCAAAGTGTCGCAAAACCAATGCACTAGCCATTGCTGGTCGTCGTCGTTTGCAGCAACGGCGGCAGACACGGGACACCGACTGGAACAGAGCAGAGGAAGAGCGACTACCACAAGAGACTGCAACGGTCTTAAAAGCGGGAAAATTGGACACGTTCACATCAAAGCCAACGACCACAGGTCTCGGTGGCATTGCCAAGAACGACTCATTTGTTGCGATTTGACGAAGATGGCAGGTGAAGAAAATGGCTCGGAGAAATGTTTTCAGTGTACCAGCAAAAGCAGTGACGTGCACGATTTACTGCAAGACAGCAGCAATTCACTCACAATGGCCTATGTGCCGGGGCGTCCGGGTGGCGGCCGGGCCATTGTTATCGCCTGTTCGCTTTTTGTCTTACATTTTGGTATTCAATTGTGATTTTCTTCCCAATGCAACCGCCGCTCCTGGCTCTGCGCATTGCCACAACGAAAACACATTGTTCGGAAGGGGCCTTGGCGCCCCTCAAACGTTAGGCAGCCGCAGCGAATTTGTTTGTCATTCCCCAGTTCAGAAACGACGAGTTTTGACGGCTTGCCCAAAAGGGACATCGATGCAACCACGCTTACTCAAACCTTCTGTTGGGTTGGCGTTTCTACGGAAGTTTAGTACCCGTAACTTCCCTCGATCAACGCGAAGACGCGAACTTACGAACTCACGAACTCACGAACAAACGAACAAACGAATGCGCGACAAAACACATCTCTAAATGCTTCTACTCAATTGTTGCGTCAACCACTTCTATAAATACGCCCTCAACCGGCCCCAAGTTTATTCGAAAATGTGTCTGCAGAGCCTTCTTGCGAATCACAACGACGTACCAACCCAGCCGGCAAGCTAAATATAGCATATATCTTTTTATTTTATTTGCCAAACATTACCAGCCCTTACCATGGCCGCTATTGCTCTTCCCGCCGGCCTCCCTGAAACGGTCAAGGCCGTCTTGCAGCCCGACATCCAGACAACCGACCTCATCCTCACCACCATCCCACTGCCCAAGCCCACGCACCCGGACGATGTCCTCGTCCGGGTCCATGCCGCCGCGCCGTGCAACGGTGAGCTGCTGTGGGCCAAGAACTACCCGGCCATGATCCCCGCCGGCAAGCTGGCCGTGGTCGGCCAGGACATGGCGGGCACCGTCGTCGCGGCACCCGCTGCCTCGGGCTTTGCGGCCGGCGACGAGGTGTTCTGCCGCATCGACGCGTCGCGCCCGGGCAGCGCGAGCGAATACACGCTTGCGCGGGCCGGCGAGCTGGCGCGGAAGCCCAGGACGCTGGGCTGGGTGGACGCGGCGGCGGTACCGCTCAGCGCGCTGACGGCGTGGCAGGCCGTGTTCGAGCAGGGGTCGCTAGAGGCGGCCGGGCTCCGGGGCGATGGGCCCGCGCGCCAGCGCAACGGCGCCAAACGCGTGCTCGTGACGGGCGCGTCGGGCAGCGTGGGCAGCTTTGCCGTGCAGTTGGCGGCGCTGGCAGGCGCGGGCGCTGTGGTGGCCCTCGCCGGCGCGGCCCAAGGCCCCAAGGCGGACGCCGTGCAGGCCCTGGGCGCGACCGAGGTGGTCAGCTACCGTGAGACAACGCTGGCCGACTGGGTCTCTGCCGACCGGGCGGCGCGCGAGTGCGACCTCGTTGTGGACATGGTCGGTGGATCGACGCTCGCGGGCTGCTGGAGTGCCGTCAAGGCCGGCAACGGCGAGCTCATCAGCGTCAACACGCCGCCGGACATGGTCAAGCCGGAGACGCTGAGTAGCAAAACACTGGGCAAGAGCCTCTTCTTCGTTGTCAGCTCACGCGGCAGCGACCTGGCCCAGATTGTCGAGCTCATTGATGCCGGCAAGCTGAAGCCCGCGGTGGACAAAGCGTACGCCATGGAGGATTTTGCGGCGGCGTTTGACCGGCTCGAGAGCGGAAAGGCACAGGGCAAGGTGATTGTCAAGATCAGCGCCGAGGCATGAGGTTGGCTGCGTGGCGTGCGTCAGCCAGTCGCTTTGTGATCACGGTGGTCAGCGTCCATCACGAATTGGCAAGACAAAAACTCCTCTCCGTATAGAACCCGAAAATTGGACTTAAAAATGCACGGCTTTAAAGTTGCATATATCCCCCCTGTACTACTGAGTATATGGTTCCACAGATTGCCCTTGAAAATGTGAAACGAATGAACCAGGCAAACATTGAATATGAAATGGTGGACATTGCAGTCCAGTGTCTTTATTGGCTTGCAAGGCTATGGTGCCCTCCTTTTCAGTACATCGCAACCGTCGCTCTAATACACATGTAGAGTATGTCTTAGCATCCAATGATCCTTAACTTCACCTGTTGAAATTCTGACCATTCTGGACCGCACTCGGGACTCTGGCAGTCAGCATTGCAGAGACTGTCACGTGGCGCTGACCCTGGTAAGGTCGACGAAGCCGAAAGCAGCAGCATTAGCGTCGTATTTCTCATACCCCTTCGTAAATAACGTGGTCGCTGCACCAAAACGACATAGCGTCATCATCCCCTTGTTGACCAGCCCCGTGCGGAGCGACGAATCCGGGGTCCTGGTACTTTGCACTCGTTCTCCTCATCTCGTCATGTTCACGAGCCCGCCAGATGACACGAACCAGCGCAGTGACGATCATGGCTGCGCGGGAAGAAAGGCAACAGCCGCCTCATCGGCGCAACGACAATAGCAATGACAATGGCATCGACAATCGCGACGACGTCCACAGCGATGTCCGCAGCGCCGTCCCCAACGACAGCTGCCGCTTTGCCTGCACGGCATGCGGCCGGTCGTTCAAGCGGCTCGAACACCTGGGCCGCCACCGCCAGAGCCACCAGGCCGTCAAGCGGTTTGCCTGCCCGGTGTGCCTCAAGCGGTTTGCGCGCAGCGACATTCTGTTGCGCCATACACTGCTGCACCGGCCGGCGGCAGGGCCGACGGATCCACACCCAGCAGCGAGCAGCGGCCGCCCACCCGCCGCGCCGGGTCGTCCGCGAAAGGAGCGCAGACGGGCTTGCCAGGCGTGTGCCAAGGCCCACGAGAGCTGCTCCAAGGGTGCGCCGTGCCAGCGGTGTCTGGTGCGGTCCGTGCAGTGTGTCTACAGCACGAGCACGGAGGACGGCGGAACGCAGCATGGGCAGGACGCATCCTCTGCGGCCGAGCCCGTGCCGCCAACGACGGCTACTACGGCGTCGTTCTTTTCTGGGACGACGGCGACAGTCGACCAAGCACCTGCGTCGTTCGTCGACGTGCCCTTCCAAGACAGCACGGCTGAAGCGGTGACGTTGTTGCTCGACATGCAAACGGATATGCAAACATCGATGCCGACCGGGATGCAGCCCGAGATGCAAGCCGGGATGCAGCCTGCGAGTGACCAACTGATGCCGGCCTACAACAACTGGGCCGCGCAGGGTCTCGGTCTGCCGCCAGACGGCCCGACGCTCAACTTTTCCATCAACTGGCTGCCAGAGAACCTGCACTCCGATCTCGACTACGTCTCCATTCTGGGCCCAAGTCTGAATCTCATGTCATCCGACCTGGTGACGTCGCAACTTGAGCACCCATCTTCGTCGTTTCCCTTCCAACAGATGCATCTACCAGTCGACCACGGGCCGCTCCAAGCCGATCTCACACTGAACAACGCCATGCCGCACCTGCTTCACAATAATAGCGGGGACAGACTCGGCAGTTCGGCGTCGACCTCGCCAGTGACGTCGCCTGTGACAGCATCGGGCCATACGCCGCCCGGGGCCAACCGCACAACGCGACACCTGTACACCAACGGTGCCAATGGTGCTCGCGCCCCTTGCACTGTCCGTGACACGAGGGACTATGTGCCTATTCCCGGAACGAAACCGCTGCCGGCCATCTCTGCAGGACTGGGAGGTGGTGTCTCGGATGCCACATCCAACAGACGCAGAAGCATCACCAGATTGCCCTCCCTCAGCCACATCTCGGTTGCGCATGTGCTGCCTGCTGGTGCCAACGCAAACATGCACGTCTGGCCGTCGACCTACGAACACCTCCGGCAGGGCATACGGCAAGCGTCTCGTGCTGGGGCTGGGGAGAGTGCCTTTGACGACGGCACAATCCCCACGCTTGAGCAGATCAACTACTTTGTCCACCTGTACTTTGAAAAGTGCAACCCGGTGCTACCCATTCTGCACGACCACTTCTGTGCGCTCAACGAGTCTTGGCTGCTGGCGCTAGCGATCGCCACTGTCGGCGCACAATACACGTTTACAGAGGAGTTTACCGACTGTGCGTCCGCGTTGCACGAGGTCCTGCAGCAGGCCCTGCAGATGGAGCTAGACGTTGACAGTGGTCACGGCATATGCAGTCTTGCCACTGTCCAAGCACTTCTGCTGTCGCAAGTCGGCTTACTATATCATGGTCCTTCGCGTCCAGTCCGCCGTACGAGGGTTAACCACAGCATCCTCGTGGACATGTTGCGCTGTCATCAACTGTTGGAACCGTCCACGCCCCAACGAACAACCTCCTCGGCTTCTGTCGATCACCAATGGCGCCAGTGGGTGCACGACGAGTCCCGGCGACGTCTTGGCTATTCCATATGGGTGCGTTCGTCACTGTTTATTTGTCAAAATTATTCCATTGCTAATACCACCAGCTGCTCGACTGCATGATGGTCTTTCACATGGGCCACCGAGCTCTCCTGTCCCTGTCTGATGCACACGCCCCTCTTCCTCATGATGGATTGTGGGCTGCACCGACGGCAGACACGTGGTCCGCTACAATGAAGCAAACTCACGGTGAGTGTCTCCATCTATTTATTGTGGTTCAGGCTCTTCCCATCACACTAACTTGGCAGCCAATCCCTCTCTCCCGTCGGCGACCCAGCAGTTGTTTGTCGACAAACTCATCAAACCCGACGTCGGCGAGTTTAGCCGCATCCTTCTGCTGCATGGCGTGTACCAGGAAATCTGGCTGGTCAAGCGCTACTGCGACCGGCCGCTGGTCAACTGGGAGGCGGTGCCGGACCGGGTCGTCGACCGGGCAGTCGATCGGGCTGATCCACATCCGGCGGTATCAGCGTCGCCGTCTACATCTGTGGCCTCGCCGCCGCCCATAGACACCGTCTCCGGGGAGGGCGACACCCCCGCAACCTACTCCAACTGGCGCAACGCCGCGTGCGATTGCATTGATGCCCTCCACTGGGCCGCGAACGGCACGATTGCCCAGCTGGCCGGGCGCGAGCACACGACTGTGTTCCACCTGCACTTTTCCCGCGTGGTCTTGCTGACACCCTACGATGCCATCCAGACGCTGGCCCGGTACCTTGCGTCTGTGGCAGCGCCCAACCAGTCTGGCTCTGGTGTTCCGAACGCCGGCTCGCCGTCGCGCGCCCAGGGCCTGGCGGCCGAGCGCCGCGTCCTGGCCTGGGCGCAGCAGGACGAGCACAAGGCGCGGCTGGCGGTGCTGCACTGCGGTTGTCTCTTCTGGCATGTGCGGCGCTACAGCACGAATGCGTGGTACGAGCCGGTGGCCGTGTACATGGCGGCGCTGGCCATCTGGGCCTACAGCTCGTATGCGCGGCAGACGGCGCGCAGCGCGCGGTCGAGGGGAGACGAACCGGACGGTCGTGCCGCCACACCCGATGGCGACGACCTCCCCGACGTCACCGACGACCAGTTTCCCTCCTTCATCCACCTGGACCGCCCCAACGACGACGAAATGGTGATGCTGTTCGTCCGCAGCGGCCGGCCGTCGGTGATGCGGGCGTACATCAGCGGCATCGGCGACATCGGCGCGCCGCCCGCGCCCGTGCGCATTTTGCAGGAGGGGGCCAAGATTCTGGCCAAGGTGTCCATGGCCTGGGGGCGGACGGACCGCTACATTCACGTGTTGACGGGCATGCGCGCCGCCCTGACAAAGGCGTCCGAGTGATGCAAGGGGCCTAGTTTTACAGAGAGCAATCTAGTGTACAAAGGATGTGTATTGTCCAACAACGCGAACCATCTGTAGCTGCATGTAATGACACGGTAGACATCCCATCTACGCCACCTCGTCAATGTGTTCGACGACGCCCGACTTTTCACTGACCTCGGACTGATGGGCGAATTCTGCAAGAGAGTTAGTACGATACGACGAGACGCGAGATACAGAAACACAGGACGAGGAAGACGAGACGACGTACCATCCACTTTGGTGTACTTGAACTTGCGCGCCGAGACCTTGTTTTCAAAGAGCACGTCGATCTCGCCAAAGGTGCGGTCCTTGGTCTCGGGCAGCCGGAACCAGCACCAAATGAGGCAGAGCAGGTTGGTGCCGGCGTAGAAGAGGCCGCTCTTGGCGCCCCAGTTCCAGGACAGCGCCGACAGCATGCGGGGCGTCACGGAGTTGTTGAAGATGCCCGTCAGGTTGTAGACGAAGCGGCCGATGACGATGGTCTTGTAGCGCAGGCGGCCGGACGGCGTCTCGGAGACGATGGGGTAGCAGACGGGGCCGGTGGTTATCATGTTGCAGAGCGTCGAGATGACCAGCAGGACGCCGACGGCGATGTTGGCCTTGGGGTTGCTCGAGAAGCCGAGGCCGCCAATGGCGAGCAGACAGACGAGCATGAATAGCATGCCGCTCATGTAGATGGTGGCGCGGCCAAAGTGCGGGAACAGCAGCCAGCAGATGATGCCGCCGATGATGTAGCAGGCGGACAGCGAGATGTTGAGGTCGAACGCCTGCAGCTCGTTAAAGCCGGCGGCCTCGAGGAACTCGACCGAGTAGCCAAGGATGGCGTTGCCGCAGAGGATCTGGGCGGCCCAGACGACGCAGTTGATTTCGGTGCGTCGGAGATTCGTGCCGCGGAAGCAGTCGAGGAAGGTCGACCCTTCGGTCTCGGCCTCCTCGAGGCGCATCGTGTGGACAATCAGCGCAAGAGCCGCGTCGACCTCCAAGTCGCGGTCGGGTGTGTCCTGCCGCAGCCTCTTCAGGCTGCGCCGGGCCTCGTCCTCCTTGTGCCGCCGCACCGAGCTCCACGGCGACTCGGGCGCAAAGTACGTGCCGATGATGATGGGCACCGGCCACACCCACTGGATCACAAACGGCAGCCGCCAGCCCCAGTCGCCGTCGATGCCCGCCACGGCGCGCACCACGCCCGACGACAGCAGGATGCCCGCGCCCCAGCACATGCACACGTAGCCCGTCACGTAGGGCCGCACAATCGGCGGCACCACCTCGCAGGCGTACGCCGTCGACAGCGTCTGGAACACGCCCCAGCCGATGCCGCACATGGCCTCGCCAAACGCCAGGACCGAGAGCGACGGCGCAAAGACGGGGACGAACACGGCGGCCACCATCCAGACCATAAAGGCCATCATTGTGTGCCGGTTGCCGAACCGGTCCTGCGCATACGCGTTCATCAGCAGACCTGCCAGCTGGCCGACCATGGACGAGTTGCTGAGGCCCGACTGCCACTCGGCCGTGATGAGCTTCTTGCCCGTGGCCGGGTCGACGGTGCCAAACCGCTGCTGGAACTGGGACTGGCCGTAAAAGGAGGTAATCTAGTATGCTGTTAGGGCCAGCTCACATGAACAGTGGACGGGTCGGGAGAGACGTACAATCACCAAGTCATAGCCCTCCATGATCAGACTGGTGGACAGAAACATGGCCCAGAAGCACGCCTTCTTGTACTTGCGGACGGCCTCCCACAGCGTGAGTTTCGCGTCCGCCTCGTAGCTGGCGCGCGCATGCTGGATGAGTTCGATCGTTTGGGGATCGTCGAGGTTGAAGGCCTTGAGCTCTTCCGCGGTGGGGACGACTTTTTCCATGATGTGTATGTGTGCAGGGGAGGAGGGCGATGGTGTTGACGACGGAAGGGCGAAAGCACGAAAAGGAGACCAACATGACCGAAGCGCCTCTATATATCCTCACGTTGCACCCTCTCTCCGCACTCTGTATGTCGTCTACAGCGTGAACCAAAGTCGGCACATGGTATGATGGCCGTCTGGAAGTCTCACTGTCGGCAATGCAGTCGTGTCGATTTACCCCGACCCCATGGCACAAACAATGGGTCGCGCGTCGTGCGCCGTGCTTACCCAACTCCGGTGGGATGCGGCGATCTCGCTTCCTTCTTGTGGATCGTCCAGGGTCGCATCTCCCACCGGGGTGGTGTCGTTCTCTGACAGGCAGTGCTTCCCCGCTTCCCCGCAAGACAATGACAAGCCTTGGTGCAAATGCGGAGCCGGGGAAGTCATCCTCTCCCACCACTTGGCGTGCAATCTGACGCTGTACAACTATGTCGTCCTGTCATACTATCCCACCGGAGTTGCAAGTGGGATCGAGGTGGTGCAATCATCCGGGGACAGAGGCTGAGAGAACAGAATCATCTGACGACTGTTTGTTTGTCTGTTTGTTCCCTTGCTGTTACTACTGACTAGCTGTTTTCCCGCTTAACGTCCCCGTCTTGCATTTCCACCATTCAAAATCAAAGAATCGAAAGAGGGCCGGAGCTAAGCTTGGAGCTCACCTTGGATATGGGGCGCTGACCTGCCACTCCCACCGGGTGTCTCCAACAAGGCACCGATTATCTACGTCTTTGAATTCATGGTACACTCTCCGTCTGGTCGCTTTCGAATCCCGTCGTGACGATTTAAGATCCGGGTTCCCTAATTCGGTCATTTTGTCTGACCAGACGGACACCGCGTCCATTCCCTTTGGTTACTGTCTCCCGTCCACCATGGCCTACCCCCAAACGTCCTTTCGGAACACCGAGTTCCACGGCCCGTCGCTGCTCCAGACGCGCCGCACCACCGTTCGCACCGTGACCCTGCAGACGCAGCTGGCGATGCTCAAGAGCACCGGCCGTTTCGACGCCTTCAAGCTGCAATGGCACCCCATCTACGACGACAAATCGCAGTGGCCGGTACCCAAGCACTTGTTCTGGGACAGCGACTGCGCCAAGTGGATCGAGGCGGCCTGCTACTGCTTGGCCGACACGTACGATGCCGAGATCGACGCCGCCGTCCAGGCGCTGGTCGAGATGATCCGCGGCGCGCAGCAGCCGGACGGCTATCTCAACATCCACTACACCGTGGTCGCGCCGGGCCAGCGATGGACCAATCTGCGGGACATGCACGAGCTGTACAACGCCGGGCACCTGATCGAGGCCGCGCTGGCGCACCGCCACTACTACAAGAACGACTTGCTGATGGAGCCCATGCAAAAGTACGTGCAGCACATCCACAACACATTTGGCCCGGAAGAGCACAAGCGCCACGGCTACTGCGGCCACCCGGAGATTGAGCTGGCCCTCCTGCGGATGTACCAGGCCACGGGCAGCCAGCAGGCATACGACCTGGCCAAGTATTTTGTTGAAGAGCGCGGAAACCAGACCGGCCAGGACGGCCGCCACTACTACGACGTCGAGTGCGACGAGCGCGGCGAAAGTCCCTGGATGCGGCCCGACCCGTACCCGGTCCAGCGCGCCTACTGGTACAACCAGGCTCACGAGCCTCTCCTCCAGCAGGAGACGATTGAGGGCCATTCGGTGCGTGCCGTCTACCTCTTGACAGCCGTGGCCGACCTGCTGGTCGACTACATCGCCCAGAGCAAGAACGACAAAACCGCTCCTCCCACGACCACCACGATTGCCAACGTCGACGGCTGGTTTGCAACAGTCGCCCGCCTCTGGAACAATATGGCCGACAAGAAGATGTACCTCACGGGCGGCATCGGCGCCATCCCCGAGTGGGAAGGGTTTGGGCGGGACTACTTTCTGCCGCAGGGCACCGACGACGGCGGCGGCTATGCCGAGACCTGTGCCTCGATCGGCGCCATGATGCTGGCCGAGCGGCTACTGCATCTGGACCTGGACAGCCGCTACGCCGACGTGCTCGAGCTGTCGCTCTACAACGTCGTCATGACGGCCATGGACCTCCAGGGCCGCGCCTTTACGTACGACAACCAGCTGGCCAGTTCCGACAAGAAGCCGAGCCGCCGCGAAGAGTGGTTCGAGTGCGCCTGTTGTCCACCGAACGTGAGTCGGCTGTATGGCAGCCTCGGCGGCTATCTGTGGGACTTTGGATCGGAGGGCGACGGCGCCGCATATGTCAACGTCCACCTCTACACGACCGCCCGACTGTCTTTTGACGTCGACGGCCAGCCCCTTGTCCTGGAGCAGACGTCCGACTGGCCATGGAGTGGCAAGATCGACTTTCGCCTCGACAACCCGTCGAAAACGAAGACGACGCTGCGGCTTCGGATTCCCGCGTGGGCCAAGGGACAGTTTACGGTGAGTTCCTCATATGCCCCAATGTTATTTACGCACCCCGCTAACAACTGCAGCTCACGCCTGACCTCCCTGGTATAGCAGTGGTCGAAAAAGGCTACTTGATCCTGCCGCCCGCCTACCTCGAGAGCAACGCCGCCTTCGCCCTCGACATCCACGGTTTCCGCCCGCGCTTCCTCGCGCCGCATCCCTACACACACCAGCGCACCCTGACGCTCGCTCGCGGTCCCCTCGTCTACTGCGTCGAGGATGTCGACAACCCCTGGGAGACCAACCATTTCAAAGACGTTGCCATCTCCCCCGACAACGGAGTCGACGAAGAAGAGCGTGTCGACGCGGCCACAGGCGAACGCTACATTGCTCTGCGCACCACCGGCTGTGTCTTGACGGACGAACGGGCCAAGTGGGCCAACAAAGTGCCCGGTGGTCTTCCCGGTATGGAAGTGGAGAGGGACACCGACGGCGCGGTGGCCAAAGCGACGGTGAAGACGGAACGGACACTCGTCTTTGTCCCCTATTACTATCGTGCCAACCGCGGCGGCCACGGGCACATGCGCGTGGGACTGAATGCTGTCTGAGGACAAAGGAGATTACAAAACGATTGTAAATTATCACGTCTTTGCGGATAGAGAAGAATTACAAAATAGACAACGTAAAAGAGACAAGGTTAAACAAGAGCATTACAGATGGCAATATTCAAATTCTCAATACTAACTGAACTTGGGAAGAAGGGGAATATGGGGGCTACGAACAGACTAGGTAGGCAGACGGCGCAAAATAACAACATAAACAAAGACATCAACTCAGATACATCCACAAAATCAAGACTCAACAACTCCCCGGTCGTTGCTGCACCTGTTTCTGACCCTCCACTTACGAGCCACCACCGCCACAACCGCCACCGCCGCCTCCACAGCCTCCACCACCTCCTCCACAGCCTCCGCCGCCTCCACCGCCGCATCCTCCTCCACCACCGCCACCGCAACCAGCGCCACCGGCACAGCCGCCCGAAATGGATCCGCAGCTGCCGCACCCGCCCGGTCCGCCACACGCGCCGGCCGCAACACCGTTGCCGCCGCCGCAGCTGCCGTTGGCGCAGTTGGCCCACTCGCCGCCGCCGACGGGCACGAAGCCGGGGGCCGCGTAGTAGTAGGCGGGGCTAAAGTAGAGGGGGTAGACGTAGGGCGAGTACATAAAGTACGAGTAGCCCCAGTGGTCGTAGTACTGCTCGCGCGGCGGCAGGGTGCGGCCGTTCTTGGCGGCGCGCTTGACGGCCTTGTTGTAGTTGCTGTCGAGGCGGGCGAGCTGGGCGGCGCGGATCTGCCGGGTGACCTTGGCGCGGACGTCGTTCTCGACAAAGAGCACGGCGTTGTGGGCGGAGACGTGGGCGGCACGGTCGGCGGGCGGGCACTGTGCGGCGGCGCCGCTGCTGTGGAAAGCCTCGGCGACGCCGCCCTGCTTGGAGAGGCCGAGCTTGGCGCCCACCGACGACACGTGCGCGGCGCGGACGGCCTCGCAGTACCAGCAGGTGCACTCGCTGTAGACCTCGCCGTACTTGTCCTGGTAGATCTTGCTGGTGTACTCAAAGGCCAGGTGCAGCTTGTCCTCGTCCATCTTGTCGTCGTGGTCGATGAACTTGCGCAGCGTGCGCCGCATGCTGGTGTGGTAGTACGCCGGCGGGTTCAGCTGGTGGGTGTGCCACCCGAGGTCGACGTCCAGCGTGGGCACGCACACCTGCAGCGGGTGGTCCGCCAGCAGGCCGAAAAAGCGCTTGTACTTTTCGAGCACGCGCTCCATGGTCGAGCGGGCCGCCGGGCTGTGCAGCCAGTCGATGGACTGCATCTTGTCCATGAAAATGCCCTGCCGCATCACCGCACCCGTCAGGTCCAGCGCAAACACGCTCGCATTGTCCCAGTACCGGCTCATCATCTTGCGCACGGCCAGGCGCGCCGCCGGCAGCGGGCGGTAGCGGTAGCGGCCGTACCAATCGTCAACGGCCTTGAGCTTGTCGCTGTCGCGCAAAATGTCTTCGAGACGCGCCCGCACCATGTCCATCGATGTGGTCCGGGCGGGCGCGGTCAGATCGACCAAGGGCACGTCCTGTGCGGAGGAAGCCACGGCGCTGTTCCCAGCGCTGCCGACAATCGCCGCCACCAGCCCGCCCCGCTGGATCAGTCGGTTCGGGAACGTGAGCGGGTCCGGTCGCTGGGCGGTCGACATGCGTACAGGAATGGTGTCAGCGCGGCCCGTCTTGGGTTCCAAGATTGTACCCGGCATGGGGTTGCCGACGCGGATCAGCTCCATACAATCACGCACAAACTTGCCCACCGCCAGCGACTTGCGGTCAATCAAGAAGGGGCACGACGCGCACTGGACCGCAAACGCGTCGCCGCCGTCGCCGTACCCCGCGCCCATCAGGTTGCCCGAGCCGCCTTCGCCGCCGCACGTCGTCCAGGGCGCGCTTGTGAGCTTGGAGCAGGCCGGGCACGGCACCGCCTTGTGGGCGTCGTCGTCGACGTTGTCCCAGGCGCGCTGCGTCGTGTTTTTCCACGCCGTCTTGGCGGCTTCGGTCACCCTGCTGAACGTCCCCTGCTCGGGGTCAATGGCCGCGCTGATGGCCGCCCACGGCATGCCGGCGGCCCACACGTTGCGCGCACCGTAGCGGATGCAGTCCTCCAAAAAGGCGCGTGGGTTCAGCATGTGCGCGTGCATGACCATCCACACGTCGAGCGGCAGCAAGTTGTCCGCCGTCCAGGCCAGCGTGCCCTTCGGCAGGTCCACATTCACGAAGCCGTTGTACGCCGGGTGGAGGGGCACGGTCATGTCGTCCTCCCGTAGGCGGGTGTTGTCCCGCGTGACTTGGCGCCACCAGGCCTCGTAGCGGTCGACGGCGCGCGCGACGTACAGCGCCCAGCGCTTCTCCCGGACCTTGCTGAGCCGGGCACGGTAGAATTCCTCGCTGGTTTTGGGGGCCGCCTGCTTGTCGGGCAGGTTCAGCGGGATCTGCACAACATTGTCGGGCGCCGCGGCCAGAGCGTCGTGCAGCCCAAATATGCCGTCCGTGTAGCCCACCTCTTCCTTGAGCGCGTGCACCGCCGACAAAAACTGCAGGTGGGCCAGGGTCTCGTCCGCCGTCGGCCACGCATACTGGCTCTCGTCGCCCATGTTGGTCGACGGCGCCGGGATCGGCTGCGGCGTGGCGGGCAGCTTGAGATTGGCGAGCACGGCCGTCAGTGCGGCGAGGTCGCCCGGGGTCGGTGGTTCTTGGGACGGCTGTGCCTGGGCCGAGTAGGCAGGCAGCGCTTCGTCGGATGACGACGTGGTAGCCTGGGCTGCATTGCCGTTTCGAGCGCCATTCACGCCATTCTGGCTCTTCTGGTCGTTCTGCTGCTTCTCGGCGAGGGCCTCCTTTTCCTTTTCAGAGACCTTGGCCGTAGCAGCATCGCTCTTCTTCCTCGACCACGGTGCCATCGTGGGTTGTGACGCGAAGGAGAGCACGCGATGAGAGTGTTAATGTGTTGTCGTTGCTGTTCGTCTCCCGTACTTGTTGCTGCCTGGTTTCGTTTGCCAGTCTTTGGGGACAAACTGAATAGAAAGTGAAAGAACTCGTCTCTGTCGCTCTTTCCTCGTCTGCCCTGCTCAAAATATATGGACAGCTATCTCGTCTTCGTTCCGCTGCAGAGTGTTCGGTTCTCGATCTGGAATCTGGCCGGCCGCACCTGCAGGCGTTCTGGTAGGCTGGTTCGGGCGTGGTTCAGGCGTCGGGCTCAGCCTCCCCATGCAGCCAATCACGGCGAGGCACGGGCGTTGTTCGCGGGCTTTAGGGTGTCTACTGGGCGTGTTCTGGGGAACCAAAGCGGGGTTGGTGACGCCCTAAAAGCTACAGGGTGGTGCGGCTTGGGGCGGAAAGACGGCAGGAATGGACCCTTTGTCGACGTCGGTCCTTTTAACATTTCCTGTCTTCGCAAAGCTTAGCACTGATACCAAGACACCATCTTGAAACAATATGGGAAGAAGAAAAGCTTAATGGCCTTGACAGCCTTCTGTAAAGCCTTCTATGAAGCCTTCTAGAACGCCTTGTCGGTTGGACGGCCAAGAGATCCGCAGTGCGGCGCATGCACATTAATCAACCCATCCTCGTATGGACAATCTAAAGAAGGCAGTGCTGGTCAGATGATGATCCCTCTCGACGTCATCGAGCGGCACGTGAGTGAGATTTCTCCTGGATCGTTACATTGTGCGGATTGGTGCATGTGAGTTTGTACAGAGCATTGTTGGCTGCTTGAATTGCATATCCGCACTGCGGCGCAAAATTTCATCACGTGAGTTAGCATGTGGTCTTCAAAGTTATTTGCGTTCTTTTGCAAGCACGGCTATTTTGCTCGCGGTTTCTTCTTCTTTATTTGTTTGGCTAGAAGAGGAAACCTTTATTACGTCGAGTCTCATTTCGAATATATTAAAGAAGAGAAATTTACTGAGGCATGGATTTTTTTTTTTTTTTTTTTTTAAAAAAAAAAAAAAAAAAATATATTTTTTTTTTTTTTTTTTTGTCAAAAGAAAAATCAAATGAAAAAAAAGTAACAAAGAAAAGAAAGGAATACTCGTGTCAAAATAAAATACTGTTGTATTCATAGAAACTGGGTAAAATATACAATGACCTTCTGGCGACCTCAGGATGGAAAATAGTTGATGAGGATAAAATGACAGCAAAGAAACATTGTCAAATACTATTGACGTTAAAATTCCTCATCTATTACTATGCTAATCACGACCTTCATGACATGCCTCCTGTTTAATGAAAACAAACACTCGGGCGACATGCACACAAGCCCGTAAAAACAGTTGCTCAAACAGCAGACTATATATCAAAACTATTCCCGTTGACCTCATTCATTTACAAAGAGGTGGCAACCAATTTGCTAGCTGTTGTGTATTTTCCCCACTCAAGTGAGCAATAGAACCCAACTTAGCTGCCTCGAACTGAGAGTTCCTGAAAAAGTATGAGGAACTATGTCGACTTCCTCACACAAGACCATAAGTCACATATGTAACCCCATCTGCGTGTATGTGAAACAAACGTGGTATTGCCCGCACTGATGGCCGATCCAGGGCCTTCAAATGCGTGCTTCCGAAACACGGTGTTGGATTATATCATCCGACATGCCCGTCTATGTTTTCTCCGTGGCCGCTGCAGAACGCGCAATTTGTGCAGCCAGCGCTACCGGCCTTCGGACCTTTTTTTGTTTGTCCTTTCTGTTTCTTTACTGAATTATAAATCGGATTTTGACGGTTTCGACGTTTTTCACGTTTTCTCTCCGTTGCTCGCGTATTGCGGGGGGACACCCGCTCCGACTGAGCTGACACCATCAAAGACGCGACCCAGTGGCCGTTGACGCCATCGCTGGGAGGAGGGGGCCAACCCAAGAGGTGGGACAGCCATAATGCATCATACGTGGGCAAGGCGCGGGCGGATGCGCGGGCAATACGTGGGACGCGTTCACACTTGTACGGAGCGAGTGATATAAGAGACGTTGGATCGTCGTGAGTGTGACAAAGTAGGCAAGCCGTGCTCCACACAACACACACGTACACACTTACACCTACACATTTCCCTCCATCTACCTGCGACGCAGACGGACCGCAACGATGCCGACCGAATTCATCTCCCTCACGTTCCCCAACGACAGCAATGAGCTTGCGCCCAAAGTTGGCGCGCCGGCGGACCCGGCGTTTTTGACGCGGTACGCACGCACGCTCGACGACTATGGGTTCAAGTACACGCTGCTGCCGTACGACGCGGGCGGATTCGACCCGTGGACGCAGAGCGCCTATATTGCGTCCGTGACCAAGAACCTCAAGGTCATCGTGGCCCTGCGGCCCAACACGGTGTACCCGACGGTGGCGGCCAAGGCGCTGGCGACGCTGGACCAGCTGAGCAACGGGCGGGCGGTGGTGCATTTCATTGCGGGCGGCAGCGACGCGGAGCAGGCGCGGGAGGGGGATTTCCTGACCAAAGAGCAGCGGTACGGGCGGCTCGAGGAGTACATCAAGATTTTGCGGCGGGCGTGGGCGAGCGCGGAGCCGTTTGACTGGGAGGGCACGTACTACCAGTTCAAGAACTACAGCAACCGCGTGCGGCCGGCCAACGGCAAGACGACGATCCCCGTGTCGGTGGGCGGGTCGTCGCCCGAGGCGTACCGGGTGGGCGGGTCGCTGGCGGACATCTTTGGGCTCTGGGGCGAGCCGCTCAAGGACACCAAGGAGCAGATTGACAAGATCTACGCCGAGGCCGCCAAGGCCGGCCGCACGGACCGGCCGCGGATCTGGGTGACGTTCCGGCCGATCGTGGCCGAGACGGAAGAGCTCGCGTGGGCCAAGGCGCACCGCACGCTCGACGTGCTCAATGGCAACCAAGAGACCTTCCGCAAGACGTTCCCCAACTTTGCGCCGGGCGGCAACGCGCCGCAGAACGTCGGCTCGCAGCGCCTGCTCGAGATTGCCAAGCGCGGCGACGTGCAGGACCGCGCACTGTGGTACCCGACGGTGACGGCCACCAACGCGCGCGGCGCGTCGACGGCGCTCGTGGGCTCGTACGACACAGTGGCCGAGGCGATCCTCGACTACGTGGACCTGGGCGCGGAGCTCATCTCGATCCGCGGATACGACAACTACCACGACGCCGTCGACTATGGACGCTACATCCTGCCGCGGGTGTACCAGGGCATTGCAGAGAGGGAGGAGAAGGCCAAGGCGGCCACAGGGCAGGCGACAAACGGCGACTCCCAGGTACCCGCGGAGAGTGCGTGAGGGGAAGTGCGATAGGTGATATGTGCATTAAAGTGCGTTACGGTGCAGCATGTTGGCAAGACGTCGTTGATTCAGCACCGGGGTTGCCCCAAGCTAGTAGCGGGAACCCCGCTTAGTCACCCTGTAGCGGCGTGCTAGCCGTGTTAGTCGTGTTAGTACGTTCTTAGCGAATCACGTCATGCGATGTCGACATTGTTGCGACATCTGAAGGAACCATGCAGGCCTCAGCAACACGCCCGATAAAAGTGACAATGGTGTGGAAAAACAGGACGAGCGGGCAAACGGAGTGCCAAAAACGGCAAATTCATATGACTCGACCCCCTCGGTGGTCGCAACACTGATATGGAAGGGCGGAAATGGGCAAACCGACGCCATTTGGAGAACGCCGTCTTGAACGGCGTCTCGGTAGATGGCACATTGCTGACGACGGCCATGAGGAAAACGGGCAAAGAAGGGAGAAAACGTATGACAGCATCGAATGTCCCGTTGTGCGCACGTATTTTCTTTAAGGGGAGGGTAGTTAAATAAAGGACGGTCCGTTGAGCTGTTTTGCGAGTTCATCTTCGTCTTCATTTCATCTTATCCTCCATCTTCATCTCCATCTTCATTGTCATCATCTGAAATCACAAAGTCTGGTTACGATCATCATATTACAACTACGCACATCAAATAACATTACGTCTTCTCAGCCTCAACTTGACACATCCCACACCACCTCCCACTTCCCCGCAATAATGGCACCCGGTGCTCTCGTGGCGGAAGCCACCTCGCCCTCCTCGACCCCCACGCCCTCCCTCCCAAAGCAGACACCATCCCAATCACAGAAGCGCCGCAACGACCAGGCACCACGGGACACCTTCCCCGACGGCATCCGCACCTCGGGCCAGCACAACCCGCTGTACGACCAGCTCAAGCCGTACGCGGCGTTTCCGAAAGAGATTACAGGCCCGACGGTCTGGCGCAAAGAAGACTATGAGGGCCAGCCCGACCGGTGGGTGCACCGGTTCAGCGAGGCCGAGATTGACGAGCTCAGCGCGACGGCGGACGCCTTCATCGCGAGCGGCACCCCGCTGACGGGCATTGCCAAGCACAACTTCCCCCTCCCGCAGCTGTCCCAGGAGCTCGGACGCGTCCGCAGCGACCTGGTCGACGGCAAGGGGTTCGTGCTCTTCAAGGGCTTCCCGGCGGACCGGTGGTCGCCCCTCAAGAACGCCGTGGCGTACATGGGCCTGGGGACGTACCTGGGCTACTTTGTGTCGCAGAACGGCCGGGGCCACGTGCTGGGGCACGTCAAGGACGTCGGCGACGACCCGTCGCAGATCCACAAGGTGCGCATCTACCGCACGACGGCGCGCCAGTTCTTCCACGCCGACGACGGCGACCTCGTGGGCCTCCTCTGCGTGCACCGCGCGCTCGAGGGCGGCGAGAGCGACATTGTGAGCATGCACCACGTGTGGAACACGCTGCAGCGCGAGCACCCGGACGTCGCCGACCTCCTGACGCAGCCCATCTGGTACTTTGACCGCAAGGGTGAGGTGTCCACGGGCGACGACCCCTACACGCGGCAGCCCGTCTTCTACCTCGAGCCCGGCGGCCAGGGCCGGGTCTACAGCAAGTGGGACCCGTACTACGTGCGGTCGCTGACGCGCTACTCGGACGCCGGCGTCATCCCGCCGCTCAGCGACGCGCAGCAGCACGCCATGCAGGTCCTCGAGGACACCTGCCAGCGGCTGGCGCTGCACATGGTGCTCGAGGTCGGCGACATCCAGTTTGTCAGCAACTGCCACCTGCTGCACGCCCGCACCGCCTACAAAGACTACCCGGCACCCGCGCCGCGGCGCCATCTGCTGCGGCTGTGGCTGTCGACGCCCGAGAACGAGGGTGGCTGGACACTGCCGTTCCCCGACAGCCAGGAGCTGAAGCGCGGCGGCATCCAGGTGAACGACAACCCGCCGGTGTGCCCCTTGGATGCAGAGTAGCGGCCATGGGAGGTGCAGGAAACGAAACAAAAAGGAGGGCAAGTACATAATAATGACCTGGTAACGATAGTTTTGGATTTGTTTTGATCTCATATTATTTTAGGTTGGGCGGAAATGGAATGTAAGGCAACACGTTGCTCCATTGCGAACAATAATGGACAGATTGAGATACGTACGAGTGACGTGAGTGATGAATCGCAATGTACACGACACACGCGACATACTGATGTACACGATGTACACGATTTGCACAATGTACGACAGCAAACTAGCTAACGACCACCTTATACCACCCAAACGACTCATGTTCTCGGCCGAGACGAAGCTATCGAGACAAGGGTGAGACAGTGTAAGAGTCAGGGTCCAAATGTACGATTATCGTTATCAGATCAAACGAGAGTACGCTTGTATGCCAGACAATGTCTGTATTTCCACGGGAGTTGGCAAAGGAGCGACAAGATGACAAAGACAAACGTCGACAGAAACAAACCCTCCGCGAGACAGCCGAGATGCGCGAGCCGAAGACGGAGGGAAGACAAGGGCAGGACGAGAAAACCAAGGACGGAAAAGCACAAAAGGTTTCTGTGCCGAGACGCACAGCCGGAACAAACTCAACAAGCACAAGCGTTATGCAACGTTCTTTGCTGCTGTCGCCATCCTAGTGAGAATGGCGCAGGACCCCACACAGACACCGGGATCCACGGGGACCAAACAACGGGCCGGATGGGGCAATTCGGGAGTGCAGTGGCGACAACATACAGTGGGTTGGGTCGAACGAACAGTGAGCCGCCTGCTGTTACAGTGGGCTGAAGTGAGCTTGTACAGTGAGTTGCTACAGTGAGCTACAGTGGCTACAGTGGCTACAGTGGGCTGTTGTAGTGAACAACAGTATGTCGCCGTGAGCAAAGTGCTGCCACATTCTTCTCGACAACACTCGGCGACTAATTTGCCCTTCACTTGGATCCATCGGCGGCGCCCGTTGTTGAAGACGCCATCGACATCGTCTTGACTTGCTGGCAACAATTCTTCCTGGCCAAGTGTGGGGGTTTGTTCTTGCTTCTGTACAGTCGCGTTTGCCGAGTTATCATCGTTATCGTCAATAGGTATGTCGTTCTCCGAACTCATAACGGAATTATGAGACGCCATAATACAGATCGGAGATGATGCACCATCGTACACTTCACGACCGAGAACGCAAAGAGAAAAGAGGGCAAAGACATAGCGAGGAGTTCGAAAATACGCTGTAGCTCGCCAAATCCATGTCGGACCGCCCTGTATTCTCGTCAGCCTTCACTACATTCACTACCATGCTATGCTCGGATGGTTTTCAACCCATTCTGGCCTGTTGATTTGTTGATTAATTGTGCTTTTATTTTTTATTCTACTTTTGTACATTTTGTTACTCTACTTTGTGCAACTCAGTGTTTATTCTATTTGCGATTCCATCTTAATAGTGTTTTAATTCGTTTTGCGTTTTGTATGTGGCTTGTTCCAGAGCGCTTTCCCTTCCGTCTCAGCGACCCTGCAACAGGACTTGTTCGCGGTGTTTTGATTTTCATTGCACTCCCATTCAATTTGGATGCCGTCTGTTTCTTCTGTCGTCTGTCCCAGTCCTTTGTCAACATCATAGACGAACGTATGTTGGCCGTGACACATCCATCGACAACAGCCAATCGACATCACAACTGCACAACAAGGCAACAACACAGCCCACCACATTCACCATGTCCACCACCAATCCACTCACCAGCACAGACAAGACCACTCACAAAATCCCCCCGTCCCAACGAGTCTTGCTTCTTCACGGCCCTCGTCAGCCGTACCACGTGACGCACGACTATGCCGTTCCGCAGCTGCACCACGACCGCGAGATCCTGGTGCGGACGGCCGTCATTGGCCTCAACCCCATCGACTGGAAATCGCCAGACTTCAACTTTGCCATCCCCGAGCTGCCGTACATTGCGGGACGGGAGTGTGCCGGGGAAGTTGTGCAACTGAAGGCGAGGGCCGAAGAGAGACATGTTCAAGGCACGAGTGAGACCAGTGACGCAGACGGCTCGCTGACACCAGAGGTCCCATCCACCGCGGAAGATGCTGCAGAGACAGACGTTGCCATCGGCATAGCAGACAATGCGGCAGCATCCACCAACGGCAATGGCAATGACACACCCATCCCAGCCGTCGTCGAGCCCATCATTCACACCTTCTTGACCAACGATGCGTCTGCGGCGAAGAGAGTGTCTGTCGTCGACGCTGTCGAGGTGGACGACGAGATAAAAATTGCCGTTAGTAAACCTGCCAGCACGTCTCCCAGCACGTCTCCCAGCACGTCTCCCAGCACGTCTGCGTCTGGCCTTCGCATCAACTCGGGCGACCGCGTCCTGGCCATCTCGACCGACTACCGCGACCTCCGCAAAGGCGCGTACCAAGAGTACGTCGTCGTGTGGGACTACAACACGGTCCGCTTGCCACCGCACGTGTCCTGCGAGGCCGGCGCCACCATGGGCGTGGCCTTTGTGGCGGCCGTGCTGGCCCTCGGCGTCAACCTCGGCGTCGACTTTACGTCCGTCGCGGGCGGGCCCGACCTGCTGTCGATCGTCCGCCAGCTGGACCCCTCCGTTCTCGCCACGGACATCCGCGACGAGTGCGTGCGCGGCATCGCCGCCCACGACCGCGCCCAGGCCGGCGACTGGCTCGCCATCTGGGGTGCGTCGTCGACGTCGGCGCACATGGCCATCCAGCTGGCGCGGCTGGCGGGTCTGCGCGTGGCGGCCGTCGTGGACACGGCCAAGCACGGGTGGCGGTTGGCGCGGAAAGACGACAAGGGCGACGAGGGCAGCGACGGCGAAAAAGAAAAAGAAGGGCGCGGCTGGTGGCAGCCGGACTGGGTGGTGGACAGCCACGACCCGGCACGGGCGGTCGCGGTGCTGCGGGCCAACCTTGGCAGCCGCCTGCGGTTCGGCTTTGACACGCGCGGCCGGGACACGGCGGCGTGGCTGCTGCAGGCCCTGGCCGGGGGCGACGGGACGGCCACAAGCAAAAAGGCGAAGGCGACGGCGACGGCGTCGTCTGCCTCGGGCCGCACCACCCCCCAGAGCGGCCCGCCGTCGCCGCCGGCCACGCCACGGGGAGACAACGGCGTGGTGGCCCCCATTTCAGACATGGCCGACACGGGCGATCTCGCTGTGGCACAGGCCCCGACCCGAAAAAGCCACCTGGTGGGGCTGACTGGCCTTCCCAAGGGCACGCCGCCCCCGCACGCCGTCTTCCACAACGTGCCCATCAAGCTCTTCCATGAAGTGCCGGCGGTGGGCGAGGCACTGTCGTCCTGGCTGGAGCGCCTGCTGGCGTCCAAGAAACTGGTCCCGCCGGTTGTTGCGGGCGTTGAGGACGGTCTCGAGCGTGTCAATGCCGGTCTGGACCGCCTGCGCGCTGGCGAGATCAGCGGCGGCCGGGTGGTGGTGCGGCTCGAGGGAGTCCATAAAGAGTGAAGCGTCAATGGTGTCCATGGTGACAATGGTGACGATTGTGACGAAAGTGATGACATATTGTGCATTAAATCCTTAAAATCTAGAATATTGTTCATAATTCATCTGCCTACTGTATCTGCTACGCTACCTCGTGTAGATCCTTCAACGGAATCGTCCCCGGAATGTGTAGATACGACACCAGATCCGCCGTGGGATCCGTCTCCTTCCTGGTCCAGCCGTTGCCAAAGTACCAGGCAAACCGGTTCACGTTGCCCTTGTCGTCCACGGGCCCCAAGTACGTGTACTCGTAGTCCTCCCACCGCGGTGCCCGCCGGATCGTGGCCAGGTGCGCCATGCTGCCCGGCCACAACCCGCTAATGTAGCCGCCCGGCTTGCCGGCGTTGTACCACGAGCGGCAGGGCTCGGAGAAGACGGTGGTCTGGAAAAAGGCCGTGGCCCAGGCTTCAAAGTCGAGGGCGGCCTGGCGCGAGGGCACAATGGAGCGGATGCCCTCGGACGAGACCTTGCGCAGGACCCGGGCGAGGTGGGCCGCCTGTGTCTCGACCGAGTAGGGGACGGTGCCCGAGGGACCCGAGGCGTGGGGGCCCAACACGAAGAACAGATTGGGAAACCCGGGCGTGGCCGTGCCCAGATACGTGTGCGGGTGACCGTGGGCGGTCCATACGTCGCTCAGCGACTTGGTGGACCCAGCCACGGTGATGGGAAACGGCGGCGCCGGCCCCGACTTGGACGTGTCGGCACCCGTGGCGCAGATGATGGCGTCGACCTCGCGCACGACGCCGTCCTCCGTCTCGATGCCCGTGGCCGTGAACCGCTTGATCGGCGTCCGCACGTAGTCGACATTGTCTTCGGCCAGGGCCTCGAGGTAGCCCGGGCCGGGGGTCAGGCGCCGGCAGTTGGGCGAGAAGTCAGGGATGAGGTCGTGGAGGAGTGCCGGCTTCTTCTGCACGCGCTCCCGCATGCTGGCCGTGAACTGGTCCCGGAGCTTATCGTTGGCTGCCGCATGCTTGAAGACGGTGCCAAACCGGTGCCAGTACTTGATTTCGAGCGCCTTGCGGAATGCCAGGTAGGCGTCTGGATCCGCGGCGCGCGCGGCAAGCTGCTTCTCCGTGTACGGCTGCGGGACGGCCTTGCGTTCGTGGTGGAAGATGTCGCTCCCGTGGTCGCCGGGCTCGCCCAGTTCGTCTTGCCCGTCCGCTTGTGTCGTGGCCGCCGCCTCCTCAGTCGCCTCTCCATTCGCTGCAAACGACGACGCAATCCATGTCCGGTGCCGCACGTAGTGGTCGAGCCGTGCCACCGTCTTTTGCAGGTTCGTCGTAAGCTGGATCCCGCTGGCGCCGTTGCCGATCACGGCCACTCGTTTGCCCGCGGGGTCAAACGACGCATCCCAGTTCTGTGCGTGCCGCAGGTGGCCCTGGAAGTCGGCGAGGCCAGGGTAGTCGGGCAGCGCCCAGTTGTCGAAGATGCCGACGGCGGTGATAAGGATGTCGAAGGTGTGGACGTGGGTGGCCCCGGTCGTTACCTCGCTGACGGTGACCGTCCACTCGCCTGCTTCCTGCGACCACTCGGCCCCATCGACACGTCGACCGAGCTGCACGTGGTCATACACTCCGTGTTGCCGGGCGATACCCTGCCAGTAGTCCCGGATTTCGCTGCCAAACGAAAATGCATCTGTCCACTGCGGGTTCGGCGCAAACGTCGACTGGTATGCGTGCGAGGGGATGTCGCAGCGCACGCCGGGGTAGCGGTTGGTCAGCCAGGTCCCGGACAGCTCGTTGTTCTTTTCGAAAATGGTGAGTTGGATGCCGGGTACTTTGGCCGGCAGGAGAATGCCTGTTGTGATGCCCGAGAGGCCGCCGCCCACAACGGCCACGCGCAGCGGACGCGGCTCGTCGATAAAACGATCGACAAGCTGGACGCCGGCCAGCGGGGTCGCCGTGCTGTCGACAGAACCCATGACGTGGCGGTGACGAGTGACAAGATACCAAAAAGTTGAGGAGGGTTGACAAAGTGGCCGGGTTCGAGGTGATGCCACTGGAGAGGAGTCGGTTGCAGAATGAAATCAACAATCCAACTCGACAAATGCTACCGCTGCCAAGCGCGATCCAAGTTGACGTCTCGACTTGGAGGAACAGGTCGAGGAACGCTCAAAGTGATTCAGAGACAATGAATATGAACGGCAACTGAAGAACTGAAACGCCGTCTGCTTTCGTAAATTGCTTGCATAGATCAGGCTCCGAGAACGCAAAGAACATGCATTGCATCATCCAGTCGCAGACGCACGACTGCACAGCAGAGAATACAGAGCAACAAAGCGACAGGACCACTCTGCGACGTACAGTGGAAAGTGGCCTGCAGCGGACCGCTGTAGTGCTGCCGTGATGGGGCGGGAGACCCACAATAGCTCTGTTAGTGGATGCAGCCGACGCACTACAAATTGTGTCATTGAGAAAGGCCCTTGCTAATACGTCTCACTGCCCAATTGGGAAGGTCGGTCGGGTCGATGCAATGAAAGGCGCGACGACAACAACAATGTTGAGGATGCACAGCAAATGGCAAAACGTCGTGGTGACGATAAGGCCGTATTATTCATGCCCAAGAAGAGCATTCTCTCGGCCGAGATGGGCGATGTAGCACTGGCCAAGACATTCACTTGTCGTCGCCGTTGCGCATCGGTGGTCGGGGGTCGTTGTACCTTGCTTCCTCATGTCGGCAAGAGGAAGCCAGCGAGATTGGAAGGTTTTCACGCAAACCCTTTCGTTGAGATTTTCTCTTTTTGTTGTGTTCTTGGGACTGTCTGTCTTTATCTCTATCGCAAGGTACTGGGATGGACCGCCCGTCGTACGTGTCCAGCGCAATCTGTTGGACTTGTCGTTGTCGCCGTCGACAATGGAGAGAATGCTTCGCACTGGCCAAAGCTGAGGTAGTCAGGTATGAGGAGGTGGTGGTGCTCCAGGGGGAAACGATGGTTAGCTGAGACTGTGACAATGTAGTAGTGCAGTACTGACGTGGTAGCATCGCCATTATCAGTGACACTGGCAATTGTGTGTCCGGCCAAGTCAGCGGCCAAGAGGCCACGCCGATGATTGCTCTATTGGCAATTGACAATTGACCACCCCGACGACCACCCATGCCGCAATATAAAAGAGATCTTTTGCGTCCGTGTTGATTGTGTACCATCTCTGCCGCCTCAATCTTCCAACACGACTTCGCAGGCGGATCTAACCTCGGGCAGAAGCGACCACCAGTCCCTACCATCCAGCATCTTCATCACCTTCCCTCCACTCCGCCATAGCAGGCCAAAAGGATCAACAACTGAACTCAACCAGGGCTAACGACGACCTCCATGCCCGTCTTCCAAACCTTGCCAGCCTCGCCATTGCTAAACAGTGTAGTGTCGCAACATCCACTATGACGAATCTGGAGATGGCCTGCGCACGCACCAACGCAACGACGAGAGTGAAGTTCATGCTCATCGCCGATAGCAAAAGCGGCAGGATATTGAGAAGATGTCAGTTGTTGACAGCCACAGCGCTATGGACATACTCCCACAACGTTCACCAGTGACGAAAAGTGAGTCAATTCTGATATTTAAACTGTGACGCATGTTGCTTTGTTGTTGTTTTTGCAAAAGGAAGGAACGATGCGGTGATCTGGAGGCTTACCTAACCACAGCTCCTGCCATAAACGGCAACAGAACCTCGCAATGAAGCTCCGGTATTTTACCTTCTCTTCCGAATAGAATTCACGAAACTTTCGCCTTCTCCTTCTTCCTTCTTCCACATCCTCTTGTTTGCCATCACCATCGAAGATCTCCAACGCCAACGCCTCAAATATCTCACGGTACGCAACCCCCTTGCATTGAATCAAGCCATGGCATCGTCTTCTTCGGCTGGCATCAGCTGGGATCTCTATCCCAAATCCAGGACGATCCAACCTCACGAGCCTCTTGAGGGCTACACCCCGGGTGGCTTTCATCCAGTCGCCTTGGGCGATGCTCTTTGCAATGGACGATATGTCATCCGTCACAAACTCGGCTTTGGACATCAGTCCATCGTCTGGCTCGCTTGGGACAATGAGCATGCCAACAGCAGCCACGCACGCCCTTGGGTGGCTGTGAAAATCAAGACGGCCACTGCCTCTGCCGACAGCCTCTTCCGTGACGGAGAAGTGGGCGTTCTCGGCATGCTGGAGCGTCACCATCACGGCACCAACCAGCAGGGCCCGCGCACTTTCCTCCTGCTCCTAGATGCCTTCCGCCATGCTGGTCCCAATGGAATGCACAATTGCATTGTAACCGAAGTGCTCGGCCGCACCATGGAGGATCTCCTCAGCAGCTACCCCGCCAACGGTGATCTGGTGCCTCCCGACATGGTGCTTCGTTACTCCCAGCAGCTTTTGCAGGGCCTTGAAATGGTGCACCGCCTTGGCATTTCCCATGGTGGTAGGTCTCAATTCTCCCTCTCGTTTCTAAAGGAGATCTGAAAACTGAAAACAGCTGCTAACTCGAGCAGACATTTCTCCCGCCAACATTGCCTTGACTTGCGACAAGGCTCAGGAAAATTCCGACACCTTCCTTGCCACAGTCGGTGCCAACCCACGCACCGTTGCCTACGAGAGTGATGCTCCCCGTCCCGCTGGCCTCCCCAAGCAGCTCATCGCATGCGCCCATTGGGATGCCTGGTATGTGGACCGCGACACGGATATCCGCATCTTGGATTGGGGCTCCGCGTTCCACATCGCCGAAAATGTGACGCGCCTGACCCAACCTGCCAAACTTCGCCCGACAGAGACCTTTTTCGAGCATCACGTCAACTTCACTCATGATCTGTGGATGGCTGGTAGCGTGGTGAGTTACTGATTCACAGTGCGTGAACAACACCTTGTTACTTCCCAGTCCCATTTGCTAACTCAAACAGATCTACTCTATGGTTTTCCAGGCAGCACCGATTACCAGCGTCACTGCACCTGACCATGTCATTGTTCATGAACTTGTCGCCAAGTTTGGCCCCTTGCCTGCGGCCTAGAATGCCCGCCGGCAGGAGATGATGGCCAATCTCAAGAAGGAAGAGGATACTGGTCGGTGAATTGCATTGCTTGGGCCCTTTTTTTTTCTTTTTTTTTCACAATTGTTCTGCTAACAAGACTGTCACTGTGCAGCCGCTGCCCCCCGCCAGGAGCTGCTCGAGGACTCTTTCGAAGTCCGTCGCAAGGAGATTATCCGCCAGTGCGTTGATCCTGCCCCCGAGGTCTATGCAATGGACCAATTCTCCGAGTACGATCTCTGGGCCGTGAAGTTCCTGCTCTGGCCCCTCCAGGGCTTGCTGCGCCACGATCCCACGCGCCGTATCTCGGCAAAAGAGGCCGCCGCCAGCATTGCCTGGACCGATTACCGCAGAGACGTTTAGCTTCGGTGACGACTACGGCCACGGCATCTGTCCCGCCACCGTGGACAGCATTCTGTTCACCTGATTCGGCACCCCTTTACAGTTCCTCCGTCCCGACGCCGGCGGACTTTGGCTTGGGCTTGAGATTGTTGGGGATGGTCGACTCCCAGTGGTCGGGGTCCTTGTACTTGATCAATGGGCATTTCACAGTGAACCACACCTCCTGCGGATGGTCAGTACAACGGTACGGTGATATGTCACATTGTGATTTTCTGTTGTTCTTTTTCTCTTCGTTCTTACCCTTGCAAACATGGCATAGCTGTCGGCGTTGTACAGCGCCTTGCTCTTTTCAGCACCCTTGACGAGCTTCTGCGTATAATAGCTGTCATACGCGAGGACGGTTTTGCCATCGGTGTCTTTGAAGGACTCGTCGAAGATGCCGCTTTCAAGGCCCTTTGGTCTTTGTGTGTGATTGTTAGTTTTAGTTTTAGGTTTTTAGTTGTACATTGATGCAGAATCCCAATCTCACCGGTCCTTAATTTGAGAGGTTCGATGACTAAACGAAGTTAATTAATGAGACACGAATAATGTAAGAGAGTCATTGCCAACTCAAGAATGGCTCGTAACCTACATTAGCTCGTGCAGGATGAGCCCGCCGTAGGTGGCCATGCGTGCCGACGGCCAGCACTCCTTCTTGGCCGCGTTGGCACACGTCGCCTCGCACTGGATGTCGTGGATTGTCCGCGGGTAGCCTAGCTGCCAGACCACGGGGCACACGATGATAAAGCTAACCTTGTCGACCGCGTGTAGCGACCACGGCGTCGTGTACAGGGCAATGGTGCCCGGCGGGATCGGGTCGCCGGGCCGGACAGCATCGCAGGCGGCTTGCGGGTCGATGTTGCCAAAATGGATCTCCTGGAGCCGGTCGCTGCCCGTGGTGCTGTCCGACAGGAGGGACTGGAAGACGCCCAGCACGGTCTCGACGTCCTCCGCCCTAAAGTACTTTTTGAAGATCTTGGAGTTCTTGTTGATCTGACCCTTGCCCGGCGGCAGGAGCTCCCACCGCGCATACTTGGCCAGGTCAATGGCCTCGTCAAAGCCAATGTCCAGCAGGTGACGCTGTTCCGCGGTCCAGTCGGGCAGCCTGTCAAGGTACTTGAGGCTGGTCACGCTGCGGGGAACGACGTCATTCACCTCATTGGGATGCGGGTGGCCGACGGCCAGGGACATAGGCCCCAGAGCCAACAAGGCAAAGAGGGCAGGGCGCATGCTCAAAGAGAGATCTGAGCGCTGTACTTTGTCAAAATTATGGTAATATCTGCGTCAGCTGGTGAACATTGGCGTCGTTGCGAACTTGGAGAAATAGACGTGTTAGATATGTGTTGGCGGTGGAAGGGAGGCACCCCCAGGCCCTAATATGTCTCTTCTCAGATCTCTGTGCCTGATTCGGTCCATTCAGTGTTCATGCTGCACTTGCCGGTGCAGTGAACAAGCAATGGCGGCAGCAGCTAGATGGTGTGGCGCCAAGGGCAATGAGTCCAAGTTTGGCCTCTGTTCTCCGCATTGGTGAGGACCGTACGACGAAACCAGTAATAACACCCCGCTAGCTCGACGGTTGTTGCCGTAACAGGACGGGACGTCCCGTTCTGGACTCATTCCTCACATCGCATTTGGCTGGTTCTGTTCCAATTGGCTGCTTCCAACACTGTGACTGACATCGTGACCTGTCTTTGCAGTTCCAATGGGTTTGGTTCCCTTTTGACTCCTTTGCATCGTTTCGACTTATTGGCAGTCGCACACGCGCCGCCCGTCACAAGGTCACATTGTGACATTTGGGACTCGTCTCCATTGGGCTTGATCGCATCCTAAAACAGACACGACGACCAGAATCGGGAACGGCAAACCAATATTTGGATGAGTTGGTCTCATTGTTCTGCAGCCAGCAGCTGAGCAGGGCCGTGTGACAGAACATATCGAGAACATATCGACAAAATAACAAGAAAATCACAAGATGAAATTCGACACATCCGAAACTAATATCCTTTCCGGACGCCACGGCGCTTGCATGGAGAATGCGTTGCGAAAGCAGCTCGCGTCGACATGTGCAAGATCTGGTTATGCGGTGCAGGGTAATGAGTATCCCTAATTGGGTAATGTCATAATCATCCTTTTTTCCACGTGTCTACAGAGTAAATGATTTTTTTTTATAAAAAAAAAGCTGTCGTTTTTGGTGATATTTTAACGCTTATATATGAAGGTACCTTCTTTGCTCGCCGGTCATGTTCGTACTGCGAATCCCAGAACAAGTCGTCAGCTGTGATCTTTGTTCCGCGATCTCTGCCTTCAATCTTCCAAGATGCCGTCGTCCATTCCCTATGACCCCAGCCTGGTGCTGGCGAACATTGTCACCCCTACAACTCTCACGATCGTCCAGGACATCTCCATAGCTCAGGCCGATGTTGACTCGGCCGAAGAGGAGCTCAACGCGCTTCTGTCGACAAAGCGCAGCCTCGGTAGGTCTTCACCCCTCTCGTTTGTTTTTGCTTTCCAAAAATGAAGCTTACTAACACTCGCCGTCACAGAAAGCACGCGACTCGAGATCTCCAACCTGGGGTTCGGCAAGGACGACATTGGCGCCATGGTTGGGCCGCTGGACGCTGCCATTGACGGCTTGCTTCCCGACATCAAGACGGCCGCGGTCAACTATGCAAACGCCAAGATTGAGGCGGAGAAGAAGATTCGGCCGCTGCGGGCCAAGCTGCACTCGGTGCACGCGCAGGCCGAAAGCCCCGTGGACTACAACAAGACGCAAGTCAAGGCGATGCAGCTGGCGTCCGACTCGATGAATATGAACGTGCAGTTTTTTAGCGTCGACAAAAACGACCAGCACGGCACGGCGCACGCCAGCAACGTGGCGGCCTTTGTGTCGTCGTCGCTCGATATTTTCGGCAGCAAGTTCCAGCAGCAGGCCAGCGGCACGGCGCAGAGCCAGACGGCCAACCAGTATGCGCAGCACAAGATTGCGGGCACGCTCGTCATCTCGGCGTCGTGTACGCACAAAAACGCGTCGGTGCTGGCGCCTTGCATTTTGAACGTGGACAAGGGCATCCGCGCATGGAACCGCATCTTTCCAGACGAGGCCGACCGCATCACCCCGAACAGCCTCAAGGGCATGAAGGCGCTGATCGACGGGCCGCCCAGCGACAAGCACTTCTCGGTGCTCTCGGGAATGACATACGGGTCCAGCTTCGTCGGCATGGTGCACATTGTCAACACCAAGTCGGACGACGTCACGCACCGCCTGTCGTCGATGGTCGACTCGCTTCAGGAGCAGATGACGGCGGGCGCCTGGTTCGAGGACGCGTCGGGCGGCTTTGGTGTCAACGCGTCCTTTGGCGACGAGGTCAAGAGCCTGCTGAGTGCGCAGAACATCACCTCGCACGTCACCCTCATCTCGATGGGCATCATCCCCTCCATTAAGTCCAACAACATCGCCATGGGCGTCCGCGAGTTTGCCGAGTTCGACCCCAAGTCCAGCATGGAGGCGCTCGCCAGCATCCAAAACGCCACGGCGGCGGGCCAGACCACCATTGGCGAGGCCGCGGAGGCCGCGCGCCTCGGCCAAAAGATGCTGTCCCTCAAGTCCAGCGGCATCACGGCCTCGCTGGCTGCGCTCGGCGACATTGACAAGGCCGAGAACCAGGTCCTCGACATCAACTCGCTGATGACGGCGCTGGACGACTATGTGACCAAGGTGGCCAATGCCGAATCGGGTGTCCCCCTCAACTACTATCTCACCGAGATCACAAAGAGCATGCTGGCCGAGATGTGGGTGGCCAAATACTTCCCCAAGCAGAACACGCCGCAGAACGACGACACGGACCGGCCAGTGCCCGGCGAGTGAGAGACGATAGTGTCAACGATGGAAGGAAATTGCATATGGCTGTGTTGGCATTCAGTTGAACCAGTATAGGTTCTAGACTTGATTCGTGTCAATTCCAGCGTCACATAGGAAGATATTTACCTGTGTGATAAATAGATGTTTAATTTATGAAGATTTGTGTCATGGTACTACCAATGTACCTTTCCCATTCCTTAGTTGACTGAAGGCTGTCTGAGGCTAGATGTCGATATGGCTTTTGATTCTGATTAGCAAGCCACTCTCCTCATTCCGTGTTGTGCTCATCCATATACCAGCCCGTATTCTGCCACCCTCGACGCCAGTACCAGCTTGGATCATTCGGCTTGCTTGGTTGGAGAAGCGGAGAGTTTAACGCCCCGACCGAAGCGATAATCGAACACACTCCCTGTGTCGTCTCGTTTGCTCGGCTGAGGAGCGGGCACTTCTGGCTCGGAGTCTTGTAGCTGAGCGTGTTTCATGTCCAAATTGGTAAGATTCTGGATCGACATTTGGAAGCTCTCGTCGCTTATCTGCCCACCGATGTTGCGAGACCGACCACTGAGATTGATTCGCCTGGCTGTCACGAGGTCTCCGACGGTCGAGACTGCGTAGTTGTAGGCATTATCAGCCAGTGTGATATCCTCGAAGATGTTTTGTCGCTCGATGACTGTGCCATTACCGGCACTAGAGACGATGTTTATGCACTGGTGGATGCTGTCCTTAGTTTCTCGTAGTCGTCTGAGCTCTGTCAGCGTGTCACTGGACAAAGGAGCTGCAGACGCCTCAGACACCATAGCCTCCATCTGCTCGTTGATCTTGTTCTCATGATTGCGTAACTGGGACACGAGGGTAGATATGGAGCCTTTCGTAGCATCCAATCCAGACTTGATAAATTTGTGTGCGGAAGGCTTGTCAGAAAGATGGGCCGGCTCGTCGGGCACTACTTCCAGAGTCTCGATCTGCGCGGAGAGCTGGGCAGCCATCCTGAGTCCCTGCTGTGTGTATTTCTTCTCATCTAACATCGCCTGCCATTCGAGACTGGTCTCGATGGAGCCCTGGACACCCTGACGAGACAAGTCTTGGATTGCATTTTCCAGCTTTTGCAGGCGCTCTCCCAGGTCTTGGTTCGCATCTGATATCAGGTCTTTATAGTCCTCGAGTACTTGAGGAGTTATAGCGGCTACCTGACTGTAAGGGAGAAAATTAGTTATGATGAAGAAGAGAACAACGTAGATCCAACGAAACGCCAACGGAAGGGATACATACATATTCACACTAGCAAGGGCTATGTTTATCGTGGACTTATAGCCAGCTAGCATGTCCCTGAAGTCGGCGATGTCTCCTTGGAGATACTTCTGGTGGATCCAGTCTCGGGTGCTCGCGTGCGAGTCTGTGGAGTGTTCTGTGCAGCGAGCAATAAGCGCCCTGTACTCATTGCAGGCATTCCCGCAACGGAGTAGCGGACCTTTCAGAGCATCGAAGCTTATTTCTGCATGGTTGGTGATGGTCTCGAGCAGCGTCTGTAATACGCTCGATAAATCAATAACTTCATCTTTTAGCGCACGTGCTTTTTTGTCTTTACTTTTGAAGTCGCGGATTGTGGTGTAGAGGCTGACACTGGTCGAAAGGGCAAACGTCACTAACGCAACGATACCAGATGATATGCTGAGAGGGTCTGCCATTATTTAAAAGGAAAGCTCTATGAAGGGCAAAGGTTCGAAGTTTGATGTGGGGACAACTGGGTTATTGGGCGCGTAACGAATAATTAGTATGGTCTCTTTGAGTGGGCAAAGGTGGTTGATTCTGTAGAATTGTCTGTCTACGTTTATGATTTCCTCATCCCTGACATATACGGAACTTGGCCCAACTTCCCCACATTTCCGGCACGTCCGTGTCCAGTCACGTTAATCTGACAGCGCGGAATAGCTTTACTCCATTACCCCTCCTTCTATCATGAGGGGCGCCACCGCGTACTCTGGGCAGACCACGCGGCCGTGTCCATTTCCATAACGTGGTATGATCCTGACAGGAGTTGGCAGCTGGCAGCTGTGTCGAATTCCGCGACGATGGTGTCCAAGCTGCCATGTACCCATACTCGTGGACGTGCACTCCGACTGTTTCCATGTCTTTCGGGCGGGTGATACCTGCTTGGGACACGGAAGAGAAGCGAGAGACGACAAGCGGATCGTCAACGAGGACGGCCAGCACGATATCGTCCTCCTTGATGAACTGTGGACACGTGGCGCCTGGCGCCGGCCGTGGTCGAATGCGGCTCCGGTCCTCCTTGAGGACACTGGGCTGGCGTCGTACGATAAGGTCAAATCGGCACTGTTTGGCCGAAAAGCCGCTGTGACGGGACTGTCCCGGTTGACGAGGCTGCCGTCAGGGTTGGCGTGTATCATCTATGCACTATCGGCCGAGGTCTTGTTCTAGAGCTCGATCCGATGCCTTGGTGCCCGGGCGAAGATGCAGCCAGACGATGCATTGTCCCGCACCCACCTCTGACTTCGTCGCTGGCTTGTCCTATTCTCCGAATATGACCAGATTGACTAGGAATTGACCAAATTGAGCGGTCGCATACGATGCCCGAGAACAATGGTCAAATGACGTCGCGTTTGGCGTGGATTGTGAAAATTGTATATTCACGATCCTGGGTTTCAGATATACACGTCAAAAAATGGTTCTTTTTTCTGCTGTCTCTCACGTGTTTTGCTTCAAGACATTATCGGCCCACGTCGGCGTGCCTTAACAGCAGATTGCAAGAGAATGGCCGCGTGCGGCTCGTATTGCCTTTAAAGCGCGACCGGTTTCTTATCTGGAATACACCGCCTGGTCCCCGTCGACAGTAGGTCCTGTGGTCTCATCTATACGGATCTGCTCCAGCGTGTCACACAATGTCAGCGTCACATCCCCAGCCAACTCTACGCCGTCGATATCAATGGCTGTTTTGACGTTCTTTTCCTTGGCGGGAAAGTCTTTGGGGTGCATGTCCATAGGACCTCCAACGACGAGGCGACTTGCTTGTTGAAGACGGAATCAGAAACAGAGGCACGGCTCTACTTTAGACCCACGGTAAGAACGTGACTTTCGTGTACGGTGAACCGTACGAAGTCGAGCCTGTGAAAATTTCGGGGCATATTCCAGCGACGGACACAACGCTCTGTCCAACTACGGTACTCACGCGACTGGAGATACTCCCGAGACTCGACAGGCACAACAAATCCGGCCGCCTGCTGTTGTCTCCGTAACGACAACACTCCAGGCTGTGCATTATAACCCATATGTCTGATCTGCGCTGTTCCGTGATGTGGTTTCCGTACGGGTCTTACAGAACGGAGACAAAGGCATTTACGGCGGCCTAATCCTGTACTATTCGAACGGCTGCATGCGTACCCTTGGCGAGTGCCGCGAGTGGGACGATAAAAGCTGGACTGTGGCGAATCCTGCCACCATCTGCCACCGGCCACTGCAATATCACGCATACAATCTCGAGAAAACATAGCATGGGGTTGCGGTGTCGGTGGCACGTACGAAGCAGCATTCCCACGACGATGGATGGATATGCCATACCATCGGCCAAGTGCTTTGCACTGTCATTGTACGGACAATCGCGAGTATTCGATGATGTATGAGGCGCGGGATCGGTTTCAATATGTTCTATAAAGAAAATAAGTAATTAATTAAAACTAAGGAATATTAACCATAAACTTTTCATATAATTCGTAGAAGTGTGAAGAAAACGGTACTTTCTACGGTCTAGGTCCCTATATGCCGGATATGCCAAGCTGCTTTTCTCTTTCTAATGGCATACGTGACGTAAGTCTGTTTACAACATTCTTTACGAAGTACAATGCCAACTGTAGAAAATCATAAAACAGTGACGAACTTATCACGAGAATGCGCGCCGTTACTCTGATGTCTTACTCTTCTGTCACGTGCCAATTGTGAAAGGTACTGTGACGCGCGAGTAGCGTCAACCTGATCCACCATTCCGTGCTCGACTTACACCATTTTGGTGCCCAATCAGGAAAGGACACCACTCAGGGGGGGCATCTCACTGAGAAGGCGCACCACGGAACTCTTGCAACGCAATTCATCAACACCCTTGCACACACAAGAAAGCATGCTGTTCGGCGCCGTTTCCACGTAAACAGGGCCAGACACGTATGTTGCTGATCCTGGTCAGTTGCATCGGCATTTGGTTCCTATCCTGGCAAATCTTCTCATCGGTGATCGTCCGGGAATGCTAAATAGATCGGCCATAGAGGTCACTTTGAAATAGAGCAACATAATGGCGAAATCGAGCGGTTTGCGGCATTGAAGGGGCCGAAGGAAAGTTTGATAAAGCTCGACATACGGCGTCGACATACGGCGTTTAGAATTTCACTCTGTCCAGTTCCTCATTCCACCCTGTCTTTTCCGCATAGAACATCCTTCCTCCCCCCCGTCCATCCCTCCTCACCCCCATACTCCACTCAATATGGCTGACGCCACCACAACCCCCGCCGCCTCTGCCGGTCCTGGCGCCAAGAAGCAGATGATCCTCAATGCGTTCGTCATGAACACCCCCGGCCACCAGGCCGCTGGTCTCTGGCACCACCCGACCAACCGCACCGACGAGTACAACACGCTGAGCTTCTGGACCGACCTTGCCAAGCTGCTGGACGATGCCGGCTTCCATGCCATTTTCATTGCCGACACGCTGGGTGCCTATGACGTCTACCGCGGGCCGGGCAACTTCGTACCCGCGCTCGCGTCCGGCGCCCAGTTCCCGGTCAGCGACCCGCTGTACCTCGTGCCGGCCCTGGCCGCCGCCACCAAGCACCTGATCATTGGTGTCACGGCCAGCGTCACCTACGAGCAGCCCTATGCGCTGGCCCGCCGCCTGTCGACGGTCGACCACTACGCCAACGGCCGCTTCGCGTGGAACATTGTCACCAGCTACCTGGACAGCGCGGCCAAGAACCACGGGCTCGACGAGCAGATCCCCCACGACGAGCGCTACGCGCGCGCGCACGAGTACCTCGAGGTGCTCTACAAGCTGTGGGAGGGCAGTTTCCGCGCGGATGCCATCCGGGCCGACCGGACGACGGGTGTCTACATCGACGACGACGCCGTGCAGAACATTGCGCACGAGGGCAAGTACTTCCGCGTGCCCGGCCCGCACTTTGTGGCGCCGTCGCCGCAGCGCACGCCCTTCTTGTTCCAGGCCGGCACGTCCGCGGCCGGCAACGATTTTGGTGGCAAGCACGGCGAGGCCATCTTCATCAGCGGCCAGACGCCGCAGCTGCTGCGCCAGACGTCGGACAACATCCGCGCCGTGGCGGCCAAGGAGGGCCGCAACCCAGACCACATCAAGGTGATTGCCGGCGTGCACCTCATCGTGGGCAAGGACGACGCCGATGCCGCCGCCAAGGAGAAGGAGTTCCGCGCGTACTCCAACACCGAGGGCGCGCTGGCGCTGTTTGGCGGCTGGACGGGCGTCGACCTCAGCACGTACGACGACGACCAGGACTTCCGGCTCGCCGGCGACAACCCGCGCATCCAGTCGCTGATTGCGCGGTGGGCGGCGACCGTGCCCGGCACCGACAACCAGCCGTGGACGAAGCGGGCCATTGTCGAGTTCCTGACAGTCGGCGGCCTCGGCATCAAGTTTGTCGGCGGCCCGCAAACGGTGGCCGATGCGCTCGAGCACTGGCTCGACGAGGGCGGCATCGACGGGTTCAACCTGGCGCACGTCACGAACCCGGGCTCGTTTGAAGACATCATCGCCTACCTGCTGCCCGAATTGAGAAAACGGGGTCGGTTCCGTGGCATCGACGAGCCGGTGCCGGGCACGTCGGCCCGCGAGGTGTTCTTGGGCAACACCGCGCATACGTCGCCCGTGTCGCCGGCGCACCTGCCGCCGGACCACCCCGGCAGCAAGTACACGTGGCACAAAGGACAGCCCGCTCCCAAGTTGAACGACATCAAGCCGTAGTGTCGTCACGTAGTCACAGAAGAATCACTGAAATTGAAGAAATAAATTTTTGAAACAATAGTGAATCATGATCATGGGTATCGAGCAATATGCAAAATGTAGCTTCCTCTGTTTTGGGCTCTCCAGAATCCAAAAAAAAAGCGTTTCTCTCCCAAATGATTCCCAAGCCGTCAAGTCGTAGACCTCGCGGTCCTGTCCGTGGCAGGGTGCCCGGATGACCGCTTTACACTGCCGACTTCTTCTTCCTGCGCAGCCTGGTAATGTCCACCATCTCCAGAATCTCCTGCCACAGACCCGTAACCGGATCCGTCTCTTGCGCCTCATACGCTTTGATCGCATCCGTCTCCCAGACCAGGTCCACCTCGTGCGGGCGGAGCCAGTGTGTGCGCTTGATCAGCTTCCAGCCGCAAAACAGGATCGGCGCGAGAATGACGAGCGTGTAGTAGGTGAAGAAGTTGTCCACGCTCCACGGGCGGAAGGCCGAGTAGCCGTAGAAAATCACCACGAAGGACATCCAGACAAAGCCGATGTAGGCACCGTACGGCTGGAACCAGCCAATGTAGGGAAGCTGCGAGCGGTTAAAGCCCTGGACCTTCATCGCGCGGTAGAAGCAAATGTACGTCATCGTGATGACAACGTAGTTGATGATGCCGCCGGCTGTGATCAGGTTGACAAGCCACGTCAGCACGACGTTGGAGCCGCTGCTCACCGACAAAAACGACAGCAGCGAGAAGCAGATGACAATGGCGAAGCAGAAGAGCGGGTTGCCGTTCCAGCACTTGGTCAGGACCCGCGGGGCGCGGCCCTCCAGGGCCAGGCCGTACAGACTGCGCGACGCACAATAGCAGTAGGTGTTGCCCGCCGAGAAGATGCTCGTGAACAAGAGGGCATTGACAACGTCCGGCAGGACGCGAATGCCGAGGTTGGTCATGGCGACGACGTAGGGCGATCCAGCAGCGGTGCCGGAGCCGGCACCAGCCGTCAGCAACGGATCGTTGTAGGCGACGACAATGCCAACACATAGCGAGCCCAAGATGAAGAAGGCGCCGAACCGCCAGAAGACCGTTTTAAAGGCCGTCTTGATGTAGACGCGCGGGTGCTTGGCCTCGGCAGCGGCCATGGAAATGTACTCGGGGCCGACGACCGTGAACGAGGCGGACCAGACGGCGGCCAGGAAGCCCTCGAAGCGCCCGATGTTGCCGTCGGACAAGTACGTAGCGAACGAGCCTGGATTCTTCCAGTAACGGAAGCCGTAGGCATCGTGCTTGGGGTTGCCGCCGACCATGGTGATGAATGTGAAAAAGTAGAGGATGAAGATAAGAATCAGCTTGCCAATGGACAGCCAGAACTCAGCCTCACCGTAGGTTTTGACCGCGAAGACGTTAAGCAGACTACATTGTTAGCGCAAGTCGCCAAAAGAATACGTATGATGCAACAAGGTTGTGAGACGAAATTACAAAAAAAAA